>JAWNLL010000224.1:0-472500 GCA_035042425.1 Drosophila flavopinicola
ACAAGTGGAGAAGGATTATCTTCGGCGTGCCGAAGATTAAATACTCTTTTCGAACCTTTAAGCAATTTTCACTATTTTTCCGTGACTGCTTATTTAATTCGCAGATATTAATGTCGCATACATATACCCCTACATATAAAATAAAATATATAAAGGTATTCATGTAAACTGGGACGTTTCACTATCCGCAGCTCGTGGACGCGTCCCTTAGCATTCATAAGTGCTACCGAATTGAACAATAAACAAGTTTCAGTTTTTCCAAAAAGTCAAAACTACATTACATATGTATACTACAATATACATACCAAATTTTGTGCCTGTTGCTCTTATACCTTTCAAGGCCGCTGTCGGAAATTGAATTGTCATAAAACTTAATCTGAACATACGAGAGCTTATATTCAGAATTTGAGATCCATATTTTTTTTCGCGTGGCATTGGTTTTGCCAATGAATTTAAATTTTTCTTTTGAATTATTCTATTAAAGCTACTTTATGTATGAAAAAAAAAATTAGAAACAATTTAGGAAATTGAAAATAAATGAATTTGACTACAGCTATTATATATTTGAAAAGAAGAATAAGAAAAAATGTAAATAAATGACCAGTCGCCGCTGGTCTTGAACCCAGGACCTCTCGCTCACCAGCTCGCAACTTTACCCCTTACGCCACAAGCCGTTTTGATGATCGCTGACAAAATTGCTTGAAGAGCCGACTGTTACAAATTTCCTTGTTTTGTTTTCCTGCAACCTGCAACTCGCGTTTGACAGCATTTGTTTTTTCGCGTGGCATTGTTTTTGTTCTAAGCCATTGGAAGCAAATTAATTTGATTACAGTTATATATTTGAAAGGAAGAAAAAGAAAAAAGTACTAAATTAACAATCAGTCGCCGCCGAGGCTCGAACTTGCGAAACCTGCGTTCGTTAGCGCGGCTCTTTACGCCTTACGCCACAAACCGTTTGGATGATCGATGACAAAATACCTTGAAGAGCAGACTATCAAAAGCTTTCTTGCGCTTGACTTTGTTTGCTCATTTGCACCTGTTTTTTCAAAATATTTAATGACGCATATCTTCGCTGTTTATGACTCAATCGATTTGCGATTTTACCCATTGATGAGTTATAAGGATGTTCAAGTGTACAAGGAAATTTAAGGCAATTGCTTTGAAAACATCGGATTTATGGCCAAAACCGACTTTGAGGTGTATGGCAGCTATAAGATATAGTGGTCCGATCCGGCCGGCTCCGACCAATGTGCTGTCCCCTTGAATAATAAGTGTCTGTGCAAAGTTGCATCGCGATAGCTCCAAAACTGAGGGACTAGTTTGCATACATACAGACAGACAGACAGACAGACAGACAGACAGACAGACAGACAGACAGACGGACATGGCTAGATCAATTTGTTTTGTTTTTCTAAGCATACTGGCAGTAACTTTTGGGGGTCTCAGACGCTTCCTTCTATGCGTTACAAACTTCAGGACAAACTTAATATACTATTTTCTTCGAAAAGAGTATAACAAGTGAGAACGTTGCAGTCGGGCGGAGCCGACTGCGTAATACTCTGATACCATTTTAAGAACAGCTGAAAGCAAGTGAACAGAAAATTTTTGCTGGTGTTTGGGTGACCCGAAATCGGCATTCCAAGTTTTTGGGAACGGGAGGGGCATGGTCGATCTTAAGAGGGGGTGACCAGAAGTCTATCTACCAATTTTGGTGACTCTAGCTCTAAAACTGTGGAAGATATAAGCTTTCGCGATTTTTGGGGGCGGGAAGGGGCGTGGCCCCAAAAAATTTGGCCGATCTTTAGAGGGAGTGACAAGAAGTCTATTTTACAAATTTCTTGACTCTAGCTCTAAAACTGTGGAAGATATACATTTTCGCGATTTTTGGGGGCGGGAGGGGGCGTGGCCCCAATTTTTTTTTACCGATATTTAGAGGGGCTGACCAGAATTCTATCTTCCAAGTTTAATGACTCTAGCTCTGAAACTGTGGAAGATATAAATTTTCGCGATTTTTGGGGGCGGGAGGGGGCGGGGCCCCAAAATTTTTTGCCGATATTTAGGGGGGCTGACAATAAGTCTATCCTCCAATTTTGGTGACTCTAGCTCTAAAACTGTGGAAGATATAAATTTTCGCGATTTTTGGGGGCGGGAGGGGGCGTGGCCCCAAAAATTTTTGCCGATATTTAGGGGGCTGACAATAAGTCTATCCTCCAATTTTGGTGGCCCTAGCTCTTAAACTGTGCGAGATATAGGCTTCCGTGTTTCGTGGGGGCGGGGTGGCTGGGGGGCGTTCTAGTGGGCGTGGCCGGAAAATCCAGGACGCAATCTTTTGGGCTGGTCAGCCCTAGTCTAAATTCCAAATTTGGGGACTCTAGCTTCAAAATTGCGGGAAATATACACGTGTTATCGAATTGTGCATTGATGTATATCGATTTTCGCGATTACGGGGGCGGGAGTGGGCGTGGTCAAAATTTTGTTTCTGTAATCTGTAGAGGACGTCACCAGTAATATATATTCCAAATATGGTGACTTTAGCTCTAAAACTGCGGGAGATATAAGCATTTCAAATTAATTTTGGAGGGGGGCTGGTGGGCGTAATAATGGGCGTGGCCGATTAACCTAGGATCCAATTTTTTCGGGAGGTCACCAGCAATATACCTACCAAATTTGATTACTCTAGCTTCAAAATTGTGGGAGTTATTCACGTTTAATCGATTTGTGATTTGAGGTGTATCGACATGTTATCGATTTGCCAGCCTCCCAGTGGGCGTGGCATAAATTTGGAATAAACTTGATCTGAAGCAGATAGCTATAATCATAACGTAAAAGATTTCAAGAGTCTATCTAATATCGTTTCGGAAATACGCGCGTTCATCCAGACAGACAGACGGACAGACGGACAGACGGCCAGACGGCCAGACGGACAGACGGACAGACGGACGGCCTGACGGACATTCGACAAAACCAATATACTATGAGTACCTTCGGTATCAGAGTATAATCAACTGCAGCTAAATTGTTCAAAATGTATGTTCATGACTTTTAGTCGGACTAGACCCTACTTAACCACTTATACGATTGACAATGTTCCATTGCAACGTATCTTTACAGTTAAAGATCTTGGAGTCATTTTTGACAACAAGCTTAACTTTAATATGCATATGTCGACTATCACTAATGAGGCCAGAGGTGTACTTGGCTTTATTAAGCGTTGGTCGAAAGAATTTAACGATCCTTTCACCACAAAACTGCTATATGTTTCTTTAGTTCGTCCTATCCTTGAATACTGCTCATGTATTTGGTGTCCGCAGTACCAAAACTTCCAAGAGCGTATAGAATCCGTGCAGAAGCAATTTCTGCTCTTTGCCTTACGTGGACTTAACTGGGATCCCAATCTCCGTTTGCCATCGTATTCCAGTAGGCTGTTACTTATTAATCTTCCGTCGTTACTTAACCGTAGAACAACGCTTGGTGTTGTCTTCCTACACAAGTTAATTAACGGCGACATAGACTCTTCCTTTCTGTTAGCTCGCCTAAACTTTTTTGTGCCTAGTAGGCCAACAAGAAACTACGTCCCCTTGATTTTACCTTCATGTACGACTGATTACGCTTTGCACAATCCTCTTCGTGTTCTTTGCAAGGACTACAACAAAGTGTTCCATGTCATCTCGGTTGAGCTCTCTCTCCCACTAATAAAATCTTATATTCTTTTGTATTTACGGGACACCTCTGCCCGTGTTTAGTTAAATCTATTTTCCCTTTTCTTTCTTTATTTCCCTCCTTTATTTTTCTTTATTCTCTCTCTATCTTCTATTTTTCACTTTATAAAATACTTTCTAATATATACTAACTCATTAACTACTAAACAAATTTTTATTGATTTTTGGTTTGATTGGGTTTTTCTGGGTTTCCCCAATCCTTGCAACAAATGTTGGACCAATGATTTAATTTTGCTATTGATATCCCCAGAGCCTAACGTAATTTTAACTTTATTTCTTTAATTTAATATATTTACGATTTTAAATTTATTTAAATTCTTGTATATACATTAAAATGTTTTATAATTTTATATAAATTCTTTTGTGTCGACTGTCAGTAGTCGACAATAAATAAAATAAATAAAATAAAATAAATAAAATAAAATAAAAAGCAAAATGAATATAACTACATTTTTTGTTTTTTGTTTGTTTATTAACTACACTTTAACAACATTTATAGTTGTTGAAACAACAACCAAAGCTGAAGGAGAAGGATCAACAACAATATCAACATCTACATGTGAAGAAGACACAACAACAATATCAACAATATCAACATCTACATGTGAAGAAGACACAACAACAATACCAACAATAACAACACCTGAATGTGAAAAAGGCTCAACAACAATAACAACAGTGAAAGACGATGCAGATGCAACAGATACTATTGATATAATTAACATTATCAAAACACCAGTTTTACCAAATCTGGTTTTAACTGTTAATATTTTGTTTATAATATTATTAATACTTATAATAATGTTAGCTTTAATAATTATAATGAATAATATACAACAGGGAGTTCATGCCTGCTTATATGATTATAATAATAACTCTAACTCTGATGATTATGACATGGATGTGTATTCCAGTACCCCCCCCCTTATCTACGTCGCGTGCCTCCCTTATCTACCAACTGCGGTCACGAGACTTGCGGTTTTGTCCTTATAGTATAAAAGTGGCCTAGAGTGCCCATAAACACCCTACTTATGTCACAGTTAAAAATTGTGAACATATTCACTTACGTGAATTTACAGTAGGCAACTGCTTTGGTTTTATGAACTGTTCATAAAATTTCATGCTGTGTAGTTTTACAATGTTTGTGCTTTGTTTGCTTAAAATTATTTAGTGTTTTCTTAGTTTAAAGCGTTCTCGGTAACGCTGTCTGTTGTTCTAGGCATACAGTTTGTCAATCTTTTATTGCCAGAATGTTGTAAAGTTCCTGATTTGTATTAACGTTTGGCTTGTGATTGTTGGTTGTTTAATCGCAATTAATGTTTCTATATGGGATGGATTTTTCAACCTCCATGGGCTCCTTTTGAATTTGTTGTTTTACGCAAAATTTTGGTTTTGTGGAACTTGATTAAAGCGTAAGCGATGATCAAACTTTTTAAATTGATTCGTTTTGTTAGCTTTCTTTTGCTGGTTTGTATGCCCTGAGTTTCAATTATTATGTTCTTGAGTGTTGGTGAAATGGTTATATTCAAATTAGCACTTTGGTAATTCGCTTCGAGCTCTTGGTCTTTTGCTAAAGCATTAGATAAATTTTCTGGTTTTAAAGAAAACAATATTTCTGACAGAGAACCTTTAAGGCCTGTGATGAAAATTCGAATTATTCAATTCAGTAATTATGCTGACTTTATCGTCATATGTCATGATAGTTTTGTTTATTAAAATAGTTAATTTTGTATTGACTAAGTTATAGTATTCGAGGACAGTTAGATTACCCTGTCTTAAAATACTAAGTTCCTGTATATTATATAGATTGGACGTCTATCGCTATAAGCGAAAGCCAATCTTGAAAGTATAGCTTCAAAATTGAGAACTGTACCGTGATTAGTTAGAGTATTTGTAATGTTATGAAAAACAATTGATTCGTGTGTTCGGTTGGTAGTCCGAATTCAGAGTGAATCCGTATATCATTTATTTGATTTACTTAGCCTAAATTACATAAGTGTTTATGAATAGTTCTGTCGCTAAAAGGATCATATTACGGCACTTGAATGTGGTTGTGTTGTGTAAACAAAGCGACAAAGTGTCTCTATGTTTATGCGCTTGATACTCTAACGTTTAGTTTGGGCATATGACCACTTGACATATTGTATACACTACAATACGGTGGGCATATGCTTATTTGGCATACAACATACTACAGTATACTCTACAATACTGTGGGCATATGCTCATTTGGCATACAACAGACTACACTTTATATTCTTGTTCATTATTTGAAGATAAAGTAATTTACAATTTCAATTCTGCAATTTGCTCTTGAAGTGCTCTAGTTTGATTTGCAAAATTAGAACTCAAATACAGTTGTGGTCTTAAGCCGGAAGTAAGTTATGTTCATGATAAAGCTTAACGGCTATTTGCTGTAAAGTAAAGTGTATTACGACAAATGCCGATGCAATTTTTATTACAAGCATTTGCTTATGCTTTTCGAACAGAACTAAACTTGAGTCCGCACATAAGCTATCCCAAAAACCCAATATGCAAAAGAAGCTTAAGCTAAAAACGCTGCTCTTGAGAGACATGCAATCGATCAGGTTACCGCCGCTGACCGTTCCTGATCTAAACTATTCAATAGTTTTGAAGTTTGAAGATCAGAATCAGATAAATCGTCTCTGTACTACCTAAAAAAGGCACAGTGATGCGGCCTCTGACGATCCTTCTGAACTTAGTTGTTTAATATCTGTAGGGCAGTTTCAGGTCCTCCGTGTTTTCTCGGCTGGGGCAACTGGGATTGTAAAATTCATTTTGTGTCCCAAAAAAAAATAATCGGAAAAGATAGCCAGAAAATTTGTTTGTAAAAATAAATAAATTTATAAGTAATTCGAATTAAAGTTAATAAAAAGCATACAACTTAAATTTGAAATTAATGGGTTCAGGGTATAAAAAAAACAATATTTATTAAATAGATTTCCAATATAAAAAAAAACAAAGTTTTTGAGAAAAACAACAGTATGCATTAAAATATAATAAAATCCTTAATTAGAAATAAAAAATCGAAATATCAAAAGAACAACGAATGCCTTCGGAGGATTCTACAGATGGGTGAGTTTTTATATATCTTGCTGAAAGGCCCATAGGCCAAAAACAAACAAATTTGCTATCTATCACATGTCTAATTGAGAAACTTTTTTAATGAATCGCGACTATATTGTTTTAAATTTTTAATAATTACTATATGCATATGCCAATTTAATACCGACTAAATTGATATTTCTTACATATGAAGCTGTGCATTATGCCTTCAAATTATCTCATGATTACGTTTTAGTCAATACTTCTAGTATGCCTTCCGCATTAATCTATTATTTAAGTTTTGCATTAAATAATAAAAGAAAATGTATGATTTAATTTAAGAAACACGATTAAGCCCTAAATATTGTAACGAATGAAAAAAAGATATGTGGAAATGAATATAAAATACAAAATATTAGCAATGCCTGCTGAAAAATGAAAAACCATTAATTTTTATGGACAACAATTTTAGTATGGAGTAATAAATATATTAAAAGGTTCTTTGTATCAAAGGTGATAGAAAAAATGTCGTTAACAATTGTAGGACTTTTCTGTCGTATTTGGAATATCAGTTTGAAAAGTCAAAGGCAGTAGTAGAAAATCTTAAGAGCTTTGTGCCAAATGTCTGGCAAATCGATAACATGTCGATACACCTCAAATCGCAAATCGATAAGCGTGATAGATTTCCGGTGACCTCAAAAACAAATTGGATCCTGGTTTTTCCGGCCAAGTCCACTGAAACTCCCACCAGCCCCTCAAAAAATAATTTGAAATGTTAAAGTCATCATATTTGGAATATATATTACTCCCTCACATATAACAGAAGAAGTAATCACGAAAATCAATACACCCGATAGCACAAATCGATAACACGTATAAATTTCCCGCATCTTTGCACTTAGAGTCATCAAATTTGGAATTCAGGTTGACCTCTTCGAAAGATTGTGACCTGGATTTCCTGGCCACCTGGCACCTGAAACAAAACAACAAAACCCTTGAATTGTGTTTCAAAATGGATAAGTTTGAAAAGTTTAGGGATTTTTAAGTCTTGGCTTAGTTTAATAGTGTTTTTTATTATGTGCGCATCTTTTAGTCTGTTTTATTGCTCGAAATTCTCAGTTTAAGGTGTAATGGGTCTGTTATCCTTGCTGCTGTTGAAGCTGCTGCTGCAACTGGCCACCGCCTACAACTATTGCAACAATGATACGCACCTGTGTGATTTGAGCAACATGAGGCACTTTGTCTGCCACATGGAAACTGAATTGGTGAGCCCTGACTACCTGATTATCTGACTACCCAGCACTCTATCAACGCGGAACTGTAGCTCTCCGAATCCCTTTAGCGTCCACTGTACAACAAAGCCAAGTACGTGGCCACCATTCCAGATACGTTGTCATTGCGTGCACTCATCCTAGACTTCCATAATACCTATCGCAATAAACTGGCCAGCGGTGACCTGGTCACTGATAACAACGAAACCTTTCCAGCCGCTAGTCGCATGCGCGAACTGATCTGGGATCAGGAGCTGGCCTACATGGCACGCTTGCACGCCACCACAGTGTCCTTCAAGCATTCGAAGTGCCGATCCGTATTGCGTTTCCCGTTTGTGGGTGAGAACTTGGCACTCGTTCTTCCCAGCTCTGAACGTCGCAGCATTAAGGAGCTCCTTGAATTGGCACTGCTGCCCATGTTTGAGGAACATGAAGAGGTTGAGGATCCCGAGGAGCTTATCAAGGCTTTCAATGCCGCCACGTAAGTTATTTATTGCATAATTGAATATGGCTAAACGGTGAGTAGGATATTGTATATTTCTGTTTTCAAGATTATATAGAAATAGCTGAAAAGCTGATGTTTGTAATGCATAATGTAAGATTCCCAAAAATCCACTATGCTTATGATGACACAACCAAGTTGTAATGGCCATGTCTGTCTGTCAGTCTGTCTGTAAGTATGCAAACTAGTCCCTTAGTTTTTGATCAATCGCGATGAAACTTTGCACAGAGACTTGTTATTCACAGGAACAGCACATTGGTCGGAATAGACCGGATCGGACCACTATATCTTATAGCTGCCGTACAACTGGCAGACAGTTTTGGCTATATCCCATGTTTTTAAAGCTAACGGCTTCAACTTCGTTGTACACTTGAGTATACCTATTACCCATCAAT
Source organism: Drosophila flavopinicola (assembly GCA_035042425.1). NCBI lineage: Eukaryota > Metazoa > Arthropoda > Insecta > Diptera > Drosophilidae > Drosophila > Drosophila flavopinicola. Next base: position 8,954 of record JAWNLL010000224.1, read on the forward strand.
ATTAAAAATTGCAAAGCGATTAAGTTATAAATAGCGAAAACACTTCACAGACTATTATATTTGTCCTAAATTCGAAGACAGCATAAAATCTTCAGCACGCCGAAGATAATCCTTACCCACTTGTTTAAATAACCTTTATATCTAAGCCTTTTGGAATACGAATAATAAATAATAATAAGTGTGGCTCCTCTAGGCACCACAATGTTGGCCACTTTACGGCCATTGTCAGCGATCGGGTCTCGAGAGTGGGCTGCGCCTTGGTTTCAGGTTCTAATTGTGAGCAAAAGAGCAACGATGGGTGAGCTACAAATGGAGGCAATCGTAATCCTTTGGATATATCATTTTATTTGTGCAGATATTGCCACTTCTTGACCTGTCACTACGACTTCACCAATTTGGCCAATTCCTATATATATAAAGACGGTGGTCCGGCCAGCCAGTGTCGGATTTGGAGAGCCGCTGTTAGTGAGAAATATATTAACCTTTGCACCAACACCGGCGAAATATTTTCAATGGTAAGTCTGTTATCCTTTACAGTTGAATGTTGGTTTTCAAAACTTACTTTCTTTCGCTTGCAGGATCATGGAGATTCAGATGGTAAACAAAGGCGACGCAAAACATAATAGTTATATATATTGTATGTTATGTATGTTACATTTGGTTTTATTTTTCATTTCACAAAACTAATCAGATTCTTATCGTGCAGTTACCAAAACCAAACAATGATATTCCTAACCACTGGTATTTGAAATTTTAAATATGTATGTAAATTTGTAATAATATATTTGTTGAATCTTTAATTTCGTCTAGTTCGATTGATACACAAGCAAAATATGTACTAATTAATATCATCTAACGGCTAACAGACTTAGTCGGTTTTTACATTTACCAGTATAAACAAATACTTTGTCGAGTTATTTCGGTATCCATATATATATATATATATATTTGTGTATATGTACTATATATGTCTATATAATCGATCTTTGCGCGAGTAATGCAAGTACAATATTTGTTTATTTGTTGTTCTGTAGTTCTGAGTTGATTCTGAGTTTTTATTTGCCTCGTTTGCGAATGAAACCCGCTTGCTTAGATAGTATGGAACATAGTTAAGTTAAGTTGTAATCGTTGAATGTTGTTTTGTTGTTTTGTGTTGTGTTGTGCTTAGGATTAGGATTCTAAATGCCTTTGCTGCGACTCGCTGCTTCCAACAAAATCAGATATACATGCATATACTCATCTTTATGTATATAGCGAAATACAAGTACATAAAGCCATTGGAAATACCGAGACCATACAAAATATCAGACTAAATATTCGCGCTTCGTTTTAAAATATCAGCATATTCGTAATAAAAGTTAACTTTGTTTCGCCTTGATCGGGCTAGAATTTTAGTTTGGTTTCTTCTTCTTCTTCGTCATCTTTCATATCTCATCTCATTCTTACACTCCTAACTCTTCGCAGCACTAAAGTGCCAGCCATTCTCATTGTCGCATTGCTTACACTATGGTTAAGTTAAGTTGTCGTGATAATGATAATCGTATGCGTATACGTAATATTCATGATATTAGTACCTAGTTCCTAGGGCACAGGAATGCCTCTTGCAGTTGCCTATTGCATTTCTATTTCAATTTGCCAGCTACACATGATTCTCCACATAGAAAAATACATACAAACTTCTCTTTTCGATGCAATACAAGCATTTCTATAAAAAGCCGCCACCTCGAGTTAATTTGACAATTTTTGACAATTTTTGACAATCTTTGAAAATTTTGTGAGATTTCGTATGACAAGCTCGGATTTTGAATTGGATTTCAAGGGGTTTAGAGCTAGTACAGCGATTGTTATAGTTATTTATAGTTTGTGCATTGATGACAGATTTCAAACAGTGCCTCAAAATCAAACCAAAGACTTGCTTCCATGCGCTACGATCAATTTTCATATGTCCTCAATACAAAATGGAACACACTTAAGGATATTCAAATGTTTACTTGCAAGGTGGGTTTTTTTTAAAAGTTTTTTTTTCCACAATATATTTTTGATGACTTTTTGAAAATTAATGCAATTCCGATTCAAAAACTTTTCAAAAAGTTAGCCAATACTTTTAGTCGAGACGTTTCAACACCAAAAATATAGTTATACGAATTTTGGCTTTGTTTTTCTCTCGTCATATTTCATTTAAAAAGACAATTTTAGTTGATGTAAATCATTTAAATCATTTGCCCCTTTGTTTCCTCGTGAGTAATTGAATATTTCGACCTTATTCGCATAGGCTAATTCGCAGTGCAACATTATTATACTTCTACTTCATTTAGTGCAAATAACGTCAAATTGCGTTGGGTTTGATACCAAACCTCTCGTTTGCTTATAAACTAAGTTAGCTTTTTTCATTTGGCTTGTCTAGAAAAACATTTTGCATTCACTTATAACATTTGTTCAGCAATCTTATCGCATGCACACAAAAAAAATACAGTTCGCGATTCGTCTACAATATCTGACATCCAGATCCGTGCATTACCTCGCTGATAAACATCGGTGTTCCAGCTCCCAATCCGCCATCCGTTTTCTGATGCTCGTTCTGTAATAGGAAATGGATATATTATCATCGCTGATTTGGCTAAATCATATGTTTCAAGTTCTTTTGACATGGCATATTTTGATAAAACAATTAAGAGTGATATCCACCAATTTTAATTAGATTGTATATAATTCCTGTGTTTATTGTTTTCCAATTTTTGAGGGGTTGGATATCAATTTTTAAGTTAGTGCCAAAAACCGCAAGTGTAAAATCGAAATTTAATGATATTTTTTGATCTAGACAATATCTAATAAACCTAATTAAACGGGCAATACGAGGACATAATCTTATAGTCTATAGGATAAGCAAGTCCATACAGATGGGCATGGTTAGATCGACTGGGTTGTTGATACTGATCAAGAAAATATATTTGTTGCTTCCTTATGCCCGTTGTATACTTTTGCACAACTTGATTATACCCTTTTTACCCATTTTTAATGGGAAACCCGAGACAGTTCTTATGCCCTAAGCCCATAGATAGGGATAGATAGATAGTTGGAAACCGATGGAGTAAATAAAGAAAGAAGCAGATAAGAAAAGGCAAAAAGAGAGTAAATATGAAAATGGAGATTTAACTAAATATGGTCGGCGAAAGCCCGTAAATACGAAAGAATTGAAGATTAGATTATTGGGAGAGAGAGAGTTCTACGGAGAAAACGTGGAATACTTTATTATAGGACTTGCAGAGAACACGAAGAGGATTGAGCAATGCGTAATCAGTCGTGCATGAAGGAATGGACATAAAGGGGACGTAGTGTCTAGTTGGCCTACTAGGAACTAAAAAGGTTAACTTGTCTAGGAAGACAAGACCAAGGATTGCTCTATGGTTATATTGTAAGCTTACATCATCGTAATCGCAATCGAAGTAGTGACTCTGGCAGTCCATGCAGCGGCAGCTCTCGGACATTTTGCACGTGATGCCCCACTGCTTGGCCAGATCCTTGTATATCTCCTTCGAGGTCTTGTTGCTCATCATCTCCGGCGTGAGCAGGCAGTCTTGCTCATGCTGCTGCTGTTGCCGTCCACGACGGGATCTGGAGGCAACTGAGCCGGATAGAGAGCCAGATGCGCAGCACGCCTCGTTGCAGGATTGTGCACTGCTGTTGTTCGCAGTGGAGCCATTGGAGCAGCCAGCTGCGAGATGGAAAGATTGGGTCAGACTGCAATTTGGGATAAGACGGAATGCGGATGTGGACTTACCCTCATTGCTATAGCGATTCAGCAGCGGATCATAGAAGTCGTGGCGCCCAGCTGCGTTGCTGGTGCTCGGCTCCTCGCCATCCTCCTCGGACTCAATGCCCATGGAGGACATGTGGTGGGCCTGCTCGCTGCACTGGGTGCACTCCTCGTCCGTGCACGGCTGCTGCCCCTCGCTGGCATCGCTGCAGGCGGCATATAGCGTATCCTTTTTGGCCCTTGCCGCCGCCATTTCGCTTTCCAGCAAAAACTCGTTGACACTCAACGTGCTCTCCTCGTTGTCGCTGTGCGCCAGCTCCAGCTCCAGCTGCAGCTCGGTGACGCCCTCGATTGGCTGGGGATGAGAATGCTGCTGCTGCTGCTGCTGTTGCTGCTGCTCCAGTTCCTCGCCCTCGTTGTTGTTGTTGTTGCGGCTGCTATTGTTGTTGCGACTGCCACAGCTGCTGTTGTTGTAGTTCTGCTGGCAGTCGGGATCGTTGCAAATGTCGTTGCTGTCGCTGTCGCTGTTGCAGTTGCTGTTACTGTTGCTGTTGCAGCTGTCATTTAGGGTCAGCTGCTCCAAGGCGGCACTCAGCTGGGCAGCACTCTGCCTCGAGCTGTTCCCCGAGCTGCGGCGACTGTTCTGATTGGGCGTGGCACTCTTCTCCGACGACAGTTGGCGCTGATGCTGCGAGAGGCGTGTGTTCTGTGGAATGATGTTGGTTGCAATGGAATCAGTAAACAGTAAGTCTGCTACACTCGAAAACTATGGCTTCGAATCAAGAAAATCGACGAATTAGAGCTGCCTGATTGTTAAGAAAGTTTTACCCATTCTCGAATTTTTGAGAATATTGCATTTCTGCATTTATAAAAGAAAGTTTCTTATAATTCAAAATCTGCATTTTTAGAAATATACTTTAAAAATTTAAAAATTCCTAAAAAAATAAAATTATTCTTAACTATCTTTGGGATTGCTAATCGAACTTTATTTATACCTAGCTTAAGCAAGGACCTGCTCAATTTATCAAGATAATACACCAAACTCTATAGAAAACTTTCCTGAAGATTGTCCTTCCAAACAACTAAAGAAATAGCCATTCCACAATGTTCTCCTACAGTATTCACAGGTATATTGTAACTATCACATTTCAAGCCATAGTTTGAAGTAAGAGCTATTATCTATGCAGAGATCAGACCAGAAAATATCACAAGAGATTTGCTCTCCTTTATAAGGGCGCCCATCGGTTCTAGACCTCGTAAATCTCTATTGTGGGACACTCTTGATAATAATTAATAAAAAAATAAATAATGTAACACTATCAAAGCTATATGATTTTAATCCAAGTTCATAAGTGATATATTTATTATTCCACATTTAATATTATTTTAATTTAAATCAAAAATAACTATTTTAATGTCTAAAGAAGAACTTTGTATTGCACAGCCAACTTAGCCGAAGACCAAAGTAGTTAGTGAACTGTTAACTTGCCTTATGGCCGATTTTTCAATGTTCAAATAAAGTCATACATAGCTTTGATTCGAATAAGTTTGTGTCTCAGATAAAGTGTCCCATAAGCAATTGACATTATTCAATTGATAAATGTCAAAAGCTTATAAGGGGTGCCAAATTGTCCAAAACAGACGATTTTTCGTGCGGCTTTAAAGCGAAAAATGCCATCAACTGTTATACTTATCCGACACATAGCACCCCTATATGTAAGATGAAGTTCCAGATAGCTTCTATCTGAGATATATTGGTTATGGGTGGAAAACTGTTGAAATTGAGACTACACTGTTGAAACGAAATTGAGCTTACCTAACACTTGTAATTTATTGGGATATTGAAAATAATCAAATATTTTGGCCTTTCTGGACTTAAACAATCAATTTCTTTCATTCAATTTGTCAAAACAAAATTGATGCTTGTCCTTTCCGCTCGACTTTTTGAACTCGAGTGCACACTTTTTTTTCTGAGTGTTGTCAGCGCCCCTCGTTCCCCGTTCCACTTACCTCTTCTAGCACATACTCATAAGTGGGCGGCGGGGTGGTGGGCAGGTGGATGCTGCTGCTGCTGTCCGTTGCCGTTGCCGTTTCGCTGATGCACGGAGTGCGACTCTGGTTGACATAACCTGCAAGATAATCTCGTGTTTAGCAAGTCAAGCATACAAATTGATTTCGCTGCTGAGTTGTGGGAGCTTTCATGCAAATTCTAAGCTCTGCATACACTCAGAATACATATGTATATTCTATTGCCGGAAACAGGTGAAGTTTATTGGGAATTTAAGCAAATTGCTTCTCAGCGCCAAAAGGTTCTTTGTGAAACTTCAAGTTGTCGGATATTGAGTAGAAAATATAAATATATAAAATCTTATTTTAAGAACGCTAAGCTGATAGGTGCATATACATATATGAATTCGTAGAATTTCGGCTGTTGCGACGGCGGAATCGGTAACATTGACAGAGGCAGTTGTATAATAGGAATATGGGAAAATAATAAAATGAAAATGCAATACAAGCAAATAGGAGTGCTCTAGTCGTGAGTGCCCGACTAGGAGATACCCTGAACCCAGTCCTTACATTCATTCATACTAACCAGACAGGGTACATACATATAAACACACATGCTGCAAGCAGTGCAGCCAATTAAAGCAGTTAGCTTGCTTCTTTACTAAGCTCCACACAATGAAAAGTTAAGTCTTGAACAACTTGTGGGAACAAAAAGTTAAATATTTGCTACAAGTGTATGCTATGCTATACATTCCAAATTTGGTGCCTCTAGCTCTTATACCTTTTACTTTATGGCCCAAAAACGCTGGTCTGGTCGAAATTTATCGACAACTTTTTAACGAGACGAGCAATCGATCAAATTAAATAAACTTTATTTGTTCCGAGACAGCGAGAACTTATATCCCAAATGTGACGTTTCTAGCTCTTGTTGTCTTTGATATCCGCGTGTACATACAGACAGACGGACAGACAGACATGGTACTCATGGACATACTGATCAAGAATATATATACTTTATATGGTCCGAGATGCTTCCTAATGCCTGTTACATAATTTTGCACAAAACCATTATAACTTTTTTACCCATTTTTAATGGGTTCAGGGAATAAAATAGAAAACTGGACATGGAATAATTGACTTTAAGCAGTGGACATGTAAGAAAAGAAAAATTGATACTGAAAATGTAATGGAAATATGGGATATTTAAGAAACACAGCTACCCCTTGACCTTACACTAATGTATAAAACAAAATCTTATTTTTTTACAATTGCATTCCAGTAATTTGTTTCTACGACAATTGAGAATACGACTTTGAGTGTGGGCAGAGCAAATGGATCATGCATTGTGCAGCTTAAAACAAATGAAATTTCCAAGGCAGGCGAATAATAAACGCCTAATGAGCCTTCCAAATGGTGCAGTCATGCATCATAACCATATATAGAAGAACTTGTGTAATACTTTATATGTATGTATGAAGATTGAGGTATTTTGTTGCTATTTTTTGTGGTATTTTGTTTGTCAGCCTTTTCTTACCCATACGCAAACTGTTGGTATTGCTGGCAGCTTTGTTGGGATTTGGTGGCAGCAGCAACTTCCGTTCGCTCATCGAACCGAGACTGTTGCAATCCACTGAGTCGATGGTGGAACTGCTGGCACCAACTGCCTGCTGCTGTTGTTGTTGTTGTTGCTGCTGCTGCTGCTGTTGCTGTTGTTGTGGCGGCTGCTGCTGATGCTCCAGTTCCTGCTGCTGTGTGCCCAGAAGCGCCTCGCTCACAGTCGGATCCGGATCATGCTCTTGCGATGTGCTCGTGCTCCTCGAGCTGCCCATGCGAAACTTGAGCTTAAATGGCGCCATTCTGCTTCAATCTCAACTAAACTCTGATTCTGATTCGGATTATCCCAGTTGGTGTGGTTTTTTATTTTGTGGGATATCTTTTTAAATGAGCATTGGGCGGCGTTGGGATTTTTCTTTTTTATTTTTATATCAAGTTGAACAACACTGATGCAAAGTAGGTGATGGAAGATAGAGAAGAAAGGGAGAGAGAGAGAGATAGATAGATAGAGCGAGTGTTTACAAAGGAGAGACACACATAGATAAAAATTACGGTTATGGAGCTACATATATCTGTAGATATATATATATATAGATGTAAATTACGGTTTAACAGGTGATATTCAAATTAAAATTTCACAGCTTACTTTCATAAATATTTATCATTACAATTTGAATGGGACTGTTTTTTTTTTTATATTTGTGGCATGCAAATTTAAAGAAAAACTTATATTAAATTACCAAAAGTATATGAATAGAATTTTACCTGTAATTTGCAGTGCAATACAAACACAATAGGAACTGCAAGTAAATACAAATAAGTAATTATATATTATTAACATATAACGTCAGGACTATAATTATTTTTGCTATTAATTAGTAGTTGTATGCTTTTAATTAATTAGTTCAATGCGATTTGTTTTTCGTTTTGCAAAATGCGATAATCATCGGCATTTTTTTTCTCTCGCTGAAATGATTAATGTGTATTGTTGTTATAAATACGCAAATTGACAGGCCAAACAACACAGGGAGACACACACACACCGACACAGCCAGCCACACACATATACGCCACCAGACTTGTCGGCACACGTGTCAGCTGCCCCGCGTTGCTCATTATTTGTGGCACGTGGCACGTTGCTCATACGCCCCGTACAACTTGCACATGTGCTTATGTTTATTAATTGCTTGCGTTTAGGCGTCAAAATCAGCGCACAGCGCACACATGTCCTTGCCCCCCCCCCCTCCCCCTACACTCGCACACACACACGTGCACACACCTGGCTCACACCTGCTTCTGTTCATATAGTTTTTTAGTGCCGCGACAAGTTGTAGCCAAATTTGGCGCACGCCTGTTTCAAATGCTTTCAAATGGGGACCAGGCCACGCCCACTTGGCACCGCCCGCCCCGACCCCACATATGCCTCATTGTCATGCATATTACACAAAAGCCACTTAACGCTTAGAGCGCTCATCTCGGAGCCGCTGCTCTATATGGACCTGGTTATTATTATGCTTATTGCCTTGCCACCCAGCAGCAAAACAGAAATAAGACAACAACAGAAAAAGCCATTTCCTTTGCGGCGGGTTGCAAATTGGTCGCTTGCCTCTCATGAGCGCCACGCTTTAGCAATAAACTTATTTAAAGTATAATTTAACTTTGTCCTTTAAAACAGGGCTTAAAACAAAGGCAAGCATCAAAGTATTAAGCTATACATGCAATCATCACTCATTTTATAGAATGAGGCAGCGACTTGAATTAAACATACATATACATAGGTATTTACTTTAAACTGTTAATATTTGCTGGCAATAAAATTCTAATTGCTATTGACATAACAAACAGATTTGCACAGACACGTGAGCATTTATCTACATATACATACATATATATATATTTATTTAGCCCAACACTTTGCTGATTGCATGCACACAGAAAATATGATTGTGAATTTCAATTTGTTTGTCTATGGATGTGTCTGTGTAAGTCACACACACAATGAATGAATGAATGAATGATTGAACCTGATAAACAATGCAAGCATAAATAGAATAAATGTACACTTCTCGATCTGCATTAATAAGCTGGGAGTGAATTGAGTCTGCTAGCATTTCAGACCATACTATAAAATGTGATTTTTGTGTCCAGCAAGTTGAACAATTCGTCCTTTGGCTATTTCAGGGCTTAAACACTTAACCCTGCATTTGTATACTCTAAATTTAGTGTGACAGCTACATCGACTCTTACTTGCAGCATTACCTTGAGCTGTGTCTTAACATCTCCCTCTTTCGCTCACCTTCTGCCCCTCTCTTTCTCAGACTCTCGGGTATAATCTATTAATGCCTTTAACTGGGTCACAGTTTCAATTCTGTGCATTTGACAGCCTAATAAAACATACATGCACTCGTACATCAAACTATGCTCTATAGCATTTTCCATGACCTGCCGCCCACCATCCCAGGAAATTTGATATTTTATTTAGCGGTTTTTCTTTTGTCGCGCAGCATTTTAATTATAAAGATTTCTGCTTGACACTTCAATATGTGCTGTCAAACTCAGTATTTTAGTTTGGATTTTGCTGGTATGCTTACAATTATCAAAAAAGATTGCTCTAGTCGGGAGTGAAATTTATCGATAACTTTTAAACGGAACGAATTATCGATAACATGAAGATAACTTGATCTGTCCCGGGACTACGTTGACTTATATTCCAAATATGAAGTCTCTAGTTCTCTAGTTCTCTGATATCCGCGTGTTCGTACAGACGGACTGACAGACAGAAGGACAGACGGACGGACAGATAGACGGACTTGGCTAGATCGACTAGGCTGTTCATACTGATGAATAATATATAGACTTTATATGGTCGGAGATGCTTCCTTATGCCTGTTACATACTTTTGCACAAATTCATTATACCCACATTTAATAGGTTCACGGTATAAAAGCCAATGACTTGTGTTTAGATTATCTACATCTAAAAGTCTTGATACATACCTTATTTTAAATTGCATATATTCTTCTATATTAATATAGTTTACTCACAAATAAAAATAGCTTATATTTTGGCAGCTCTGTTTATAATCTTGCAGAAACACATTTCTTACATTGATTTATTTATTTAAACGTCATCGATAAGTAAACTAAAAGGAACAGGACTTAAAATAAAATAGTAAACAACAAAACAAATAAATATAATCTTTAATACGCATTCATTAATACAGTTTAATAAAAAAATAAAAGTAATTTATATTTTGGTAGCTTCGTTTATAATCTTTTAATTTTTTAGTATGAGTAGAAACATATTTTCATATTTTAAATAAATAACTATATACGTATATATTTATGCAGCCTTATATAAAATAAAAGTGAACTATAGTTTGATATTTGTATGCATGATGGATTTGTTAAATTTCGACTACTTACAGACAACACAGAAAATTTAACTAAAAATACATAATTGGAAATAAAATGATAGATAACTACACATAAATAGAATTCAATAGATAAATAAAATGGATAATAACCCAATATTTAAATATTGTTGCTTTAAGTTATGGCTAAAAACCGTACTTACTATTTAGAAGAAATAAACTGTTTGGCATGTGGCAAAAATAAATTGCAATATTCATAAGTATAAAAACGAAGCAGATGAACATAAATAAATACAGCTCATAAAATCAAAATGATGGTTTTAGTCATAAAAATACAAAAAAGAAGAAGCAAAAAAGACAGGCAACTGTTGCATGCAATCAAATTGATGTGTTTGCATATTTTAAAGCCACAGCGGAATTAAATGGCTGCAATATAAATACGTGCGTTGCTTAAAGTCCACTCAAATAGGGGCGCAGCCTGGCAGAGGCGGAGAACAACAATAATTACAACGATACACAAACTGGAAATTCATTGTGGGCTTCTTCTGATATCATGCGACTGCCATTAAGTAAATAGACAAACAAGTGTCCTGCGAAGGCATGTGTCACAAAGTTCATGCCGAATGATGATGGAACTGTTCAGCTTTGGCCGATAGCGCTGGCATGGCGTCATCAGCAGCAGCAGCAGCAGCTAGCGGCACAGCACGATTGGAGCAGGAGAATGCACAGGGCAGGGCAGTCACATATTGAAGTGAAATTAACACGACGCAGTAAACAGTAAGAGAAACCGCAATGAAGACGGACAAACGACAAACGACAAACGAAGCGAGCAAACAAATAATTTAATGCGTGGGTGGCAGGGACAAACGCTGCTGGGTCGTCCTTTGCCTGTTCCCTAGAAAACTGATATCTAATTGAGTAAACATCAAGTGAATGGCCATGAATTAGCTAGCCAGGGACGACAGTCCTGGACGCTCTGCTATCAATTTAGTTACATATATATATATATATATATATATGTCATATAGACTATAGTCTTTGGTGTCCTGTGGGTTCGTTGTTGTCGCTATTGTCTTGGCTTGGCGGAGCGGCAGGAAAAATCGAAAAGCACACACATGACACAACCTTGAAGCGAATGCAATTGTCCTGCAAATTGATGTACTTACCACAGTGTTCAGTTTCTATAGCTATATAACTGTGTGTGATTTTCGTTTGGCATTTGCTTGTAAATTGACCACTTATGATTGTGATTATTGTTATTATTTTAGAAACAAAATTGACTTGAGTTATTCACAATTCTTTTTCAGCTGTTTAATTGATGTTGCGCATTAAATTTTACTTTTCGACTGCTTCAACTCACTCGAATTCTGCCACAGACTGTGCAAACTTTCGTTGGGACACAAGCTTTTTATTATCCTGTCTCTCATAGCTGGCAAGCTTCAGACTTTCGAGGAGCTTGTCGAAAGCACAGCGCAGGCGCCTTGCGAGCTTCCGGCGTTTCTGGCCCCAATGTTTTGCTTAGTTTCATTGTTTGCACGCACCTTCCTTGCTCTCTTTGCTTTGGCTGGCAAATTCGCGTGAATGAAATGAAAAGCTCTTTCATTCTAATATTTTTCTCACGCTGTTTCTACATATACATACATAGTTTCTGTTTCTGTTGAGGTTAATAACACGTTTTGTAAATTATATCAAATTTATTTTAGCACTTACAACTATTTTAGATTTAGCAATAATTATATAAAACAGTAACACAAGATCCGACCAAATTGTGTATTTCTGATTGAATAATATTCTTGCGCCATTAATTCATTAATTTATTATTAATCAATACACAATTTGAACTTAATTACATTTGTGCCTAACGTATTTATTTAAATTTGGACATTGCGGCTTATTTAGTACATTTGTTATTCGCATTGGTGTGTACACACTGCCGCTGTTCTGACTTTTAGCGGGAAACAGAAAACGAAATGAATCTCAGTATTAGCAACAGTTTTGGGTTTACTTGCAGGGTAAACTATTAATACCACGATTTTGTTCTTGTATAATTAAATATGTGTTTCTGTTAAGGTATTACAAAAGCAATGCGACAATCCACAGAGTGGCCAACAGGCTGCTTGGGATCTTGTCGATCTGCTCAAATGCTTAAATGCAAAAGAGAAGGTGAGAAATATACAATATTTTTAGGCAGTGCTAACAATATTATTCCCTAATTATTTAAATTAGCTCCTGTTAGCCAAATACTTTTGCCAATTGCCCTTAAACATTGGCAGCTTTCGGGTGCTGCGACAGCTGCAGCATCTTCGCATCCTGACAGCCACGGAATACATTTGCAGGTAAAAGAATTCTGTATATAAAGATGTGAACTTAACAACAATTCACTACTGACAGCATGGATAACGAGGAGCAGCTGCAATTGATATTAATAGAATTCCTCGAAAGTGAAAATGAGCTGCTGTCCAATCTATTCATTTCAGCTCGTTATGGTGGGTGCTTCTATATTTGAACAGTATTCCAATTTATTAACCATCACATTATTATAGATTCTTCGAATACTGTCCGACTGAACAGCATTCTCGAAAATGCCCTGCGGAATCTGTTTAGCGCTCTGGCTGACAATCCAAAGATCAGCAATTTAAACTACCTAGAACCACTGCGTAAATCTTTACCAGGCATGTGAGCTATATGTGAAGCATGATGCTCTTATAATTCCTGCAATAATACTTACAGATGATGTATTAATCAACGTGTGCATGCAAATGCATTTGAGCATACTGCTGGAGTTGCATGAGGCTGCAGATGTTAGTCTGGCATTTCTGCATTTTAGCACTTGGATTAACGAGGGCGTCGATGAACTAATCTTTGTCAAACACATATCAGGAAAAGTAAGTATATACAGTACAGCAAATATAGCAAGTAACATTATGTGATTGTAGCTCTTTGGCGGTCATCAGCAGGAAGCCTTATCTCATCTATTCAAACTATCTACGGCAGCGAGCTTTAAGCATTGGAAATTCTATCTCATTTTGGTGCAGTCGATAGCCTGCAGTGGCAATGCAGAAACAAGCACATTTATGAAAAGTACGAAAGCTTTAGTTATGCCCACTATAATATACAATATACTGATATTGATTTTACTCAAAGAATACCTAAAGAATCGTCTGCTGCATGCAGCCAGCTTGGGCTGTCAGCTCTCCTTGCTGCATCTGCTGCTTACAGCTCGCGCAGCTGCGGCAACTACCATGAATATACAGCAGAATTTGGATAACTATGCGCAGTGGTATAAGCAAAACATTGGCGAAATGTCCTACGTGCTGAGCAATGAGCACTTTCAAGTAGTTTTAAATATCTTAGAAGATTCCATACATTACGAGCTGGAAATTGATTATGTCGAGGTGAGCAACAACTTCAGCTTTGCAACATGTAAATTTGAATGCTTCATTTTAGATTCATGCCGCGATTGCAATCTCTCCGGGTGGCAAACTCGTGCAGTCCTACAAAACCAAGTGCAAGGCGCATTTGTCACGTTTAAAAGCTGCCAGCAAGCAAAAGGATGGCAAATGAGTATAGAAAACATATATATTTACAAACTTTCACCAAAAATAAGTGTTGCGCAACAAACTACAGTTTTTGAGAACGTCCCTTGCCAGCCAGTGGCTTATTGCGTTCATCCCAAAGCGTTACCCCATCGCAGGCACAAATCCTCTTAAAATTCTGCAGTATACCAGCCGAACGGGCAATAATGCCGCAAGCAATCCTAGAAATAAATGCAATTCATGTAATATGACTAGACTCGCAGATAAGATATGTTCTCACCTATCTCCCGAATTGCCGTCGATTAGACTCTGCGCATTGCAGCCGCAACCCATGTCATCTGCATTCGATGTGATAACCACGGCACGTCCAATTATGTCCCAAATCTCCAGGCCGCTGTCCACAAAGCGGAATGTTGCGCGGCCAGTTTCGTCGGCCCGTATGTTTCCCAAATCGCCGGCGTGTCGTTTATTTTCAGCTGCGTCTGGGCTGCCGTGGGGAGAATTACGCGGATTATAGTGCTCGCCCACCGAGGCACAGCCCGCGGAGACATCGCCACTTTCGTGTATGTGAAAGCCGTGTAGTCCCGGCACCAGGCCATCCACCACGCCGTCCACAACAACGCCGGCCTGCTGGGCAGCAATCGTAGTGAACCGCACTGCGCCCTGCACAGGCGTGCGGTCAACGACGCATCCGGTTGTATTGATGAGCGCCACGGCGGATTGACCGCCAAAGCCAGACAGCACAGCTCGGCGGCCGGTGCTTTCGATTTTGTCCTGCACCTGCGACCAGGGCAGCGTTGTCTGCACAATCACGCGCCCCTCGGTCGCATCGATATCGACTTGACCCATGCCTTCCAGAGCTTGCTGCAGTTTGTCCACGCCGGCTTTGTCGTCTTTGCGCATTTGGACTGCAAACTCGATCTGAGAATTTGGATTAGTAGGTGCCTAAGTTGTTTAATTGACCTTTTAATTACCTTTGTTGAGTCCATTGCGTCGCTTTAAAGCAATTGGCATATAATAACAAAAAGTGCTTACTAAGCTATCGATATATGTATAGCAGCGATAGATAATATCGATAGTTGACTATTGGGCGGTTTATTTACAGGCGATACACGATTCTTAAAAAATAAATTTTTTTAATTTCAGGGAGAAACGAATCAAAGTGATTTGCGATTTAGAGAAAAAAATTTAATTTTCCAGCTTACGAGAAGCATATGCTACGTAAATTACAAGTAACTTAATAAATTGTGTACGATTTTTGACAAAAATAAGCATTGCGCAATCTTTTTAATCTATTACTACAGTGACGAAACTTTACGAAATGAACAAAAAGATAACTAGCAATATATACAACATAAGCCACAATTACAATATATAAACTGATCATTAACTGCCATAGAAAACATTTTAATCTCATGTCCAGTACTAGACTAAGAAAATATGCATATATTTAGCTTCTCCGTATACCCCTAAAAAAGAATACAGTTTACCACAACATAAAATGCTATAATTCATCCAAGCTAAATATTTATAGTTACGCATATTTTGTTATCACTAATTATACCTATAAATAAAACTACAGCACCCACATGTAACTACACATAACTCTACATATCAACATAGCCGAAGGCCTCTATAGTAAGTGCCATAATACACCCAAGTTTTGTAAACTTATCTTGAGCTAATAATTATCAATACAGGAAGAATGGAAAATCTGCAACGATAGTCGGATTGTAACATAATCATATCATTTATATACCGTTCGAAAAGTATTGTTTTAACTAAGAAATGTACATACTAAGTATTTGTAACTCATGAGATAAAAACAAGTGGGGAAAGATTATATTCGGCGTGCCGAAGATTTTATACTCTTTCCGAACCTTTAGGCAATTTTCACACTGCCAACTGCACCACCGAAATATTTAACGACGCATATATTTGCTAATTAGAACTGAATCGATTTGAAATTTTAAACATTGATGAGTTATAAGGATGCTTAAGTGTACAAGGAAATTTAAGGCGATAGCTTTGAAAAGATCGGATATATGGCCAAAACCGACTTCGAGTTGTATGGCAGCTATAAGATATAGTGAACCGATCCGGCCGTCTCCGATTAATGTGATGTATGTTCAAAAAATAAGCATCTGTGCAAAGTTTAATCTAGATAGCTTTGAAAACATGGAATTTATGGCCAAAACCGAACTTAATATACTATTTTCTCCGAAAAAAGTATAAACAGCTTTTTAACGAAATTAAAATCAAATTTAGTCGTTTGATTTTGATTAAATAGTTAAGCAAACGTATATCAAAACAATCCTCGGAAGACCCTAATTAGTTATAGTTATATGAGACTAAATTTTAAATTGTTTAATAATTGCCATTTTTCTTTTGCAGGTACACATTCTGATCTTCAAGGACATCTCTAGAAACGGATCCATTGCCTGGCTACCAAGATGATCTTCTATGGACAACCACCAAAAAAAATCTCATCAAAAAATATTGGAAAATTTGAAGTTCCTCAGACGCAACAACGTGAACATTTTTAATGTCATAGCAAACAAATAAGTAACTTAGTTAATTTAAAAGTATTTGTTTTGTTTCCATTTATTAAAATTTATTATAAGAATGTATTTAAAAATAAAATATTACATTTCATTTATAATTACAATTATTTTTTGATAAATACTGTTTTTTGTAAAAATATACCTTATATAGTGCATTTTAAATAAATGAAAATACAAACCAAGAAACATTATTTTTTATTTTAAGGTACCAGGCGCATAGAATCCGGCAGATGCATGATGATTTTTCTGTTTTAAATATTAGCGCGACCTTGAATGAGAAGCTAATTTCATTGTTGCATATTTTTAGGTTGTCTGGAGCAGCAGATCTGCTTTGCCAAATGCTATTTTTCGTCAGAAAGTACCAGGCGCACATAATTCAGCAGATGAACGATGATTTTTCTGTTTTTAATTTTAGCATGACCTTGAGGGAGAATTTCCCTTTGAGATCAAATTTCCCTACACTCAGAGCTGGGCTTGCTTAGATTTTCTGTGTGCAGTTGTCAGTGTTCGTTTTTGTCTCGAGTAAAGACAAATTTCGTATGTTTCTCTGGTCGAAGTACCAGGCGCCCAGAAATCAGCAGATAGACGACGAATTTTTCGCTTTTACTTTTTGCATGACCTTGAGGGAGAATTTCCCTTTCACAGAGAATATCCCAGAGCACAGAGCGGAGCTGCGTGCAGTTGTCAGTGTTCGTTTTTGTCTCGAGTAAAGACAAATTTCGTATGTTTCTCTGGTCGAAGTACCAGGCGCTCAGAAATCAGCAGATAGTCGACGAATTTTTCGTTTTTACTTTTTGCATGACCTTGAGCGAAAAGAGAATTTTAGCTCGACCTTGAGAGATAGAGCAACTAACCCTGAGTAGAACTTCTGAGCATGGCTCTCAGCTCTAAACTAATACATTCAAATGAAAAAACGTTGAATTTTGATAAATCGTTTATTTTCTTCTTTTATTCTACAAATGTATATAAATATTTATATTTTTCTTAACTACAAATATAGTATATTTTGTATTATCCTAAAAATACATTTAATATTACAATATTTATATAAAAAGCAATGTTTTAAGTTTACTTATTAAGCTAAGATGTTGCTGCTTTCTTGTCAGTTGATTGTTGTTTTGTGTATGTTGTTATTGTTGTGTTTGATATTGTTGTGTATGTTGTTGTTGTGTTTGTTATTGTTGTGTTTGTTGTTGTGTTTGTTGTTGTGTTTGTTGTTGTTGTGTTTGTTGCTGTTGTTGTTGATGATGATGATGATGATGATGATGATGATGATGATGATGATGATGATGATAATGATGATGATGATAATGATGATGATAATGATGATGATGATGATGATGATGATGATGACGATGATGATGACGATGTTGTTGATGCACAATGGTTTTTGGGCTGATGAAGTGGACTCCACAATAGACAATAATTAAATGTGCGCTTAGCTAAAGTTGTGTACATTGAGCTGAAAGAGAAATAAATAATTAAGCAATCTACGGTATAATAGAGCTCAGCTATACTTACTACAGTAAATCCCATAATTCTTGGAGTTATTGTCAGCATTGATGGCGTCCTGCTGTGAGCTGCAAGAGAAAAATAATAAAGGATTAGAACATGGGGAAGGATTATATTCGGCGTGCCGCAAATTTTTTACTCTTTTCGTACCTTTAGGCAATTTTTATTCTGCCAACTGCACCACTGAAATTTCATATGCTGTACAAAATCGTTTTGTTGCGCAACATTTATTTTATTTTCTAAAAATATTTAATGCATTGCCAGTTGTATGGCAGCTATAAGATATAGTGATCCGATCCGGCCGGCTCCGACAAATGTGCTGTACATTTCAATAATAAGTATCTTTGCAAAGTTACATCGTACATCATACATACAGACAGACAGACAGACGGACATGGCTAGATCAATTTGTATTGTCATTCTAAGCAACTTTTGGGGGTCTCCGACGCTTCCTTCCATGTGTTACAAACTTCAGCACAAACTTAATATACTATTTTATTCGAAAAGAGTATAATCAATAAGGAAATAAATATTGAAAATCTGTTGTCGCATTCAATTGAATTGATTTACCTAAATTATCATAGTTTATTGCACCCTAAATTTATAAATATTTACAAATATTTACAATTATGAAAATCTACGCTCTTATTGCTAGTTAAAGTACTTGTTAAAATCACACATTTTAATGTCGCAGCATGGAAGCACACACAAACCGCGATCTGTGTGGCCCAGAGTGGCACTGGAATGCTGCACAGCTGCGAGGACAGCTGCAGCGAAGGACTTTCTGCATGTGGTGTGCCTGAGGCGGCTCCCAGCTCCCCCGGCTACGTTGGGATTTGAGCCGCTCGCGAGGTCGAAGGCGACGTCTCCAAGGCGCTGACTGCGATTACGACGTCGGCGCTGGCGCTGGCACTGGCGCTGGCCTCAGCCTGACGATGCGGATCAATCTCGGAGTACGGCGGAGCGGGCAACGCAGCAATGCCAATGGCACTGCTCTCGGCCGGTGAGGCCGGCGTGGGCGTGGGCGGTGCTGCTGCCGCTGCCGCTGTGGGCGTGGTTAGATTGCACATACGTATCACTTCGTCATAGCTGGGCAGGTCCTTGTCGTCCTTCTCCAGTTGCTCGCGTATGCGTGCCGCCTCCGGGCTGTTTGGCTCAATGTAGAATATGTCGCCGAAGCGGCTGTGATCGCGCCCCAGCTCCACATTGTTCTGTCGATCTGCAAGATAGGTCAGTCATTAATATACATATAGTATATACATATATGTGTGTGTGTGTGTGTATATCTTAAAAACTGAACAATTTGTGTACTTAGTCGCTGACGCTGTCGTCGTCTTTGGCGAGTCAACAACATGGAGTGGTGCATACGCATGGCCAGCTAGCGAAACGAATTGGAAAACTATTAAGTTATACTATATATACTCGCAGATTGATTCGAATAGTGTACTAATTACATACGTATATCAGCTGGCTTATAACGAATATGGCAAACAGGAAACCCAACGCGACCACCAAATTGGTTGTTAAAGACATTTTGCGTTTCAGACTGAATGCGACTCAATTGTCATCGTTGCTATAAAACACAACACACAGAAAAAAAAGTGCTGATCGCCTAGCAATAATAATAATAATAATAAGCAAGTTGTGTGCCGAGTGCTCAAAGAGTGATTAGATAAACCCACACCCCGAATTTGGCACACGTTACCATTTCGATTCAGATTGCGATTGAATTGCCTTTGGCGCTGCTGCCGCTGCCTTTGGCAGCGCGATGGGCAAATCTTGGCCAGCGTTCGGCTCTCGAAGCGCACATAGAAGCAGATGAAGGGCAGAAAGCAGAAGAGCACAAAGACCACCGCCAAGTAGACGCCCACATGGAGGCCAAACTCTGTCATCAGACTCATAGTATACTTCGATTGGAGCACACTTGGGAGCCGGGAGAGCAAAACTTGTGCATACTTTGAGCACGCCCGCAGCAGGCAACCGTACGTTGGACACTAATCGAAGTGCCTCAATATAGACCGAAATAGTGTATATGGAGGACGAACAATATGTACATGTATAGGAATATGATACGCCTCGTAGTTCGCAGTGGCTGCTGGTTTCATTTCAGCGATAAGATTATGTGCATACGCAATACGATAAACGAAGTTGCTAAATTAAATACCTTCGTATATGTAGTGCTATATACTTGATCAACACACATGCGACACACGCACTCTGAGCTCAGCTGAGACTGCTGCTAGTGCCGCTAGTGCACTAATACTAATACGCACGCACTAACACATTCACACCCGTACACCAGCTACTTACTTCGGCGTCTGTTGTTGCCATTGGCGCCGGCAGGACAACAGCATCTGATTATCCAGATAAGCGCGCACTATACGAAACAAGATCGGAATTTACACCGTATTCGATGTGCCTGCTTTGCCGTATTTTTACCTGCAGCACCGCATAGGATGTGAAGCCGATGAGCAACAGCAGCATAAAGTACAAGACTGATACGCCAACCATTTCAGATGAAGACTAAATCAAGACTGCTTATCAAAAGGCGCTACTGTGATGAGTGCCAGGCAATAACCTTATCAGACACACACTTCAAGCCACACACATAACTAGCCAATTGGGCATACATACATACATATCTAAAGTACATACCCAGGGATCGTAGAGCCCGGGCCCGTCGCCTTATTTCCCGATTGTTGGGCGGGGGTGATTCGGGTGGAGTGGCACAGCACTTGAATATTATAATCCATACGACATACTTGGGAATAAGCTGAATAGTTACAAGCTGAACGAACTCTAACTTTAATCCATATTACCTGTATTACGAGATATATAATGGGCAAGGCAATAACCATAACGAAGAACATGAACAAAATAGACAACATCATATGGCCCTTTTAAATGCAAGTATAAATAAGAATAAGAGTTGCGTTGTAAATCCGTTGGGTTTGATAATTCGCACAGCACTGAGAGTGTTCTATATAAGCGCCGAGGATATCTAATCGGTCAACTGCTACATATGCTACATACATACATATATACAATTGGCAGTAATTCAATAATTAATTGCCATTTCGAATTGCAATTGGCCAAGTTTAAAATCGAACACAGCCTTATCGCAGCAACGATTAGATTAGTCAACATACTATGTATATGTATATGTATATCTGTATCTGTATACGCAAGGAATAGCCGAGCTGACATCCTTGCCACACACCTTACCTGCTCGTTGCGGCTGCCACAATTCGTAGCAGGCCCAAACACCGAAGCGCAGGCAACAGCAGCAGATCGCACAGGACAGAAACAAGAGGAAGACGCCCGAGAATACTGGCATGAAATCCATCATGTTGACTATCGATGACGAATTGATCGATCGCACTCCACACTCGATCGCATCACTCCACACAGAAGTCGTTGGCCAACTGTTTGGATTTTCATGCTGTGCGCTCTTCGCTGCAACTTATCAGACAAACAGTTTAGCAATGCGCAGGTGGGCAGTGGCAGGTGGGCTGCCGCCTCATGTGAGTGATAAGAGCGCTGCTGTACGATAAGATAAGATTCGCTCATGTGGGGAAAGAGTCTAAGAATAGGCCAAAAGTAAGCATACAAATTCAAAGCTCATCAAAGCTTGCAATCCAGACAAGTGCGGAAGCATTCAGCTCACAGTTGTAAATTAATTCAGTGTGTGAATTAATATTATGTGAAACACGAGCTCATTAATCGTTACACAAGCACAAGGCAAACAAAACACACACACACACACAGAGCCACATAAATCTATTACGGACTTGGCCCAAACAAGCCACTTAAGTGGCCAACTTGGAAGCAATTACGCCACAAAGCCGGGAAAACATTTTTCACATGTTCCACTAAAATTCAAATGTGGTTTTGCGATTGAAGCGACTCAATGTCAAAAGTATAGACGCTAACTGTTTAGACCCTGCCTTAAAAAACGCTTTTCATGTTCATTTCAAAGTTCACAAAGTGTTCCAATTCCACTTGGACCAATGCTATAAATTTGTTACCTGCGTAAGAAATGCTATTGATAATAAGAGCTGATGTTTAACGTAAATACATTTAAATGAAATACGAGAACCGCTCTAGTGTTTTAGTTTCATTTGGGCCAGTCTTTATATATTTTTAGATTTATACTAAATAGACATTGATTGGACTTGATTTGATTGTCACTTTTGGCGTCCATTCACAATCAGCTGTTCCATACAAAATCAAAACAGTCTGCTATAAAAAAGTTATCGAAAAGCTCTAGCAAAAACTGAAATCAGCCAAATCGAATTTCGTTCTACTTTTAGTGAGACCATTCATAAACATATGAAATAATCATGGTTTATATTTGTAAATTTTTTTTTCTTTTACGTACAAAATAAATTACTTTAATGTTTTTGTATCAGCGTGCAATTGGGACTTTTCTGACTTTTATTTTGCTTTGCTTAAGGTTACGCAAAAACTAATCAAAATCAAACTAAGGAATACCTAGTTAAATGTTTCTGTTGTGTTTCCACTGTGTTTCATAACTTCATTTGTATAGCTTATTTTTATTTATTTCGTGTTGTTCCGATGCCAGTCATTGAACCTCATTTTACACCGTTTAAAATATCATTTATCTTTTAACAGATTATTTCACTTCATTATCACTAGGAAGTTAAGTTTAATATCAAAGATTAATAAAAACAGAAGCAACATCGATATCAAATCCAACGCGTATAGAAATAAAGCTATATATAAACAAGTTCTTATGCGCAGTTGATTGCAGCCAAACATATGAAACTTTAAAAATAACAAGCACTATCAGCAAAACACGATTAGACCCCTTTAAAACATTTGGTTAGTCGTTCACAATGGGCGATTATTAATGCTATCATATCACGACAATTTGCACAAAATTATAGCACGTACAGAGCACAAAACAAAAGGCAACCGATAAGGTTAAATGAATGGCTGGAACAATTGGAATATCGAAAATCGAAAATCGCCAATCACGCTCACCTGCGACCGACTCGGGGGCCATATCGGTGGCCGTGCCGGAGGGATCGATGCGGATGCGCCGCAGCACTCGGGGCGGGACCGGGCCACGCCCCCGGCGCGCCTGTGACATGGCCAGGGGCGGCTGATCTACGACAGCTTTGCGCATAGCGCACATACAGCACAGCTGCAAGAATCGATGAAAAGTAAGGGGGGAGTACCGAGGTAGGGCGGCGGAAACTTAAACTTACACGCAGTAGGGTGCACAAGATGACAACTAGGATGAAGTACATGATGTAAAGGCTGACGTCGACGGCCATTTTAGCGATTTAGTGATTTGGCTAGAATATCCGTTCGACACGGGCAAGTAACTTTCTTATAATGGCAATAACGAGCACAAATCGAAGTGAATCGAACGACTAACGAGAACGATAAAATAAACTTGGTCTTATCAACAAATTGCGTGTGATTACTAGTATGTTATATATACTCGGTTTGTCATATCTGTGCAACATATTATCAGCTTATGGACGGGGCATTCAAAATGGCAAATGTAAAACACACATGAATGGACTCAGACCCTTCGGGTAGTACGAGTACTCGTTTAGGTTTACGCACCCGCCGATCTGGAGGCCCGCCTGGAGCGTTCCAAGGAAGTGCTGTCGTATTCCTCCGAGTTTCTGTTGCGCATGCCTTTGAAGCACAACTAACAAGAGAATATAAGATGCTCAGATTGATGGAACAAAAGGAAACATGCATGTGAGCCACTTGCAACTTACGACAGTTATCAGCACAATCAGTATAAATATATATAGGAAATCGTTCAGATACATTGCTAAGTGAAGTTCGCACAACCCGTTTGCAATCCGAGCACAGACAGAACTCGAGAAATTGCCAAATGGGTTCAAAAGCACTCGAGGCTCAACAGTTTCTATGGCTTTTAGTGGGGTCTGTTGACAAGTTGTATTGCCGCTAGAGAGTGTTATCTTATCGATTGAGCTTTTTCCAGGGGGGGCTGTTTGAGCTTAATCTTACCGTCGAGTGCCAATCGCAACATCATTTCACGGCGTATCAGGACGCGTCTGTTCCATTCCCCCAACTTGAGTTTGACAAACAGATAGCACTCCTTCAAGGAGTGGTGAATTGAGATCCCGTAGATGCAATCGAACGTAAGGCTTACCCGCAAAATGAGTGCCACAGCGATCCCGATGAGAATGCCACAGAACCAAAATTCCGTGTACATTTGAAATGTATACGCTTGTAATTTTGACAGTTTCGGCTTTACCATAGAGTGTATTCAATTTGTGTTAGAGTCGATTCTGTTTTTGACTTCTGACTCTGAAGCTGCTTAGACTTAAAGCACTCACCAGCCTCTTGAGCACGATCTCCGCTGCATAGGCTCCAATAACGAAAAGGTCCCAAAGAGGTCTGGACAACAAAAGACCTAAGCTGTTTAGATGTTTACCAACTGAATTCGCCTTGGCTTACCCGCAGAAGAATGAACAGTATTAGCAGAAAGGATATGAAATAATACCATTCCATAGCATCCATTAGAATACAGCGGGAGTATGTTAAACAAACGCGTGGACAGTTGAGCGAACAACAAGTGAATAAATATGAGGATGGGAGTAAAATGAAATCCAACCATGTTACGATATAACAAGATAAGACTGATTACTGCAGTTTGTTCAAGCGGCTTGATGTCACTATATTTAGATAATATGATTGCCTGTTTATCTAGCGGGCTTACCGTCAGAATCTTCCACTTCCCTTACGCCCATCAGCTGCGGCTGCCCCCTTGAAGCATTTGTTTTAGCCTCAGTATAACCTTTAATGATCAGCTTTTGAAAATGTAAGGTTTTTATAGAGAGGGAAATCGTTTGGCATTCTATTCTCATAGCTCACCCATGCAATAACAATAGTGATTATTAGAAAACAAGGCGCCAGCTCCCAATACGATCGCTCCCTGTACATATTTTAAGTAATAGAAAAGCAATTGATCCTATATAAACAAGACGCAACAATCACAACCAACTCACGACTGCGGTTTTATTTGCGTGCTATAAATTCTATTGTTTTTATTTTTATCTGCAAAGTATCTACAGCTTTTTATAACGTGCTAACGTGTGTGAACCAAAAAAGCTTTCTTATCTAATCTAAGCTCGATTCCGATTGATTAGTCGAGTTACCCAAACGGTTAAAAGATAAGCTCTTAACAGGTCCATGTAAATAAGAATGACTAACTACAAACACTTTGATATGTTCAGATAAAAGCGGATTGCTATTTTCAGACTTTCCTAGATTACTCCCAAATGATTATCTGGGTGTCGCTTATCTCATCAGCTTACCGTTAGAACTTTGCGATAGTCTTCTGATTCGACGTCGCCTCAAGATTTCATCAATGACATCATCATCATCGTCATCTCTTAAAACATCGGAAAGCAACTTGGAAAATTTAAAGAATGTTCACAATTGACCTTTCGATACAAAAGCAATGCTCACCCATGACAAAAGAAAAGATACTATAAACATGAGTACGAGACAAGCAATCCAACCGGAGTACCCCATTTTCAAAGGGAAATTCAATTAAGGCAGAACACCGACAATTTGCATTGACAACCTTAAGTCGACTGCTTTTTCTCAGACCAACTCAGTTTATCTGTTTATCTTCTCATCTTTTATCTAGAAAGCTTACCGTTTGTATTATCTCTGGTTGCGCTACTGTTATTACTTTGGACTTTTTATAAGCTCTGGCCAGCAACTACAGAAGTGCAAAGATGCTTATCACAGATTATTTGCTATACTAAACTATATAGTAGCTGAATCATATTATTTAAATTATGATTAACAGAAGACCAGGTTATAAAAACTGTGATTATCAGGAGACAAGGCCAAAACTCCCAATCCCTGTTCATTTATCTCAGCAAACTAAACTCTAGATCCTATATAAATAGGAGTCAACAAACAGCAATCACAACCTATTTATCTTCCAAGTATTTACAGCTTTTTTTTGTGTAAATGAAAAAAAGCTTTATTATCTTATCTCTGATCGATTCCGATTGATTAGTATCCCAAACGGTTAATAGATAAGCTAGTAACACATCCATGTAAATAAGAACGAATAAATATCGCAACATTGTAATATTTTTTGACCTTCCTAGATTACTCCTAGAGAACTCTCTGAGATTCGTTTATCTCATCAGCTTACCGTTTTGCATTTGTCTTCTGATTCGACCTCGCCTCAAGATTTCATCAAGAATAGCATCGCTTTCTTTATCTCTTAAAACATTGGATAGCCCCTTGGAAAATGTAAAAAATGCGTATTGTATCATAATTGCGTAATTGCCTTTTTTGTATCATAAAAATGCTCACCCATGCCAAAACAATAGCTAGAAACATAACTACTAGACCTATGATCGCACCGTTCTGCTCCATTTTCAAAGTGAAACTCAATTGAAGCAAAACAACGACAATTCGCATTGGCAATCTTAAGACGACTGATCTTTCTCTGACCAACTAAGCGTAGTATCTGTTGATCTATTTATCTTAAAAGCTTACCGTTTGTAGTATCTCTGGTTTCCCTTCTTCTGTTATTACTTTGCGTTGACGTTGCTGCTGTTGTCTTTGTCTTTTTATAAGCTCTAGCCAGCAACTTGAGAAATGCAAAGAGGCTTATCAGAAATGATTTGTTTTGTCGGCACTATATAGTAGCTCACCCATATTATTAAGATTAGGATTAGCAAAAAGACGGAGAAAATGTCCCAGTGATCCTCATCCATATTGAGAGTCCAATAAAACTAAAACCGCAACAAACTCCATTGACAGCCGAACGATGACTGCCTGATTAGGATTGTCGGTCAATGCGTCTATCGGTTATTATTATCTGCACAGTGTCAAAAGTTCTTTTTTTAAGCTGCTGACTGACGCCTGCTTATCTAATCGATAGGTGTGTGCCCCAACATAAGCACCACCCCTACGGAAATCGAGGGAGCCCCACAGTCCACATGCCCAAAAACTTACCGTTTGCCGTTCGATTCCAGTTCTGTTTGAGAAACCTGACCGCCTTGGAGAACGAAACAGTATATTGACGTATAAAGTTCTCTATAATAAGGTAAATGCCGAACTTACAAGGAAGACAAAGCACAGACCGAAGATAAGCATAACTATAGTAATAAACAAGGCACCAGTCATTTTGATCTGTACTTCATGCCAATACAAACACAACTAAAGCCAATGAAAGTGGTCGATTTCCGCGACACTTTTTTAATGCATTGCTCATACTGCCCTATCGCAATTGTTATCAGTTGAATTTGGGGGTACAAGTTACTTTTGTTTTGTTTCAAACCCGACTAATCCACATCAAATAGACACAATTTATTAAAGTCCATTTCGAATATCCTCACTTACAAGGAACATATGACTATTTTACCAAATCAAGTAACTTGTAACTTGTAACAAGTAACAAGTAACAACTTATAGATCAATATACTATTTAAAGAATATTCAAGACAAACTTGCTCAAGATTTGAGAACGAATCGCAATGAGCTCTATTCCGATTGATGGGCGCTTTTCTCTGAGGGAAGCTTTTCAAATTGCAATAGTCCTTAAAAAAAGTATCAGAGTATTAAGGAAAGAAGCTAGAAGCTAGTAGCTAGAAGTAAAAAAAAGGACACACTAGTTCCTTTTGACTGTCTACCCAGAACAACAAAGAGTAGTTCCTTTTTGCGACACCTTTTATCTTATTCGCTTATCAATTTTCTAATCACGTGAATCCAGTAAATAAGTCGAGTAGGTCACGATTTCATAATTGATTTCACGCACACCCACAATCTATTTGTAAAAATACCTTCGAAAGCTCTTGAAAGTCGTGTTATTTAATCTTACTTAAAGCTATATAGTGGAAAAATTTTTAGATATAGATTTTTAGATTTTGAGTGTTTGAGAATGAAGAGCATAATATATATTCCATATGTATATTCCGTATATATAAAAAAAACAAATAAAAAACTTGCGTTTCAATTCTCATTTAAAAATCACAAAATATTGCCTTTCTGGTATTTTAACAAGGTAAGATTTTTTTTTGGAAGGCCGCTAGGTCAATTACTGTGAGTATCAGAAGAAAAAACATTTGGCCTTATGTGTTGGGTTTAGAAAATGTCCATTTGGTAGAAAAAGTGTCAGTTGTTACCATAGTGCAGTGGAAGACACTATTTTACTTTACTTGCTTATTCTAATGCCAAAGTACAGTGATAATGAAATAACTAAAATCAAATTAAAAAGATATACCATAAGATCTGAACACTATATACAATACAGCCTTGACTATTTGTATTTGCTTTCAGCTTAGGTTGAGTTAAATTATGTTATAAGGATGATACTTACCAATATCCCTATGCCGACTTGCACTTCCAAAGAGCATGTACAAAATCTGTAAGACAGAACAATCAATCAATAGATAACACTTCTAATTGAGTATAACTGTTACCTTTATAAACAAACAAAATGCCAGGAGCAGAAATATTATTATAACTATATGGATACCAATGGCCATCTTATGTACTGAAATGGAAACTCTTGAGCAGGCAATTAGGAATGGAGCTGAGAACCCGCACAAGTGGGTAAACAAAAGAAACAATTGTATACGGAAACAAAAAGTAATTGCGATAAGCAGACACTTTATTATATATTTGTCATTTTAATCGTACAATTGAGCCTTATCGGTTAAATTACTTTTGAAATAATCCCCATCATTGACAGCCCTAAAATATTGCAGGGTAACTTTTAATGGAGCGCAACTTTTGCTTTAATTGAAATACTCGTTATAAAGGTCGCAGATTCGTTACAAATACCAAACAAAACACACAAAATAATAACTTCAAGTTCAGAGCAACAACAATTGACCCATTTTATAAAACCAAAAGCAATTACAGTGAGCTGCACAAATAATTATGGGGCAGCTGAGAAACTCGCTGAAATCTCAGGTAATATGTGATGAATAACAAGCACCTGGGAGAGTCTTGCAATTAGGGGGCAGCTGCCACTCCTCCTACCAAAAACAATGGAATTTGTAACAAAATGCGAATTTCTGGCAGCTGTTTACAAAATCTTCAATGGAACGCACGACAGACGCACAGACAGCACAAAAAAACAGAGGCACCTTGAACTGAAATTAATTAGACCGCAAAGCAAAGTACAGCTCAGCATTTCTTTTGTTGGCCACACCAATTGGCAACGCCCCACAGATTTGCCACCAAGCCAGCAACCAAGCCAAGCAGTCAGCCATGCCCAATCTGGAGGTGATATCAAAGCATTCACTGACAGGGGGCACGCTTCACGGCTCTCAACACTCCGGACCAACAATGGGCAAGTCCCTTGGCGTTGCAATTGATTTTCAATTGTATAATAATACGGGAATTAATATAGTGTTATATACGTACATATAGTATGTATGGCCCGTTTTCTCATCTTGTTTTTAGGGTTCAAATTTCAATTTGGCAACACTGAACCATTAAAGTTCCTTTTAAAACTTATCAGCTGGTTCAACTACCTTGTAAGAAAGATAAGCTAATTTTTTTGAACTTGACAAAACGAATTCCGAAGATAATGGTAAAAACCGGCATTATCCGGCCAAATGTTTTTTAATCACTTTTAACTATCAGTTTCGCAACTAAATGACAACATTTAAAATTTTTCCCAATCAAATATTGCTTAGACCTAAGAAGATGAAATTTGTACATAGGGCGGGAAACGGTTAAATAAAAACCATTTTATTTATTTATTTATTAATAAATAAATTAATTAAAATTAATTAAAATTATAAAACAATTACAAAATATAAATATTATTTTAAGTATTCAAATTATAAATATAAAGTTTAAGTTACGTAATTTTTTTGGTTATAAAACACAATTAAATCAATCAAACAATTAAAACTTGTAGTATTTTTGTTAATTAGGTAAAGGTGAACAAAATTAAATGTTAGTATATAAAATTAAGAGCTAAAAAGCGAGAGAGTAAAGAAAAAGTTATAGTTGGAGGCTGAAGGAGTTAAATAAAGGAAGGAACATAATAGAAAAGGGAAATACGAAGAAAATATAAAAATGGCGATTTAACTAAACACCGTATTTCCCCTTGTGTGGAAAAATGGGTTTCAAGTTTAGTTCAGTTGGCTCAACACTTGGTTTTTAATGCTTTACATAACAAATAATATCTACGCTATTTACCGATTAAAGTCAAAAATTGGTTAAAACGAAAAGTTGGGCAACTGTTGTATGAAATTTGTGATTTTTTCATCCGATAATTGTCAACGAGTTATGTGACAATTCATTGAAGACGTGCTCCATTTTTTTCAGAAAGAAACCAAGTTTTATGCTCGAAATATATAAAACAGTTTACACTAAAAAATTTGTGAGAAAGTAAACATTTTAAGATAAATATAAAAAGTCGGGTTGTTCCTCATCAGCTTAGTCAAAAGTCACCTATTTTAATCAAATGCAACTAAATACCAGAAATCGGTGGCTATTGTATTTTTATGATTTATATTCGACTCGGTTCGATAAAGATTATAACTGAAGGGAAACAAAGTGAGGTTCTTGCAAGCTTAAATATAAAGTCTACTTTTAATATCCTAGCTCAAAGCTCCTGTTATATTGTATAGGATTGTGATCGGATAATGGCTGGAGGTAAATGAATTAACAATATCACAGCTAGGGGTACTAAAATACAAGAAATGAAAACATAAAGATCGCTCACAGCTCATTCGCTGATAAGCTGCATATTTAAGCGGAATCAAGCAACTAGATCATATTTAGAGTCTAGGCAAATTATCAATGTTTAAGCTCATGGCTCTATTTCAAGCTGAGTTCTCACTTCCTTCCGCTCCAGCTGATAATTATGTGTGAGCAGCTCATGGAAAAACATTTGCATTTCTTTGCACGCCCTCTTGGCTGGCCAAAGTCAAGTTCAAGCCATTTCCGCAAGACCAAATATTGCACTGATTTTCATAAAGCAAAAGCCAAATCTTGATACCACTTAACTGACTTAAAAACTTACAAATCATGCGGCTCACAAGTTCCGGCTGTTGTTTTTACGCTCTTTAAGCTGGTCCATTGTTCGGCAATGTGAAATGAAAATTCCCCAGTGCTTGGTGGGTGTGCTGTCAGTTAAACATACATATACTATGTATGTTATATGGAGGTACAAGTATCTTTAATGATCCGCACCGAATCCAAATAAAACACACACACCCAGCAGAGTCAACGAAATGCGCACAAATTAGACAGAAATTACTTAATCTAATGCTAACTGCGTATGAACCGCTAATTTAATGAGCTGCCAGCGCCCAGAACGATAATGTAATTAATTTCAATTCGCCACTCATCGGTGCAGAAACCTTGAACTTCAGCTCAAGCCACGGGCGCATTTATTAGAACGTACTCGGATCTCTCAGATCTCTCAGCTGGACTGAGTTTGTGAGTTACTTTCGCTTTTGACGCCACAATAATAGTAATCGTCAAGAGCAACAACAGCAGCTAAATCATAATCGTAATTCTTGTGAAACACTCAAATGCGGAGCCCATCAAAATGAAAAGGAAAGGCTCTGTCGAATGATATAACATTCACGCATTGTCTGTCTTTTGTCGGTTGTCGGTTGTCTGTTGTCTGTTGTCTTTTGCTGAGCGAACTGCAGCATTGAGGCTAATTAGCTGAAAAACAAAACACTATTGCACACATTTTCCTCAGTGGTCACTCTCCAAATTTCTCACTCGATTTCATTCGCTTGATCAGTGTGAACGGATCTAAGCTATAAGTTTTTAAATGCCTGACCATTGTCTACACTAAATGATCATTTATATTATTGATATTCTTACTAGACTAGCTGTTAATGTAACAATAACATTTAGCATTCTGTTAACAATTACACTTATTATACATTTAACTAAGACTGAGACTAAGCAGTCTGTTAACAAATATGTTTTTTATTATACATAAATGTTTTCAATTGTCTTACCATTGACAAATTAATATTTATGGAAATTCTAACTTGACTTATACATAAATTTTTAAATTTCGCAACGGGATATTAGATTATCTGTTAATGTAACAATAACATTAGGCATTCTGTTAAAACTAATGATTATGATTATGAATACGTCCTGTATTTCTATGAATACGGAAAAATACAGTTTGAAGATATCAGAATTAATCCTTTTTTAAATGGATCCTATATACTGATTTATATTTATTGAAATTCTTACTTGACTTTATTAGAATAATTGTTGGTGTAACAATAACATTAAGCATTCTGTTAACAATTTTGTGGCGGCGTACAAGGTTTAATGTTACTATTGCTATTGTTACACAGTAAACATTCTTTTAACAATTATGATTATGTTATAAATAACTGTGTTTTTCATTTCTCTAAATATATATTGTGAAAGTAATCAACCTGAGCTATAACTTTTAAAATGCATAGCCATCGTTAAAATAAACACTGATTTATATAATTTGAAATTCTTTTTTGACTTACACACTTTTTTAAAATTTTGTATTAGCTGTTGACGTAACAATAATATTAAGATTTCTGTTAACAATTATTAGCAATTGTAAATAGCGTTAAACTACAAATAAAATTCATTCCGGAATCATAAAGTTCAGGTCGTATTAATTATATTATGAATATACATGTTAGAATAATAAAATGTATAATCATTATAATAGGCCTTCACGTTTATACCATTAATAAACAAGGCAATTAACAAATAAAGAATAAAGCAACACAATTTACACAACAATTTACTATTATGCTTTTATAAGCTAAAGCAAATTGTGCCTATTGTCGGCTTACAGCACTTTAACATAACTTACAAGTAATGTTAACAGCTGCTTACAGCTTATTAACATGTCTCGCAACAAGCAATTTTCGCAAAAGCCAAAGCAAACCAAACAATTTCCAGTTGTTGAAGAGTACAAAAGCTTCGACCCGCTGAACATTGAATTTTGTGCAGCTATGTTTTGTGTTATTATGGCCATAATTTCGAATTGAACCTGACCGTCTGAGAGCACCTGAAAACACAGCTGAATGAGCCAACAGCAGTCGTTGTGTGACAATCGACAACAACTTCCTCATAACAAGCCACTGTTTAGGCCTGTCTTTTTTTTTTTGACTTGAGCAGCTGCCACAATCACAATGTGGCCAACATAATGAATTTTCTTTTTCGCTTGTTGCTTTTTGCCGTTTTGCATTGGCTTTATGACTGGCATTATGGCATTAGCCTGCTGAAACTAGAGGCACCCATGAGTGTCTGAATATCTGAGTCTCAGTTTGAGTTTGACTTTTGGCAATGCATTGAAATGCAAATGTTGTTGTTTGCTGACTAATCAGCGCCAGTCAGTTGAATATTTATTAATTATGCATGATAATTGGAGGCAGGAGACATAACAGCAACAGCAACCATAGCTGGGAACAACTTTGATTGGGTGCAATTATAATTTGCTGAATCAAGTCGTGAATTTCGATGCGGTTGCCGCCCTGCGAGCCACTCAACTAACAACTTTTATTTTTATTATATATATATATATAGTGGAAATAGGCATTGAAAAGAAAAGCTAGCGAAATTATGTGAACTTGTTATATCACCTGCCGGCCAGCCAACAACAACAACAACAACAAAAACAACAGCAACAGCAACAAGCTACAAAGACACAAAAAACAGGCAACGGCAATCAAAGCAAAAGCTAACGGCGTTTCAAACGCTTTTCAAACACTGCAACAACAACAACCACAACAAGTGCACTTTCTTTGCGTTACGCTTCTTTGCATAGTCTCGTGCATTGCCAAATCATTTATAATCCGTATATACATATATATATATAGTAAGTATATATGTATAGCTATAGCTGCGGTCAGTGTCCATGTCTAGACATTGAACGCAAAGCCGAATCAAATGAAATGCTTGAATGCTGCTGCCCAAGACACCAAAAACACCAGATGATTTCAGCAGCTTGCTGCTTGCTGCTTAGTATTGTGGCAAGTGCAACGACAAAAGTTCAACAGACTGCGGCAGCAACTGACTCTGCAACAGCCCCTCTGCTGCCCCCATCCAACCCCTCTTGCCTGCCTCTGCTGCCTCTCACATTTTAGGCGTTGCAGCATTGTAAATTAATTCATATTAGCAAAACAAATGCGATGCTCCACTGTTTGCATGTGTGTGTGTGTGTGTGTGTGTGTTGTTGTGTGTGTGTGTAAGCACACCTATCTACACCCAAGTCTAGCTCTCGGAGCATGCATGTGTGTGTGTGCATCTTAGCTTTTAGCATTTCATTGGCGATGAGTTGTTGTGCAGGTTTCGCGGTCTGTGGGAGCATCGCTGAAAAACCGGCGCAAATTATATTCAAGTAAATAAAAAAAAAACAAAAAAAGAAGCAGCACAAAAATCACAACCCACAACAGCGACAACAACAACAGCAACCATAGTATGTAAATGCAGCTAAATAAAAAGTCGCGTCGCATCGAAACGAAGGCTGAGAAAATCAACACAGCACAAATGTTAATTACGAGAATATCTTTTAACTAGCCAACTAGCAGATTGCGCTTAACTTACATAAAGTATCTGATGGATGCAAATGCCCAGTGCGCAAAATTGTGTATGTATACATACATATAACTTTGTTGTTTGCACTTGGACAGCGTGGCGTATGCGTTATATTCGATTAAGCGAATCCAGTTTGAATATGATATGAACCTCATAAGCACATTGTGGAACTGCGAACGTAATTTTGTGATTTGCTAATCAGATTCGATGCATTAGATTATCAGCAAATTAAATAAAAGTAAAATTGTGTAATTCATATGTAACTGATTAGTTTTACCTTCTACTACAAAATATAAATAACAAAAAAAATTTATTAGCTTTTGTTAGAATGGCTTCTATAGAATCTCCAGGAACTACAATCTATTTCATAAGTATAATAATAATAATAATAATAACAATAAAAACCCTAAGCAGCCATTTAAAGAAATTAAAAATTGAATATCTTTAGAAGCACTTCCAAAATCTAACTTACATTAATCAAAACTAAATTCGAATTAAAAATAAAATAAAACTTGACAATTTTATAAATATTAAATAAATAAAAATAGTATTAAGTCTTACTTAAACTATTTAAATAAACACTTAAAGATTGTATGTTATTCCAATTGTTGTTCTGTTTTATTTTTATTGAGGTGCAGATAGCTTCTAATTAAACAGTGATTTTTCCGTAACTCAAAAGCTTGAACTTGTAGTCTGGGAATTCAAATAAATAAAATATAATAAAATAAAAATCAATCATATAACCTTTTGCAGATAGAGACCATCATTGCTTTCTAATAAATTATAAAAATATATTTTCATCTGTAAAATATATTTTTTACCCATATTTCCCTCAATCGAAATAAAGTCCCATAAGCTTAAGCTTGACAAATTTTCAAAATGAAACGTCAAATAAAAAAGATAGGCAAAATAATAAGTTATAAATGAATACTATTAATAAAATTGATCAAATAATACAGCATTATCAGCAATCGCATAGAAAATCACCAAAAATAATTTTGACATTCATTTTTCCAGCAACAAAATGATATCACTGTTTTGGCTGCATTCTAGATCTCTTTCGATTAGAAGCCCAACTGAGTCATTTGGACACTTATTTCATAGATCGCCACTCAAATCGCATAATAAATTATTACACATGACAACAAATGAAAGAAATAGAAAAACAGACAAAAAAACACTCCAGCATTGAGCGATAAACTGAAACCGAAAACAGCGAAACTGGCCAGTTAGCTTCATGTGGCTAAGAGCTAAGAGCGTGGCTAAGAGAGCAGTTGCCACTTGCCACTCGACGAGCTCTTTGGAGCGCAGCTCAACTCAACTCAGCTCAGCTCAGCTCTGCTCGGCTCGTAGCTGACTTTGGTATAAAGCATAAACACGCTGAAGAAAGCCATTCATTTAGTTGTTTGAGCTGGCGCGAACCGTTAGTCCAGCAGTAGCAAGTAGCAAGTTTCAAGTATCAAGTATACGCTGTGGCATTTAGAGTGCAAAGACAAAAACATATAACTCTGTGGAATATAGCCAGGCCAAGACTTGTGTGTGCACTGTGACAAAAATTCGAGTAACTTCAGTGTGTGTGTGTGTGTGTGCGTGAGTACAGTTCTAGCCAAAGAACTTCAATTTTGGATACCAACGCAAGGAGCTGCTGCAGCCAAAAGAAAAAGACAAAAACAAAAACAGAACACAGAATGCAGTAAGTCAAAGTCGTAACTATGAATCATATACTACTACAGTTGGGGTCCCAAAGAATTCGTGCAGTCGCTGCTTATAATTAACGTTTTGTATTGTTGCACTGTCGTGAACGGGGGACCGAAGCTGGGGATGTGGGGGATGGGGGATTTGGTAGGGGGGGGGGGGGTGCTGCCGTTGGGCTTAAGATTTGTGTCGCTTGGCAACCACAAAATATTCTTTTCAAAAACCATTTCAAAACCTAAGAGCATACGTAACTGTAACTGAGCGACTGTTGTTGTTGTTGTTGGCGTGTCTGAGACCTTTTTCTGGCTTTTTTCTAGCTATGTGTGTGTCTGTGTGTGTTGGCGTGGGAGTTTTGCTTTGTTTGTTGAGCTGTTGTTGTTGCCTGTGGCGCTGACAATTCAGTTGGCCGTCCAACAGACAGTCGTTTTTGGCTTTGCCTTGGCTTATTACCTAATCGCATTGTCTGCCCGCCTTCTGAGTGCGCCAAAAGAAGCAAAAAGGCGCTAGGTAAATATGTAGCTTGGAAAATGCGCTCAGCAGCAGCAACATATTGAAATGTTTACACGCTTCGTGTCAATCAATAGTTTTAAGCACCCAACTGTCCCGTTGATTCGTTGATTCGTTAACTCGCTGACTCATTGCCAGCGCCAGGGCCAAAACGCTAAAGATTGCATTCGGCTTGGTCAAATGCAGAGCGAAAGAGAGAGAGCGAGAGCGAGTGCGAGATAGAGCTATGACAAAACCGATAGCTAACAGAAATTGCACAATTTGTCAGCTTATGACAATCCTTTCTAAAAAGGCGTATGAATTACTTAGTGCGCGTATTATATAACAGTTTGCTGCACTGAAATTGTATCGCGGCGCACATGTGGCGTATACGCAATAGCCCAACAGTCGCGCGTTTGAAATTACAGTTAGGCACAGTGGTACGTACGCACAGCAATGCGCCAATGCGTGCCCCCTCCTAACTGTTAACTGTAAATTGTAGACTGTAAGTCGTAAGCTTCGAGCTGCAAATTGCGCAGACAAACGCTGGGCGAGGCCATTTGGCCATTTGGCCATTTACTTATTTGCGATCGAGCGACATGCCAAATGGTAGACGATTAACTCAGCCGTGTTGGGGTGTGTGTTTAATGCAATTAATAAATGGCCAGTGTGAGAGATTCCCACAGCTAATCCTCGGAGCGGCGCGAAGGTCACTGCTTGGCAATTGCCCGCTCAAAATGTAACAAATTGTTTTCTTTTGCTTTTGATGTGAGGCGAAACTGGAAAGAAACTGTTGCACATCACAACAAAATTCATTGCCACGCAATTATCGTCCACATAATTCACATGCTGAAAAATCAACGGATCGTGCAGAGATATAGAGATGGGGAGAGGGGTATCTGAAGGCACAAAACGCGAAGACCCACAAATGCACGCACATTAACGTTGTTTAATTTGTTGTAATCGTAATTGTAATTGTAACAGTGCAGTATAATTTATTTTCTGTTTTCGGTTTGCTGTTTTCTGTTTTCGTTTTCTAAGCTAACGAGCGTGTGCATAATTAGCCAATAAAAATACAAAATAAAGCACATAGCACTCGTGGCCTAAGTGAAAACAAAAGACTTGGGCAACAAACTCAGGTGTTAAATGGCAGCTAATGGAATTGTCGAGCACTTAAAAACAATTGAACAAG
This sequence comes from Drosophila flavopinicola, assembly GCA_035042425.1. Lineage (NCBI taxonomy): Eukaryota > Metazoa > Arthropoda > Insecta > Diptera > Drosophilidae > Drosophila > Drosophila flavopinicola. The sequence continues at coordinate 47,205 of JAWNLL010000224.1, forward strand.
TTTGCGTACTAAGCACAAGTTTAATTGGAGCTTCAATAAACTAAGCGTAACGAATAAAGTCGAATAGAAAGACTTGGGCTACAAACTTGACTTTTGAATGGTAGCTAACTTAAGTCAGTTCTTTCTTTGGTTTGTGAAAATAAGTAAACGTAGTATTACTGAATGAAACAATCAAGAAGAAGGCGACAAACTTAAGTTTTTAATGGTAGCTAACTTTAGTCAGTTCTTTCTTTGGTTTGTTAAAACAAAAAAACCTTGTATTTGAATGAAGGTTGAAAAAAGAAGGCTACAAACTTAAGTTTTGAATGGTAGCTTACTTTAATCAATTCTTTCTTTAGTTAGTGAATATAAATAAACCTAGTATCTAAATGAAACATTTAGTAAGAAATTTCAGCTTTAAGAATTGCTGAATATTGTCCAGTGAAAAGAAACCTACAAACTTGACTTTTGAATGGTAGCTAACAAAAATTAACTTTCTTTTGGTTTATTAAAATAAAAGAACTTAGTATTTTAAACAAACTTTAGGTGTTAACAATGAATGCCAAAAGTCTTATAAAAATGTGAATGTTGAATTCTTATGCAGCTTTATGTCTTCCTAAAATAAACAAATAAACTAATTCAATCAAAGGTTTGGATAAGTATTTTAACTATTAGCATTAGTAGATAAAGTCTTTTGAATGACTTAGACAGCAATCCCAAGAGCAAAATGTAAGATAAAGAAATTGTTTGACTATTTGAGCTAATTAGCTTAACTTTGTGAATAAGGTATCAGCTTAAATAGGTAATCAATTGGGAGTCTTGACGCTAGAATCAAATCTGTTTGAAAGACTGAGGCAGTAAGCTACCATCTATGACAGTTTAGGGCGATTAAAAATGGTAGGCATATATAAACGAAATTAAATCAATTTAAAATTGGTTTTAAAAAGAAGCTAACTATTTCCCGTATATTTGTTATGGATCAAAATCTGTTTTCATATTTGAAACTTACTTTTGGATGCTTCCTTTTACAACTGCTCAGTTTTCTCAGGCTTGGTGCTAGGCCTAAATATGGACTTCTTTTCTATTTCATAATCTAAGAAAGCACGTCTTGTGTCATACACACGCCCAACTTTAAAGGAAATCAAAGAAAATACAGCTTTTGACCAAAATCTTGCGAGAAGGCGAAGGAGATGGAGAAAAACAAACATGAAAGAAACGCGGCTAAGAAATGAGCTGGTAGCCGAGAAAACGTGTGCATAACGAAACCACTTTTCCTTCAGCTGTGGTTAGGAGACAACAGACAACATACAAGAGACAACAGACAACAGACAAGCAAAAGCCATCCACATCCATGGCAACAACAACAGCAATAACCTGAACGCATCGTTTCTTGGCGTCCATGTGATGTAATGTGGTGCTATAAAGCCAGACATCTGGTTTGGCATCTGGACTACAAACACCAGAGACTCAGAGTCAGAGATAGAGTCAGAGGCACATGCAACGACTGCTCCATTTATGGCAGACAGTGTGGCCACCATGTGGCATGCAACGCATGATTATGTGGAGCACTAGGAAACGTTTTTGGCGCTCAACCCAATTGCAACGAATTGATGACTTCAGCTAATGACTTAACCAATATAATAGCGCGGCTATCGGTTGGCGTGTTAAGTCATCCCCTTAAATGCTGCCTGACTGCCAACAGGATTAGCGTAATCAAACAGTAGCGTCAGTTGCAGTTGCAGTTGCAGTTGCAGCTGCCACAAGTACTTAACTCACTTTAAAGTTCAAAGGTGACCAACAAATTGGCAAAGGCCAGCGACAGGCTGACAAATTGCCAGCTAGAATTGCTGAAACAAATTGTACGAGCATTTGTTTTGTCTGGCTTTGTTTTGCCAACGAATGTGTGGGCCCAAAGATTACATAAGCACTCGCAATATTAACATGCCTTAATTAGCGCCGCCTTATAGCCAACGAATCGCCATTAGCTGAGCAGCTGAGCTAACTCAATCATTATTCCACTTGAACTGACACATCGAAAGTAAAAGTTTGACGCGGATTTGCTTCGAGTTTTTAGCTTTGCCTTGCACCAGCGGCTTTTACTATTATTATTATTGGTAACACTTTTGCTTTCCACGCAAATACCTCAATTAAACGCATTGCACGAGCACGTAACATTGGCCAAACTGACTCGATCCGATCCGCCCGGTCACCTGGCATCCCCCCAGGTATTCGCTTTGTAGCCACTGCATCGATGCGTTGACATTCAGCCAACTGGCCATAGTTGCTACCTTACTAAATGGCGCTCAAATTGAACCCAACTGCTGAAAGTGAGCAATGAAAAAAAACAAAACCAGCAGCAGCAACCGCACATCTTCATTGTATACCCTTTCCTCAGGCTGGCCAACAAACGCAAGCACTTTAAATGGAAAACATTTCTCTTGGGGTTTGGTAATACTTTTGGCTTCTTGATTGCAAAATAACACAATTCATGTTGCCAACTATTTCTGTCAAGTTTTGGATATCAGATATAACACAATATAGCTGAATTAAAATAACACTTGCGTCTTCTATTGTTGACTGATCTTTGATTGTGTCTGCATTACAAAAATTCATAAGTTACAATTCCATCTATTTTTATAAAGATTTTGAAATTGGTTTTATAAAATCAACTTTATGCCAACTGTGCATAATGCTTAAGGTCATATTAAAATTTCTTTTATCAATCCCAAACTATACACTTTTATGCCTTTATAGAGAAGCTTACCATTTAAATAAAAGAAAATTGCAACACTTGCAAGCTTATTTTCATTGATCATTAACAACAACAATAAATCCATTTAGCTTTTTCTTTTCAACGTTTTCTTTACAACAAATCTATGCAGCTCCAAAGGTGTTAAGTCGTTTCAAAAAAGGAATTATCATCACTTAAAAATCATGAATTTATCTTTTAATCCAATAAAAAAGAGTAGCAGTAGGGAAAACAAAACAATGCAATACATTTTCAAGTTTCATATTTAAAATCATAATTACACAATTTGTCCATGCATATTTTTTAGATTTTGTGGATTTACTTTATATTAATCATGAGTGAATATATATTTCTGAGCCATACGAAATTTATAATTTTTTTTACGAATTTCTTGATTGGCTATTCATTGAAATTGCACGAAACTTAGACCTTCTTTTTTTGAATTAATTATTGATAGGAATCAGAGTTCACTTGGTTTTTCTACACATCATTCAACTTATCTCCAACTCAAGTTAGTCTTTCATAAAAAATATAAAAAATATAAGCCTGAAACTTGGATTTTTGGCTTTATACTTATGCAGAAACGAGTTAAAGTAATTGAAAATAAAATAAGAGATTAAGTTTTTCTATTTAGTTTTACCACAACAATAACCGTTTAAAAAAAAGCTCGTAAGACATGATTTTATAGTTTGCGATTAGCTTGAAATGAAAATAAACTAAAAATCAAAGAAAATATCAATATTTTGCATGAATCTCTGCCACAATATTTGAATATTGAAATTTCAATAAATACAAAAACCCGCAAAATATTAAAAACAAAAGAAAGGGTATCAATGCCGTCGACATACATTCTCAATATCTCTCCGACTACTGCTGCTTCGACTAAATGCACTTCTTAGCCGAAGCTTACGACTCCCAGGCTCCAGTGCCAGCTTCAGTGCCAGCTCCAGCTGCCAGCTCCCAGCGCCCAGCTACTATGTCTCAGGCGTCTCAGCATTGCCTTATAACTAGTTTCTGGCTGCTGGTGTCTCTTTGGGTTGCATAACGCGTCGCTGGGCTGCCGCAGTTGTTGTTGTTGCTGTTGTTGCCTTCTTTGGCAGCAATTTGGCGGCATCTTCTCTATTTTTTTCTGTTTGTTGGCTGTTGCTTGGCGAAAAGGTTCGCGCAAAATCAAATATTTTCCCGCGTTTTGCGCATTGAGGTTGCCACAACAGTTTCTTTCCCATATCATAAAGTCTTACTTATTGATGGCATGACTCGGCTAATCTGATTGCTATTGCCAATTTCCATTGCTTGTTTTTCGCCTTTTCGCAGACGCTATCGCTGCCTGCTCCTGCTGCTGGCCACGGGCCTCTGCGCCGGCGCCCATGCGGCCGCCACAGGTGCACCCAGCGCCACGGCCACCACGGAGAAGCCGAAGGGATTCTCGGCGCGCTCCCTCGATGTGAGCGCCGCTGGCGATGAGGAGGATGAGTTCGAGACGCAGGCACAGACGCACTTGGCCTACCGGCAGCAGCAGCAACAGCCGTTGCAGCAGCAGCGACCGCTGTACGAGTACAGCGAGGAGGATCAGGAGGAGGCGCCGCGTCAGGTGTACATCAATCGGCAAAATAGCGGCAAGCAGCAGCAGCAGCAGGGCAACTACCTGAAGAAGAAGCCGCTGAGCGAGGAGAGCGAGGAGGAGGAGGAGGAAGTCGAGGAGCCCGATCGTCTGTCCACGCTGCTCGCCAAATCCTCCTTCAGCTGCACGGATCGCAACTCCGGGTAAGTACTGCCGGCCCAACTGTATTGTACATGTACTTCATGCCTGCCACTTTGCAGCTACTATGCGGACGAGTCGCTGAGCTGCGAGGTCTTCCACTACTGCCAGGAGAGCCAGAAGCACTCGTGGATCTGCCCCGAGGGCTTCACCTTCCACCAGATCCATCTGATCTGCATGCCGCCGTCGCACGACAACATCTGCAAGCAGTCCTCCAAGTACCACATTGTCAACGACTATCTGTACAAGCCCATCAATCTGCAGGAGCACCAGAGCAAGCCGAACGTAACGCTGCGCTACTCGGAGCGCTACTTCCCGGAGAACTACTACGAGCATGAGCGCTACGACGACGACGAGGAGGAGGAGGAGCTGCCCGCACCACGACCACGCATTCAGCATCAGCCGCAGCCGCAGCAGCAACAGCAACGCCAGCTCTATCAGCAACCACAGCCGCAGCAGCATCAGCAACATCAGGTGCGTGTCCAGTACCAGCAACAGCAACCACAGCAGCAGCAGCAGCAGCAGGTTGTTACACAGATCCGCCACCAGCCGCAGCCGACGACAATTGCGTATCGCAAGCCTTTGCCGACGACAACCATACAGCCACAGATCCAACCGCAGCTGCAATTGCATCAGCTGCAGCAGCATCAGCAACAGCATCAACAACAGCATCATCATCATCAGCAGCTGCAGCAGCAGCAGCAGCAGAGGCCGCAGACGCTGGCGACCACCGTGACACCGGCGCCGTATCGCTTCTTTACGGCAGCGCCGCCACAGTTGCAGCACTTGCATCAGCAGGTCTACCGCACACCCGAGGAGATCAACATATCGCTGCAGCAGCGCCGGCCACAGGTGTTCATAGCCACATCGACGCCGCGCTACTACGAGGACGAGTATCTGTACGAGCGCAGGAAGTGAGGATGTGCGGATACGAGCCGTGTCCGTGTCCGTGGCCAGTACTGGTCCCAAAACAGTCTTTTGTATATGGAGTTAACTTAGCTTTAAGCTCTGCCCTCTGTCACTACAACCAACACACATGTATATGCTATTAAACAAGAACAACTACAACTACAACTACAACTATAACTACAACTTACGTACTATATATAGTCCCGAAATTTAGCGCGAGTTTTGTATGTACCTTATTTGTAATATTTAATGTCCTGCTAGAAGAATCATCCGCCTTCTAACTCATTTCGTTAATAAACAAGCATTAAGTTTAAACTTTAGACAGCTCATTGTATGTCAATCTCCATGTACTGATCCGCATTCGACAGATGCATCGACTGGCTCCTGGTGTCCTCCTCCACCACATAGTTGGGCCCAATGAGGCAGTTGCTCAGCACAGAGCCACGATGCACGTGCGCCCGATGCCCAACGATGCAGTTGCTGATGTTGCAGCCCTCCTCCACAATCGCATTGGACATGATCAGCGAGTTGCTCACAATATTCTTGGGATTCACAACGCAATTCGGGCCAAAAACGCTGCAGTTCAGCGACGTCTTCTCCGACAGTTTGGCATTGTCGGCCACAACGATGTCCTTGGCCTGCGTCGACTTCACCACCGCACCAACTGCAATCAGCGGATGCGCCTCGCCGCACAGCTCGTTCCAAATGCCGGCCAGCTTGCGATTGATGGCCACAAAGCTGAGCGAGGTATTCACACGCACACCAATCGCATCCTTTGGCGCCTGCACAGCGAAGCAGCGCACCACATCGCCATGGTAGGGCACATGTGACAGCGACTGGTTGAACAGCGATGTCTGTATGACCTTTTGGTCCAGCGCAGTGTGCGTCACATACTATATGGAATGGACAAGAGTTATTACATGGAACTAAAATCAAGAAAGTTTGTGATGAAGATCCCTTGCAGACATGTATCACGACTTATTTCTGTTTATGGGGACATATTATCCCGGATGGAAGGAGTATTTCAGGATTTTAAAGTATGCAGAGCTGTATGCCATCTATTAGAATACAGAATTAAGTTTAAGGCTGGCTGGTACATAGATTTACTTAGGAAACTCATCAGCGGACTATTGCAAAGGACTTTGCAGTAGAAGCTCAAGGCCATTGTGAATTCAAAGGACTAGGTACACAATAGAGAGCAACACAGAAGCTTTAGTTACAGCCAAGATTCTTCGAAATATCAGTTTCCAGGCTGAGACTACTTTGCACAGGAACAGATAGTAGTTGCCTTCAGCAATGAGTTCAATATGTCGGGACAAGCGTCTGCAAGGCTATCGACCTTATTAGCTCACGTGTAAGATGTTATCCTCGTGCTTTGTAAGGACATTCAGATCAGAGGTTGTATCTGTTGCCATTTTTGGTGAGCGTCTGGCATGTTGCTTCTTTATGAGATGTGGCAAAAACTCGCCCTTAAATGTTGAGATGTTTTCTTTCTGCAATAAAGTCAACAAAGTTTAGAAATTATCCTGACTCATAATATGCATTTTGAACAAACCCGGTGCAGATAGCTGATCACCCACTTCTTGAGCACATAGATGTGTGCGTCCATCAGCCGTCCATACACATCCAACTGGCCCTTGTTCTTGAGCAGATGCCGCTGTATGTTAAGCGTATCCTCACAATCGCTGGCGGCGAAAACAAATGCCAAACGCTGCGTAGCCGGATGAATGCCAATCATGTCACGCTCCGGCTTGTGCTTGGTCTTCGGACCTGGCATCACCACATCTGATTCGAAGCCGCTCTTGAACAGCAGCATCGCCAGCGAGGCGTCGTCGGCGCGGAACTTATTGATCAGCGGGTACAAACTAACATTACTCACTATGTCACAGCTCACGACCAGAAAGTCGGATTTAATCCTGAAATCGCCAAATGTCAAATACTTTATCCCTTTATAGATATTGAAAAAGCACAGTGAGTCAAAAAATGACTGAAAGTATGCATATTAAACAGACCTTTAAATGTAAAAGGTATGATTAAAAGTAAATCATTCATTCGTCAATCATTCCCACAAATTACACTGTGTAAGTTGTTTAAACATCATCACTACATCAGTAGTTTTTTTGAGTTAACGCGATGGTTTCACACAAAATGTTTTCTGATGAAATAATGAATTGTCCAGAGATGAAGAGTGAAATAGGAAACTCATATTTAAGCCATGCACACTGCTATTAGATTTTCAAAATCAATACCAAAACATTTTTGACTCACTGTAATACATAGTTTTTGCTTACTTGTCGTATATATAGCGCAAACTATCGGCAGTGCCAAAATCACTGTCACTTGGCACTGTGGCATAGTCAATTTTAAGCTTGAGCGGTGTGCGCTCTAGGGTCAACTGTATCTCCAGCTTATCCTGCTCCAGCACAACAACAATCACCTCTATAGAGACACAAACAGAATGACGAAATAATTTACACATTGCATGTACATACTTCATTTAGTTACCCGTAAAGTTGTGTCTACTGAGCATATTGAGTGGATACCAGATCAGGGGATACGGCCCCACGGGCAGCAGACACTTGGGCGCATCGCCCAGGACTTCGGGCAGGCGAGTGCCACGCCCCGCAGCTAGGACCACAGCTTGAAATTCGCAGCTCGTCATTTTCTGTTGCTAAACAATAATTGAAAATTTTGCCAATACGCGTGGACAACAACGATAGCGCACACAGCAACAGCTGATTGAGACAGCCAGCCAGCGCGCAGCGTTGACCAACACTGGCGCCAATTCGGCCATATGTTTCAATCACATGACTGCAATTGCATTGTTTTTGCTATTGTATAAAACAAGTCAGATGACCTTTTTTCACAAAGATTCCTTTCATTTTATGCACTTTTCAGCTGAATTATAACAATTTTACCATTATGAACAACAGAAAACTTTAATGCATGATTTGAGAGCTACATAACTACAAAATGGAATACATTTCTTATTGGAATTAAACTACATCTTTAAGCTTACAAATTTGTTTGCCCGTAGCTACATCTTTACATACAAGTATTTGTGTGCCTTTTTCTCGGATTAAAATGGAAACAGAACAAGATTTAACAATAACATATTGTTGGAATACATATAATATCGGATTAATACTTAAAAGAGCACATCATCATCGCCCTCGTCGAGTATATTTGAATGCTGGCGCACATCAATACCCTGCTGCAGTAACTCGGCTTTCTTCGCATCCGCCTTGATACGTGCTTCGCGCTTCTTGTCCTGGATCTTCTTCAGGCGGTAGAACTCCTCGCGCTCCAGCTCGTCCAGCTCCGAGATGATGTAGGCCAGCGTGCGATCGATGCGCGGTATGATGACATGCTCGATGGCGTTTACACGGCGATTCGTGATCTTGATGACCTCGTCCAGGGTGACGAACGACGTCTGCAACGATGCCAATTCCACAAGCAGCTTGACAGCGCTCTGGTAGTTCTTCTTCAACTTGGCCAGCTGCTGACCACCGCGGGCAAGACCGGCCAGCTCATAGGTATCGCCACCATCCTGGTAGGACTCGAACACGGGCAGCGTGACGCCAGCAACGTTGTCCTTCTTGGTGCGTATCTTGATTTGGGCCTTGGTCACGTTCTGCAGCACCACCTGGTTGATGTCGCCGGACGTGAACTTGGCCTCCGCCAGCGAAAAGGCCGCCTCTTTCATAACGTCACCCATCAGAGTTTTCGTCTCAATGATTTTACCCAGGATCATGCGGAAACGCATTTGCAATGCATCAGCTTTTTTCTTGAGCAGGCCGTGACCTTTTTGGGCTCCAGCCAGACGGGCCTTCATCAACATTTGGGCACCACGCGACGGGAAAATCGGTAATCTATCTTTGCCAGACATTTTCTAATAATTTTAATCGTAGCAGAGGCTATTTACTCAATTTTTTTACTGCGCACCAACTGTTTTTCACACCCGTCGAAGAACACTGAAAAACTCCAACTGGACTGGTTAAATACAGTGTTGGTTAAGTTTCGGTAGCAAACGCACAGTGATGCACAACGCGACACGCTGTGTTGCACATAACTACAGTGCAGTGCTGTACAATGCATTAGCGCATCAGTGCTGTGAAACAATACAAAGTAACAGCTGTTTCCCAAACACTGTAAACAAATCAAAGGCGCCCGCACCTACATTTCCAAATAATGCAAATTTTGCAGCGCTTATTTTGGTTGCCGCCAACAGCGCAAATACAAAGCTATTTCCGTTACTACGCCAAAAAGCCAAAGTTGGCCATGGCCAATAGCCGGCGCATGGTGCACCAAGAGCTGTTGCGTTATGTAAACCCCTACGCACGCATTAATGTCAAATCGGATATATATGTGCAAGTAGAGCCCGCCGATGTCCATGTGTACGCCAATGGGGATGTGTTTATAGCACAACTACTTGGCGGTCCCGTTTCCAACTGCCATGTCAAGATGGACGTGGATGTGGCGGATGACGACAAGGTCATCAATGTAGTGGTCAAGAAGCTAACAGAGCAAACCACGCATTTCAAATGCCACCTAAAGATTCCTGTACGCGCTGAGCTGCACATCGAGACGGCCAACAGAGTGTTCGTGTCGGGCATCCAAGGCGAGTCGCTGCAGATCAAGGCAGATGGCAATATAGTCACAAAGAATGTGCGCGCTACAAAGATTTCGCTTTGCAGCAAACACGGGAATATTATCTGTGAGGGCACACTCCTAGGGAAGTGCACCGAAATCGAGACGGGGAATGGGGTAAGATCAAGAGCATATTTCTGAAATGCATTTGATAGCAACTTAGATCAACAGAACATCAACCTGGACAAGCTGCAGGGCGACAGCTTAAAATGCTCCACGCAGACGGGCGCTATCAACACCGACTGTTGTTATGTGGAAAAATCTAAATTTGAGACCACAACCGGCAGCATGGAACTGAAGAATGTGCACAAGACAAGCGAGGTGTATGTGCACGAAGCTGGTGACTTGAAGATGAGTGAGTTTAATAGTACATAAAAGCAAGAATCACTGATATACATGCACATATTTTAGCTGGCGTCAATGGCAATCTGAGCGTCTATGCCAAAGGCGGCAGCATGAATCTGCAGCTCTCCGAGCTCAATGGCAAGAGTGAGATTGTGGCACACAATTTAGACGAAGAGGCCATCATTAACATATCCGAGGCCATTGAAAACATCAACATTGACGTCAACGCCCGCCAGGTCAATCTCAACAACGAGCTGGAGCATGTGTCGCATGCGCTGAGTGAGGACAAGAGCAAATTTCAGCTGAGCAACGCAAATGAGCATCACTTGGTCATCAGCAGCACCGGCGAGAATGGTGTGCGCCTCGGCAGACAGTCCTGGATGGATATAATGCGTCAGAAAATAAACACAGACGGTTAAGTTTTATATTTATCGAGTATTTCTATTCCAAGCGGTCAACGTGAATTGAACATATTTCATTACAAGCAAATGCGGAAGGATTATCTTCGGTGTGCCGAAGATTTTATGCTCTTTACGAATCATTGGGCGGATTAAACTTGCTTATATTTTACGTATGCCCTATACTATTCGCTATTTATGACTGAATCGCCTTGCAATTTTAATAAGCATTTACATAAGTGTACATGGAAATTGAACCTACTTCCAGTTGGTCCGATTCAGCCGGTACTGATAAATGAGCAGTATCTCTGAAGTCTCTGTGCCAAGTTTAATCGCGATAGCTCAAAAGCCGAGACTAGTTTGGATACATACAGACAGACATACCCAGATAAATTTATTTTTATCATCCTAACCATACTAGAGGTAACTTTAGGGGACCTCCGAAGCTTTCTTCTATGCATAACAAATTTCAAGGCAAACGGAATATACTATTTTCTTCAAAGAGTAAACAAATTACCAAAATATTGATCGGAAAATACTATATTTTAAGTTTAATCATTTCCATAGACAAATTTAAGAATTGAGAATGTTTGAAAAACGGCAAAAAAAAACATTTTCAATTCTAGGCATGGAAAATGACAATTATAATTTGTGGAAGTATGCCCAGACTTAAGAAGCCTTCAAACATTGTTATTCTCAGTGTTTTTATGTATATATAAGTAAATATAGGTATGTTTTTATGTATATATGTATGTTTGTATTGTGCATATATGCAACAATGCTCAGTCCAGTTTTGAGTATTATTTGGCTTTGCCAGCTATTTCGTTTAAAACATTGTGCAGACGCTGCTCAGCTCTTTGAATAACCACATTATCATCGTCTTCCATAGCCGTTTTAAGTATTTTCACTTTGACAGAATTAATTTCTTGTATATCCTGCGCAAAAACGGAGCGGTCTGCTTGGAGGAGCATGTGAGCCAAAAGGCGCAACAGCTTAAAAGCGTTCTCTTCGTACTGCCAGAGAGGCTCATCCTCGTAGGATTCGAAATCGCCATCATCGCGCTCGGCGTAATCATCAATGTGCTTCTTCAGTATTGCCCAGACTTCCAAGAGATTGAGAAAAGCGTCCTTATCGTAGTAATATTTCAGACACTGCAAGAGAGGGATATTTAGTATCAAGTAATATAATCCCTAGAGGTTTCACTGCGTACGCTGCAAATATGCACGAGGTCCTCCAGATACTCCTCCTGTCGCTCGCCCAACGGCAGAAGCTCCATGGGCTGCTGCAGGAATTGCAGAATGCGCGTCAGACAAAGCATGATGCTGCTCTCATACACATGCATGCCCACCTGGGCCTCTGGCAGCTGAACCAGAATGGTGCATATGTTGAGGTAGGTTTGAATTACTTCTATGTCGCAGGTGATCTTTGGTATGATCGTATCGTCGCCGTCATCTTCATCTGGATCAGGATCTGAATCTGCAGCTGGCACCTGGTCACCTGTATCGCCTTCTCCCTGCTTTTCCACATCGTCGCGCATGATACATATGAAGGCATTACTGATGCCATCACATAGCTCACGGACCAGGAATACCTCAGCAAAGGGTTTCAATTTGACAGCCGACTGGGCATTCTCCTCCTCAACCAGGGCACAGCTAGCCAGCACAGCATTGATGGCCTTGAGCGCCGCCACGAGCAGCTCCTCGCTCACGGACTGCTGCAGTATGAAGCCGAGATTCTTCGCCGAGCTGTCGAAGGCGGCGAAGCAAACGTACCAGTCGATGGCCAGCTGCTCCTTGCCGCTGACAACATGCGACATACAATATTGATATACGCGCATTAACTGGAGTAGCATGGAGGTGTCCATGCAGGTGCTCATCTTGAGCAGCATTTCCACCCAGTCCGCATGTGCCGTCAGCTGTTCCACACACTCCACAATGATGCACATGTTGCCCAACATGCCGATGAGTATCTCATAGAGACGCACATCCTCGCTGGCGGAAATAGCGAACATGATCAGCTCGATGGCATCGTTCTCCATCAGCACTTTAACTACTTCCGCCGACACTGACATGTCCCACACCTTGCATAGATCGTCCTCCAGCTCAGTCTCCAGTGCTGTCTGGGCGGGCTGCTTGCTGAGGCGCATCAGCGTCTGCAGTATGAACTTCTTGCTGTACATAGTATTACCTACGGCATCACCACGCATGCGCTCCAGCAGCTCTTTCTCATCAGCATCCGCATTGTTATCAATTGCGTGGGGTTGGGGCGAATTCGACAGAGACTTTTTGGCATTGCTGCCAACGCCGTTTGACTTCAGTGTGTCAGAGTCATTTGTTGTGTTCTCCGACTCAACCAATTGCTCATTTTCATTACCAACTACTGCGGCAACGTTTCCCCTTTCCGAGCTGTCGACATCTTCTTTGGTCATCTTGTCTGGTGTCTGGTGAGTATTCTATCCAGCGTGACCAAATCATGAAAGCAATAATATACCAGTTTTAGTCAATAAAATATACCAAGTTAAAGAAATAACGAAAATATTCGACGCGCCGAAAATATTTATACTTTTGTTAACTCATACATATTTTATTTTTTAAAAGTAAACACGAATATTTTTAACTCGATTTAAATATTTTACCTGTATAAAAAAATAGTAAGTTGCAGAATTTTGTCGACCGAGCTGCTCAACGACTGAACAACAACTGACTACATGCCCAATGTTCTCGATAGCCAGCTAAGCTTTTCGTCCTAGCACTAGCCTACTGCTATTTCCCGTTACATTTCTAATAGAAACAAGTAAGAGTGCTCGAGTCGGGAGTGCCCGACTAGGAGATTCCCTGAACCCAGTCCTTATATTCATAAGCATACACACACGTGTTGCAAGCAGTGCAAGCAGTTTAAGTAGTTAGCTTGCTTTTTACTGTGCCCCACACTATGGATAGTTAAACAACTTCTGTGTTTATTGTCCAATCTTATTGGAATTTTGTGGGCGTACAGTTGGCAATAAAATGTTTAACCAATCTAAATTGCAAGGCAATATTTGCAAAAATGGCTTTCTTGAAATTTTTGTTATTAAACAATTTAAACGGTTGTTTCAAATCTTTTTGTATTAGTGTTTTACTTCTATACCCTGAACCCACAAACAAGGGGTAAAAAAGTATAAAGAAATTGTGCCAATGTTTGGAACAGCCAAGAGGAAACATCTCCAAGCGTATTCTTAAAAGGTATCAACAGCCGAGTCGATCTAGCCTTGTCAGTCTGTCCGCCTGGATCTCAGAGACTATAAAAGCTTGAGCCTATTTTTGAAATTTAAGCTCTCGTATTCTCCAGGACTTAAACATTGTATCCCCACTATTTTTTAAGAAAAACCCAGTGTTCCAGTTGCTGCAAAGTAAAAGACAGTGTGGCTGTATTACTTTAATCAAATAAAGCCAAAATGGGGAAATACTAACTCACTCTTTGTAGTTCAGCTAGCTAGGTATACAATTTTAGCTAGCTTGAATTGACAGGCACACTTAACATTTTGCAGAACTGCTATTAACAGCCAGCGTTTTATATTTAGTATGTCTTTCAGGTTCGTTATTAATTCAAAATTTGGATTAGATTGTAATTCAACGACAATTGATGGTCGACTACAAAACTCTGTTTCTATTGCATTTTAGCCAGTGTGTTGTCTTTCACAGTTAATGGTAAATTGTGTGAACTATCCTCCTACTGTTCATTTTGAGTGGATTCCCTAAAATCCAATAAGAAGCCAATGGATCGTATATTAAAGATTTATTCTAAGCGCTGTCTTTTAATGAACACGTCCAGCAAATGAGAAATGGGTATATCAGTTGACGCTTGCGTTTGTTGAGGTGCAACATTGTTGCGATGTTGCGGAAACGTTGGCATCATGCGCGGATCACAAGCTAAAAATGAAGAATTTATTAAAAAAGATTATAGTAAAAGTAAAAAGAATTGTCACTTACGCTGCGGCGGCTCAGAAAAGTATTTACTGCTCAAACATTCATCGGCAGTCGCTCGTGTGCTGGGATTGTATATAAAAAGAATATTGAGCAGACTTCTGCCCGCTTGACCGAGCATTTGGAACTTGGTCTTCAAATTGTTGTACGGCTGCGAGCTAAGCGTAAAGTTCTGTACGGCAGGTAGCTCCTGATAACCGGGCCAAATCGACTCGGAAGGTGCGCCAAGCAGATCGATAATCATGTCGAGCTGCGCAATCTCCGAGTTGCCCGGCAGCAGCGGTTTACCCAGCAACAGCTCACCGAGAATGCACCCAAACGCCCACATATCCACGGCTGTCGTGTGCGTCCTGGCGCCAAGCAGCAGCTCTGGTGCCCGATACCACAGCGTCACCATTTGCGGCGTCATTGGCTTCGGTGGGTTGCCGTACAAACGCGCCAGACCAAAGTCAGCTGTAAAGAGAAAATAATACTTTAGATATGTAAGCAAGACAAAGGCTCTTCTAAGAATGCGGCACTTGCCCACTTTCAGGCAGCCCTTGTCCGTCAGCAGCAGGTTGGAGACTTTCAGGTCACGGTGTATTATGTAGCGGGCATGCATGTACTTTAAGGCACGTAGCACCTGAAGCGTTATGCACTTGACCTCAGACTCGGTAAACGGCTGAGTCATATTGTCCAGCACAGAGGCCAGGTCCTGCTCACAGAAGTCCATAACGAGGAATATGCTGTGTGGTGTTTAATTGGTATAATATTATTATAATATATATTCGTTATACAGCAATCGTTGGCAATTAGAACGTTTCAGTTTAAAAGTTGATTCTAATTTCCGAATAATTTGACTACAGTGAAATAAGAACCTTCTGATATAAGAAAATCCAGAAAATAGAACGTCCATATCGTTTAGATATGTCTTGGCGCTTTGCACTCACCTGTCCAGGCTCTTGCCCACAACAACTTCCCGCAGACGCACAATGTTCTCGTGCTGGCAGCGCTTAAGTATCATTATTTCGCGCAGCCCGCTGACGGGCAAGCCATCCTTCTCCTGATCCATGCGAACCCTTTTCAGAGCAACGATTTCGCCGTTGCGCGTATCGCGAGCACGATCTAGTTATAAGCACAAATGTACATATAAGTAAGTGTGAGCAATGTGGATTTCAGTTTAAAGAGATTTGCACTCACAAACAATGCCATAGCTGCCTTCTCCCACGCGGTTTAGTTTCTCAAATTCGGACACGGGGCGACAGCGTCCGTACTGAAAAACACATTAGATATATGTAGTAGAATATACATATGTAGTCTTATCAGAGCGCCTTCATCACATGGGGCATCATTTGACATACCACATTTTGTTCCGGTATGGGCATGGGAGTGCCGCTGTTCTTCAGCGATATGAGGAATCCCTTGCGCGTTATGGGTGCTTGTGGATCCGGCGCCGGATTTGATTCCATTTCATTTGATTTTGTACCGCTGGACATGTTTATTTATGTTCAGGATTAATGGTTGGCAAACACAAACAATTGAAGTATCGATACTTTTCGATGCCCTCAAGAATGCTCAGGGCTGCATTAAAGTTATCATCAAAGTGCGCGCTTGCTGCTAAGAATTTGAAATTCTATCATATCGCTCATAGTACGAACCTCAGATGAAATGTTATACAAATTTGCCAAAGCCCACATGTTAATTATGTAAAAATCTGCGTATGTATTTCATAATAGCAGCTAATCGACATTTTGAATACAGTGCGTGAAAACAATAGTGGCTAGAAAATAAAGCACGACTTATGAAAGTGAAATTGCGCCAGTTTAAAGAAATTTCGTTAGCATTTCATTTCAAATGCATGCCTAAGACATTAAAAACTCAACCTGACGCAGCTACCCTCTCTGCCAGCTACCATGTCTACGCATGTGTTAAAATCTTCGCGTAAAGCGTCCAAACAGCACCGACTCTACTATCAATTATCACCCTGAACTTGGGATGAGCAACAACAAGCCGCTTAAGCGCAAGTATAAATGTTGGAACCGGCGCTGAGTGCATCATCAGTTCTGCAGCAGCTGTGCAAGTGGTACAATAGTGATTTAACACACATCTCTTCAAAGGAATATACACTCCTAGCTCAATTGAAACAAAAAATGAATAAAACTACGATTTGGTATGCGGCTGTGCTGCTTCTGGTGTACTTCACCTTGGTATACTGTGAGGAGACAGCAGAAAACTTCGAAACTCAACTGGTGAATACGAGCCGGGATGCGGATACGGATACGGATACGGAAACTATACTAAGCGCTGGCCGGGATCTGTTGGAGTTTGAAGGACGCACACGTCGTCATCGCCATCGAATGTGGTGTAAGTTCGGTTCTATTAACAAAGATAAACGATTATCGCTATATGTATGTAATAATAGCTCAGCCGTAACAATTAGCACAATTTTGATAATAATTTCAATTTGATCAACAGTGAGCAGCCTCACTCTCATTCTAAGCCACTTTGCTGATAGCTACTGGAGATTTAAATATTATGCACTTGCTAATCAGCACTTTCTTTCGAAAGTTTCCACCAAACAGTCAAAGAAATGTATCTCGCCCAATTGGTGGATCACGATCCGCACGCTGCGTTCCAATAACAATTAATTAACACTTTTCACTTTCAATCTGAGCTCATTGAACAATTGGGATTTGTCTACATAATCTCCCACCATCCCAAACATCTTTGAGTCTTCAGAATTCTGTGCGTGTCTAGTGAAAGTGTCAGTCAGTTATCTAATCCGACTTTGTTTATGTTCACAGGGCGCCATCTGTGGCCGCTGGCCATTGCCTACTGGATCAAGGTGAAAGTGGTTATCGTGTCCTTCTTTGTGGGCAGCGCCATTTTCCTGGGCTTCCGCTACTTCTTGCCCCATATCCAGAATCGTGGCTGCAACCATGAGATCATCCTGGATCATCCGTAAGCGTCATCAGATTCAACAGTTATCATTTTCATTTTGTAACACATAAACTTGCTTACAGTCCGCCATCGTTTAGCCATGATCACATTCCCTACTCGCTGGATCATCATGAGCATGAGCATGATCACTATGATACGTCCAGCTCATATGACTCCAGTCCCTCCTTTGATCCCTACTCCGGCTACTCGGGCTACTCCTCCTCGTCGGACATTGTCTCTGACATTCATAGCGAACCACCCAGCGGTCCTTCAGGTCCCACGGGACCCACTGGACCCACGGATACGCGCCGTCGTGGCAAACGCAGCGTTGTGGATAATGTTGATGACGAGGCGGAGGTGGAGATTATCGATGAAGACATCTCAGAGAGCGTTGCACGCCAGCAGCCCGCAGAGGAGCAGTAAGCATCTGTGGCACATCCACATTAGCTGACTCTAATCTGTTTACATTTCATTATAGAATCGCTGACTTTATGTTTGCCTTTCTGGGTCTCGATTCGAAGGCCTGTCGTCGCCGCTTCGTCTGCGAGATGGAGTTCCGCTCTAAGCTTAACCCACTGACGAGCATGGCGTTCCGCATTGTGGGGCGCGGTTTCTTCGAGAAGTACACCAACTCGCGCAATCCACAGTCCAGAGCGACCAATTTCTTCGAATGCGCTGCGGCCAATCCCGAATGCGTTTTTGTGGAGAACACCGAGCCCGAGCTGACACCAGCTGTGGAGCCGCAGGAACAGGAGCAGGCTGAGCAGACTGAACAGACCGAGGCGCCGAACGCGCAGGAGTCAGAGAACGAAGTGAACTTGGAGGCGGAGCGGCGTCAGGCGCAGCTCAGGAAGCGTCGCGGTGATCGAATGCTCGGCTCGATAGCTGAGCGCATTTTGACGCAGTAGAGGAGTGTATTTATGTATTTATTTAATTATTTATTTTAGCTATAAGAGTGATGAATGAATCTACAACACACACAAAATAAACTTGCCTCAGCTATTAAAGAAAATTGTACAATTATTTGTTCCAAAGTGTGTGTCATTGTTCATTTGCCGGGCAATGGAATACAACGAATGCTAAACTTTAACTTGAATGCACAAATCTCAAAAACTAAAACCGAATACCGATTGATGATGACTAAGTTGTGGGACACAACAGACTGACTAAATCTTTTTGACCTTTCTCTTCTTGATGGCATTTATCTGATCGGCCATTTGCTCGATCTCCCGCTGGTTAATCGGCTCGTTCTTCCGCACGCTCGCCTTGCCCTTCTGACGCTGCGCAATGTCCGCGGCGAGGTCGTTCAGCTTGCTCCACACGAAGCTGAGGAAGTTGACGGCCAGGTCCTGCTTGAAGAACGCAATGGCCACTAGGGCGATGAGTACCAGCGCAGATATCGAGTTCTGATTCAGATCCGCCTCAGTTGCGCGCACCTCCGGATTGAACTCCAGCTTCACGTAGACCGAGCTTCTGTCGGCGACGAAGCTAAACGAGGGCAGCTTGTACGAGTAGGTCTTGTCCGACAGCGTCGACTGCAGCTCCACCACATAGCTCTTGCCGTCACGCGGTATGCGCGGGAAGTACACCATGATGCCGGGATTGAAGCTTGCCTTGGGATTCAGGGGTGTGGCCACGCGCTGCGAGAACACGGGCGAATCGGAGGCACCATGACGGTACATGACAATGCGCAGCGTCTTGTAGTAGTCGTTCTGCGAGGCCATGATCCGTGCCGTAATGTCCACGATCTTGATGGGATTGAGGGCAATCAGATTGACGTTGCGCACATCCTCGTTAGCCACGGTCACCGTATGCTGCTCGGGTATGGAGCGATGCACCTTCTCATCGTCGGTCAGCACTCGCACCTCATAGCTGCAACCGGGCTGCAGTCCGCGTATGCGATACTGTCCATTCATCTCGCTGGTCGCCTCCTCCAGCTGATGCTGGCAGCTCTCACCGGCGCTGGCCTGTACATTGACCTCAGCGAAGGGATCGCCATTCAGGGATGTAATCGTGCCGAAGATCGAGTACGCAAAACGTTTGCCACTGCAATACAAATAGAGACAATTAGAAAGTATTCATCACATATGGATATGAGGAGTGTTATAAAATTATATATCTATGCCCTACTATTCCGGCTAATACTTACGTTAAGACAACCTGTACGGTTTCACCATCCTTGATGTCAATCATTTTGGAATTCGGCTCAAACTTGTACTCCTTCATCATGGGTCGCAAGAAGTACTGCGATGGCGATAGCGAATGGAAATTGATTGCACCATTGTCGCCAGTGACCAGATTCTTGCGATAGCTCTCACCGCCGCTCAGCGAGAGCAGCACACCACTCAGTGGCTGACCGGCTTCGTCCTGCACAGTGACCTCGATCTCGCAAAGCTTGTGAGCACTGAACGAATTCGACTGGCGATTGTAGGCGCTAAACACATATGATTCCTTCTCAGCGGTAAGCTCGAACTTCAGCGACTCATCGATGGGACCGAACTTGAACTCGCCCGTAACCGATGTGAGCGCCTCGACGGCCTCCAGTTCTGGCTGCTCGGGGAAGCTGAGTGTAATCCTGGCCTCCTTGATGGCCGGCACCACCTTGCCGCGCAGTATGAGTCCGCGCGTGGCTACAAAGTTGAAGGCAATGTCCACGCAGTCGCTGCTGCCCACCACCTGCTGATGCTGCGGCGCAAAGAGCAGAACATCGCTCAGTGGCTTCACGAAGAGGATCTCGTCTGGCTTGAGATAGGTCTCATAGCGATAGGCGTATTTGCCATCCACTTTGTGTGCTTCGGCTGTAGGCGTTATTATCTGCTTGCCAAGCATTTCCGATTCCACGGCCAGTCTGAGGGAGTCCGCGTTGGGTTCGGTGGACAGGACACGCACGCCCGTCTTGTGCGCAATCGCATTCACAATCAGCGTCTGCAGCTGATCCGGTTCGGGTGTGATGAACTTACTCGGCAGCGAGTCGTCGTAAATGTGGCAACCTTCTAGCTTGAAGTCATAGCTGCCGTATTTGGAGACACAGAACGTGTTAACGCCCGACAGGATCTTAAGTGTTTCAGTGGGCGCTTTGGGCTCAGAAGATCCTGTAATGTGCACGTACCGCATCTGCAAGAGGCCAAATAAGGGATTTGAATTAGATTGAATTAGTTTACAAAGTATGGGATAATGACACTTTAGAAATTAAATTACTATTATAATCAAACGAGCAAAAAACAAAGTATATTGACTGAGATTAAATATTCTTGCAGATATCTGCGATGTATTAAACGTATACAACAAACAATTTTAATTTAGTAACTTTACTCCTATAAAAGCGCTTAATATAGAGTTGTGCAATCCGTCCGACTGTGCCATATGTACTGCCAGTATAGAAAAGACATATCTATGATAAGTGTCCTCAAAAATAAAACAAAAACTAAGATATTACAACCTCTGGATTTCATGGATGGCTATAATTCCTGAATCGCTTTACTTTCTCAGCGTTTTTATACCCTGAACCCATTAAAAATGGGTAAAAAGGGTATTATGGTTTTGTGCAAAAGTATGTAACAGGCATAAGGAAGCATCTCCGACCATATAAAGTATATATATTCTTGATCAGTATCAACAGTCGAGTCGATTTAGCCATGTCCGTCTGTCTGTCTGTCCGTCCGTCCGTCCGTCCGTCCGTCCGTCCGTCTGTCTGTATGAACACGCGGATATCAGAGACTACAAGAGCTAGAGACTTCATATTTGGAACATAAGTTCTCCTAATCCCGGGACAGATCAAGTTTATTTCATTTTATCGATAACTCGTACCGTTTAAAAGTTATCGATAAATTTCGATTTCAGACTTGCGTTTTTGGGACATAACTTCAAAGTTATAAAAGCTAGAGGCCCCAAATTTGGCATGTATAATCTCGAATAACATACACATGTAACAAATATTTCACTTTTTGGATACCACCCCCCAAACCCCCAAAAAGTTCAAAAAACCCATTTTTGAAGGTACGACCTTGCAATTTGGTTTGGTCACACATATTATTGACAATTGTTTGCCCCAAAAATTTCAATAAGATCGGACAATAAACATAGAAGTTATTTAAGATTTAACTTTCCATTGTGTGGAAACCGCTTGCACTGCTTATACTGCAGCATGTGTGTGCTTAGATTAGTATGAATGATTGTAAGGACTGGGTTCAGGGTATCTCGTAGTCGGGCACTCCCGACTAGAGCACTCCTACTTGTTTTCTTATCCAATGGACTATTTGTGACAGTTTTTATAGTTTTAAATGTCTTTTGGTGCTTATATTGCTTTCTACTACTATAACAATATTATATGTATTTTCGGTTCCTAAAAGATCTGGAAAAACAATTTAAGAATAAACTTCGAATTTCGGGTTGAAATTTCTGGAAGCTTACGAGCGCCGACTATATTAGTTTGCAAGAAAACAGACGGACATAGCTATATCGATTTCAGTGTTTATGCCGGTCAAGGAGTAAGAGAAGTCTCATTCAATGTGTTACAAAAACAATCAAGACTATACTAAACATGCAATAAATCATGGTTTTCCTACACTTTGGTGTTTCTCTATCAAAAAACCAAACAAAAGCCCAACTTCACTACAAAAGCTTGAACTTACAAGAGCGCGATGGCTGGAAATGATGGAAACTTCGTAGCCCTTGTGTATGAAAGGTGGCGCATTCTCCTCAGCGGCGGCAACATTGAGAAAGACGCGCGTGGACTCGTAGCACAGATTGCCCTGTGGAATCGTGATCTCATATGGACCAGGCAGCACATCCTTAAACGCGTACTTGCCCCCTGAAATATAAGACGTGTTTAGTACCATAGTTTAGTCGAATCGCGAATTGTGATAATTACGATGCGCCTTTGCCTTCCACTTGTTGTCCGTCGGCTGTCCGGTGGCGTCCAGGCCCTGCAGCGTGATCTCCGCCGATGTGCAGGTGCCGGTGGCATCTGGCAGACATTGCAGCTCGCCACGAATCGTTGCGCGCAACTGCGAGAAGGTTATGCCATTGACTGGCGCGTCGCTCACTTCCGACTGCTGCTGCACGGGGAAGAACTGGACGCCGCTGCTCTTGTCCGCAGCCGTGGTGAGCACCTCAAAGCTGTACTTGCCAGCGGGCAGATAGGCACACCAGATGCCGCTTTCCGGCTGCGTTTTGGTCGTGGTATGGAACGTGGAGCCGGTCTTTGTGATGCCCACCACATAGGACTTGGGGGAGATGACCTTGCCGCATACTTCGTAGGCAGCGGGCACAATTGTGGGCAACGTTGGCGTGGTGATTTGCGTCTTCACCTGCAGCGCGTGGAACTGCAGTTGCGGGAATGCAACCTCAATGTTGTAGCTGCCGGCTTTAATGTTCTCCAGCGTGTAGCTGCCAGTTGCATCCGTTTCGGCTACCTTCTCACCGTTTAGCTTCACAATGGCCGACTTGAGAGGTGCACCGCCAGCGGTGGTCAGCACCTGACCAGAGACAGTAAAGCCGCTGATCTTGAACTCCTCCCTAAGCTGCACGGTATCCTTGCCAACCTCCACTTCGAGGAATTTGGGAGTCAAATGCAGTTTGAGGTGCTGATTCTCGTTAACGGCCTGCAGCAAGTACTTGCCAGTGGGCACATCCTTGAAGCTGTATTCACCCTTCTCCGCCAGCTCATAACAAGCGGCAGCGTCCTCATAGTCATTGTTCAGCTTATTTGGGGGCGCATTCGCCGATTTCTTGCACTTGGGCTGCAGAGCTTGCTGTGGAAAGAAAGTAGAAGAGTAATATTAATTATTATATCGATATAAAGCAGCCTTATAATATGTATAATATGTATGTTAGTGTTGGGTTATAGTAGTAGAGAAGTTATTTAATTTCTTTATGGCCATTTCATGTCTTCTAAGAACAAGCAAAGTTAAATATTATTTTTTTTTATATTCTGTATAAAAACTGGAAGCTTCCAAATGAATATCTTCTAGATTTAGGAAAACACATGACGTAACAGAAAATATAGGTGGAACCAAAAACTTTTTTTAATATAATCTAGAAGAATCAAGTTGTAAATTGTTATTAGTGTATTTAATTTTTATGACATTAGATAAAAATATTTTGTTTAGATATTGGTTATGTACATATCATTATTACACTGGAATATTATTACACTGGAATAAGCGGTTTTATTCTATAGAACCCGATCCTAGAAATCGAGCTGCATCATTAATATTTTCAGATATCGCAATAGATTAATACAACAATATTGTCTTTCAGTTTTCTTTCCACAGATCTATGAACACAAAAAACATCAAAAAAGAGTTCTTGTTGGTATTTTGTGGTTAAATGTTGGACAAAATCGAATTCTCACATTAGTTTGTTCAGTTTTTCGCCTATATTTCGTTACGATAATGCGAAAAACAAAGGATGCAGTTCAATTACTTGGGCTCGAAATAAGGTAAAAAGTTTATTCGCGGCAAGTCTTGTTATTCGACTAAAAAAGTGGGTTATTAGATACTCACCCCCTTCTTTCTATATAGGACGACCGCAATGTTTGCCGGCAGCTGAGTGCTTGCGTCGAAGCGTCCATTGATATCGAAGCCGGAGACGACCAGTGAGTTGGTGGGCAGTTCGGTATTGCCGCTAACAACGACGACGTTGTGCGTCGCCTTGGAGAAGTGCCACCTGGCGTGGGAGGCGCGCACAACGTATTTGCCGGGTATGATTGGCGTGAAGAAGAAGACACCATTGCTGTCCGTTTTGGTGCGTCGAGTCTCGCCCTGTTCCGACTGCAGCTCAACGTCAACGTCACGTGCACCACCGCCAGTGGCTAGGGCCACTTGGCCAGTGATGCCGAAGCCCTTGAATACGAAGTTCACGTCTTTGCCCTGACTGCACACGTCACTCTTGCCGTCAAAATTGAGTTCAACGTGTTCGGGCTCAAAACTCCAGCCGGGCGGCGGCGAAATGCTCAGCAAGTATTCTCCTTTGTCGTAGATGGGTAGAAAATAGTAGCCATTGGAGGGTGAGCAGTCGGTTTTATCTTTAAGCGAGCCCTGTTTGGTCAGACTAGAATCAGAACGAATCTTATCAGTAATTTACGATATTACTTGTTAATTTATAAATGACTTACAGTTTTATTTCCACTTTGGAAAAGTCAATTTCGGCATGGCTTTTGATAAAGCCGCCACAGCCGATTACTTCATTCGACTGTGCGTCAATTTGACTAATTATATTAATTAAAATTAATATAAAGCCGGAAAACTTCGTAGCCGACCTCATTTTTTTTTCGACTTTAAGCTGCCAGCTGAAAGTGCAGAGCTGTCTAGTTTGCCCGCAGCACAGACTTGAATTTAAAAGTTATCGATGTATTCAACCACAACCTCCCACAGGTGGTGCGATGCTCAGCACGATAGTGCTGGCGATGTTTTGTTTGTATATATCGATACTTTAAGTGGTTAACTCACCTTAGTTGACTTTTTCACCACATATCGATACAAAAGCTGCTTTCAAATAAGTACGTTATCTTTATATTTGAATGTGGCATATGAAAAACGCCAGCCAGCTACCCAATATCTTGCTTGTACATATTGTTTAATCTTGTTAATTGCCATTCGCAATTGTACAATGTAATTTGACTGGTACTTAGATGGCTGCGTATAATGTATTGACATTGAAAGCATTTGATTGCTGCAGAAATAAGCTTGTCAGATATTAATTATCGCAACGAATTTTAATTACGCTGAACTACGATACAGCGGCAGCGACAGCAACAAGTGCGAGTGCTTGTCTCGTCCGTATGAGTATGAGTATGAGTAGAGCGATCTGCCAGCCAGACCGATACAGCGCTGTGCAGATACAGATAAAGCTGCGACAAGCGCCAAGTCGTTCGCAAGAAATTCATTTCAAGCATCGTTGAGCTGTGGATTGCCCTCTGCCTATAAATTGTGACCGAGGCTCGCGCGATAAATGCGCGCAAATAAAAAGCAAACAAATTATGTACAACCACACAAACAATATTGGAAAGAGGAAAACAAACACACACTCGAGACACAAAGCCACAATGAATAACTGTCGGCTATAAAACGAGCAATTGTATTAAACGGTTGAAGTATGCAACATCAATTGCTGGCATTGACTTTGAATTGCGAGCTACAAATTTGTATATATATGTATGTACATATGTACTTTTGCAGCTAAGTGCAGCGATAATCGCATCCAAATCAAAATCCTATTGCCGGAAGTGAGCGAGCTGTCAGCTGTCACATGCTTGGCGCCATTTTAATGGCTATTTTCCTTTTTTCGCGTGCCAGATCTTACCTGCCTACCTGTCGCCGCCATCAATTCAAAACTAATTAGCTGCCACAGACGAGCGATGCAAATGCATAGTGCATTAAGTCCACCCGAAAATCCGTATATTTGGTCATGTCTGGGCTGGCGGGCAGGCAGAGACAATTTGTCGAGACAGTAGCACCACACATTAGTTTTATGGCCGCCTATAATTAGAATGTGAACTCTCTGAAAATATGTCAGGCCGTCGACGTCTTGGCTGCCCACGGCCAGATAAGCCGGCGTCACACAAATCCGGCATTTTAGCTAAGTAATAACAAATATCGTTTTAATGAAATACCCAAAGTTCATTTAGCCGCCTATCGCCAAGAAATATGTACTGTACATAGTATATAGTATTCGCTCTGAAAAGTCAAGACATTTCTAATTAATGTGGTTATTTAGCTGTTGTGCTGTTGTAGGGTCTCTATAATGTGTGCAATGTTATCGCAAAAAGTCACATGAAATCGTTAATTCATTTTCGGGGTGTGTTTTTTTTTTACCGTTCATTAAACTGCTTAGTGCTGCACATTTCAAATAGCAATCAATGAATGCACTTTGATTCCAACCCCCCTTCAAAAGAAAACAAACACACACATTTGAAACAAAGGTTAAAAGGGGAAGGCAACTAAACAAAACAAAACTCAAAAATCAACAACAGACAAAAAACTGCGCAAAAGTCAAAAAGAAATGTACACACACTCCACCGTTATTTGCCATGTGGATCTGTTCCCAAACAGCAGCAGATCGCTGCATGTCCAGGCAGGCAGCAACACCCCACCCCACCCCACAGAGCTTGCGGAAATACAGTAATGAGCAGAACGCTTTGTTCTCGTTTTCGTGCTCAGGCAGAGAGCGCGTGCCAATTCGCCCCTCTCCTCTCTCTCTCTCTCTCGGTGCTGCGTCGCCGCTCAAGGCACATCAGCAGACGCCGAGTCAGCGCTCAGTTGAACGCGAATCGCAGACGCAAGCGGACGTACCAAATAGTATATGTGTATGAAGCGCGTGCGTGCCAGCAAGTGCAAGTTTGTTGTTAGCAACAAAGAGTAGTCAGTCAGTCCAACACGCGCGGTCTTTTCTAGCTAAATATAAACAAAAAGAACAACATTTCGACAAGATATTTTATCGAAAAGGCGGTACAAGCAGCCGCTGATAAACGACACTGTAAAAGAATCTCAACGGGGACGTTCCAAAGATTTGGCGTATCTCGTATCTAGTGCAAAACTCGTTTATTTCACAAGTATTTGCAGCAAATTGCAGGCCAATTAAAAAATATACATATAAAAGCAGAAGAAAAAATAAAAAAACTAAAACAAAAACACCGCAAAGTGCAACAAAAAATCTTCAAGGGCTAAGTGCGCGAGTGCAAGTTGTTATTGCTGTTGTTGTTTTTGTTGTTATCGTGAGCTTAAAGTGCAGTCGACAGCTGAGAGACACTGTAGTGACAAAAACATTCCAGAGCAACTCAAAGAGAGTTCTATCCGGTGCGGTCCGATCCGATCCGATCCGGTCCTAGACGCACTGTCTACTTACTGTTCTACGCTTGACTAATTGTGTGGCATATTAATTATGACAGCGGAGACACTTAAGCCGTTTATAACGCCGACGAGTGCCGTTAATAGTTTTCCGGCCAAGCAATCGAGCGTAACGCACTCGAAACGCCAGACCAGACAGCTAATCCCGATCGTCTTGAGCATTATTGCTCTCGTACTAGTTGTGGGCATTCTCGTACTAACGGTAAGTGCACTTCCCGCAGCCAACTTAATTGGCCACATTTCTGCATTAGTAGTCGCCTTTCATTATGTCGCTTATCACAAATGTGGAATCTAATGAATTTAATCTGCCAAATAACCTACGACACTACGCTGCGCTGTCATGAACTTTATGTTTCTGAATTCGCATTCAAAATTATAATTTCAAAAAACAACGAAAATAAACATTTATAAAATCTATAAAGCGTATTTTACGATGCGTGACCGTCAGCCATTTGGTTTGCACACCATGTATAACTATAATTTGGCACAAGCTACACCTAAATAGAAGTGTATACAAATATACAGTGAACATATCTATAGATAAACTCATACATAAGTAGGTAGCATGTATTTAGGCAGGCTTCCCAACAATAAAACCCGTCTGAGTCGCCTCGGATCAGAAACTGAAGCGTGTCTTTAGCCAAATCGTTTCCTAATGATGATCATAAAGCCAAACAAGCCGATGATCATCTTAGCGAAGATAAATATATACATAGGCACCGATCAAGACTCAGACGGAGAGATGGAGAGAGGGGCAGAGTGTGTGATAGTTGAGACAGAGACAGAGACTAGCCGGCGACTAGCTGCTGATAAAAATATAAATCTTTTTGCCATATAAACATCGAAAAAAACCACATACTTAACCGGGTGCTAAGAGACGAACTGTTTGAAGTTCGCTGGTAGCTCTTGTTTGTTTGGTGTGATCTTCAGTTTTGTTTTCAGTTTTGTTTGGTTAAACAGCAATCTTAATTATGCGCTGTCTCAATAAAGTGGATAAGGAATGGTAGATTAGTGCAGTGACGAATCAAGATATTTCATATCTCATAACACGACTGCTTCTATGATTCTAAGGACTATTATTAAAATTGAAAAAAAATAAATAAAAATTCTTCAATTTTTCACACTTTATGCCTCAGCTAAACTACATTTTCTATTATCAGAATTTGCAAAAACAAAATAATATTTAACACACTATAATCGAGCTGAAAATTTGAAGAAAATGCTTTTCTATAGCCAGTATGGCTTGATAAAGCAATTGAAAAGTCCGATCAATTTTGTTTTGATTGTAAGATAAAATACTTTGGTTCTTCGTAATCACATCAAGTTATATATTAGGTGTTGCATGTCTATTATATCATATGTAAATAAACGATATGCAACAAATCTCAGAAAACTCATCTAACGAATTTCATTACACTATAGTTATAGTAGTTTAATAATACTTTGAACTAAAGTCTAACCGGGGATATTTCACAAGTCATCGTTCGGTTTAGTCATAACACTTGATAAGCGCGGCGTTTATATCACAACTAACTAAGGCTATATATCTATATATATATATACGCTATAAGTGACACATATTACTCCGATCTGCATATCCAGTTGACTTCTTGCTCTGGATTCGCATTGCTGATTTCCCGACTATCGCAGAAGAGTATAAAATATGCATTGTATGCTAAATGTGCGGAAAAAGTCTTTTGCCAGACCGACTTTTAGTGCGCACTTCATATATTATCATATAGTATCCGAGCTGAGTACGCGTGCCCTTTGCAATCTTTAAATCACAATCTGAATCCGAATCTGAATCTGAATCTGCGTCTGAGTCTGAGTCTCAAACGGAAATCGTACAATTGTCAATTGACTTGTAAATGACTGTGGATTGGCCTCGTCTTCCTCAGCGCCACATAAATCTTTGTTAAGATTTTAATTCAATTTTCCTGTAGCGGCACAAAAGAGCGATCGGTATCTGACATACATATATGTATTCAGCTGACCAGGAGGGTGGCCAGGTCAGGGGAGTGACCCTCATCAGCAGCGGTGAAAGTGGAAACAGTGTTTTCGACTTTTCTGCTGGCGCAACAAGAGATTATAATACGACTCGCTACCAGTAAGATTAATGGGAAACTCGTTTACATTCGGATATTGACCACAAAGTTGTCATAATACGAATGGGTACAAAGTGAACTTAAAGTGCTTATATGTGGGGCAGCAGCCACAGCTTTAGCTACCTACAACTTGCTGTTGTTGTTGTTGCTGGTGAGAGGCAAATGAAACCGAATACATAACATACACTGAGAGACAATATGTCTCTCGTTTAGATATTTAAAAAAAAAAGTGGCTAATACAATACCTAAAATGAATACTATATGGTTTTGTCCCAATCGAAGCCTTTACAAGTCGACTTTTTTGTGGCAGCTGAAGCTTTCGAGTTAGAAACTGTATCTATAAAATCTAACCATTGAAATATACAACAGTCTTTCAATAATGTCGGGTAATATCGGTTCACAGTTTCTTTCATAGTTCTTGACCTATGGTTTTTATTATTATTTATTAACTTTCGAGTGCTACAAGTGAAACTATTGAATTAGCGTACTAGTCACTAAAATACATACTGATAGCATACTATGCTTATATTATTATATAATTTACTTATGAATTACAGTCGAATTTCTCTAACTCGAACCCCCATGTGTCACAATAAAGTTCGATTTATAGAAAAGGCCGAGTTAGAGAATTTTGAGCTGAAGAAGTTCGATTGTAATATCATTAAATATAGTTGGTATACTTAATTTTACTTCTAAGGTGTATATTGTGAGCAAAATAGCGATGCACTTTCTTGGATATCTTCTCAAACATGTCACTTTATGCCCCGAACCCTTTAAGAATGGCTAAAAATTGTGTAATAAAGTTGTGCAAAAGTACATGTATAAGAAAGTATCTCCTATCTTCTTGATCAGTATGAACAACCGAGTCGATCTAGTCATGTCTTTCTGTCTGTCTCTTTAAGAGTTATAGAATATATATTGAACATAACTTGTTCTAGTCCCTGAGCAGATGAAGTTCCTTTCATTTGATCGATAGCTCGTGCCATTCAAAAGTTATCGATATATTTAGATTTGAGGCAAGCGTTTTTTGGCCATAATTTGAAAGTTATAAGAGCTAGAGGCACCAAATTCGGTATGCATAATAAACAGATTTATTTATCTTTATTCATTTCAAAGTTATTGATTTTCTTGAAGTTTAAGTTGCTCCCTGTTTGCTCACTGTGTACAAAATAGAGCCACGACAGTGGCCTTGCGATTGAGCTGGAGCTGAGCTCCATTCCACATACCGTGCCACATGTTGGTGTCTTAAGTGTGCTGCCGCCTTTTCACGATCAATGCGCAGGCTTAATTCAACAATTTGGTAAACAAGTTCGTAATTTATGCACACAAGCACAAGAATCCAGTGCACAGGTCTTCAAAACTCAAAACTCAGCTCAGGCCTGTCATAAGCGGCGGACATTAGGTTGATATATAATTTTGTTTTTTGGGTGCCGCCCTTGGGCAAGAAGCGAGT
Source organism: Drosophila flavopinicola (assembly GCA_035042425.1). NCBI lineage: Eukaryota > Metazoa > Arthropoda > Insecta > Diptera > Drosophilidae > Drosophila > Drosophila flavopinicola. The sequence continues at coordinate 78,281 of JAWNLL010000224.1, forward strand.
CGAGAAAGAAATAAAAGAAAGAAATACTAAGTGTGTGCTGAAACCGACGATGATAGCAAAAGGCGCTGACAGTCTCACATTGAGCAACGCGTCGAAAGTTGCCGCTGCCCATACAGAATGTTAATGATCCATTAAAAAGATTATGCGCCTCGACGGCAGTAGACCATATTTCTTTCTACTCATACACATCCCCAAAACTGATGGGGGGTAGTCGACTTTTGTTCTACTTTGGCAAAGCGCTGACATTTTTGAAGGTTATCGACTTATGGTTGATTGTATAAAGAAAGAAATTTGGTTCTTAATAGAAGATATCTTTAAAATAATATTGAGCTACTAAATCAATTTATAATGTTATTTTACTTACTATATGATTGTCATTAAAGTCTTTTGCTACAATAGTTGATTATGTTTGCCAAGCGGCTTAAACTTGACAATATTTATACTCTTTTCGAAGAAAATAGTATATTAAGTTTGTGATGAAGCTTGTAACGCATAGAAGGAAGCGTCGGAGACCCGCAGGAGTTACTGCCAGTATGCTTAGAATGACAAAACAAATTGATCTAGCCATGTCTGTCTGTATGTATGCAAACTAGTCCCTCTGTTTTTGAGCTATCGTTATAAAACTTTGCACAGATACTTATTATTCAAACATACATAACATTAATTGGAGCCGGCCGGATCGGATCACTATATCTTATAGCTGCCATACAACTGGAAGTCGGTTTTGGCCATAAATCCCATGTTTTCAAAGCTATCGCAATGAAACTTTGCACATATACATATTATTCAAACATACATAACATTGATCGGAGCCGGCCGGATCGGATCACTATATCTTAAAACTGCCATACAACTGGAAATAGATTTAATATTTCAATTCAAATTGATATCATATGATACAGATGAAAGTGCTGCAGTTAGCAGAGTGAAAATTGTCTAAAGGTACGAAAAGAGTATAAAATCTTCGGCACGCCGAAGATAATCCTTACCCACTTGTTATTGTTATTACTTTACTAAAAACTTATGCTCATCCGTATACTTAATATTTGACATTTAAAATAGCAAAAATATAATAAAAAACAATTAGTTATAGTCAATTGTATGCAAGAACTGAATTTGATGAAATTACAGAGTATTGGTTAGTCGAGCATTGCAAACTTGTTGATTATTTGTACATTTGTACATATGTGGGTTTTTTTCTTTTGGCTGCCTGGTGTCAAAGTTCGCAGTTTGGGATTATACGATGTGTTTGTTTTAGCACCAACTATCTCTATAATTAAAGCTCATTACAATAATGGTATAAAAACTAAAGATAAGCATGAAGTGAGTCAAAAACTGTCTCTTATCTCTTTATGCTACACAATTATGCCATATAATGTGAAAGGCTGAATTTACTAGAAGATTGAAAGCCAATTAGCTCGTACTTCATAAGAAAAATTGAAAGAATATATATTAGTCTAATCTGAAGTGGCATACATATATGTATTTGAGGTGTGCCTTTATTAGGCTGATGTTTACATTATGCTTTTTAATGACTTCCCTTTGCTTGATTGAGAATAAACACATGATCACGCTGTGCTCATCTGGAGCTCGCTCAAGTGATCTTTAGATGAGCACACATTGTCCATGACGCAGGCACAACCCAAACTGATCTGATCTAAGATTTACAAAACACATTGCTAAAGAGTTACATATGTCTATACATATATATATTTATATATTCCAGATCTGGCAGACGATACGCGTGCGACAGCTGGACAGCGATCTGAGCTGTCTGAGAAGAGAAGTGGATAGTTTGCGACAAAGACTGGGCATTAATTATCTGGAGGACTTGGCTGAATTCCAAAAGGAGGTGAGTGCTAGCCATAATATAATTAGTTTATGTTTGCTATTTATAGTCTCTATTGCGTCACTTAGCGAATGAAACTAGAAGCAAAAGTATGACATACATAAATATGTACACATCTATATGTAGATGGGACACTTGTATTTATAGATACATGTGCTCAAATTAAAATATCTCATGAATTATTTTCGAAAATATTTCAAAATGTATACAATACAATGATGTATGCTTATTTGTATGAGAACAGCTAGTTCATCATCCTACGAAATACTTTGCACATCATTAATTGATATATTTGACAAATCACATGGCCATAAACCACAAAAAGATGTCCGAAACTAAAGCTCTTAAGCTAAAACACCCAATTAATAGTTAATAGACAGTGCCAATAGGTTTCGCAGTAATTTATGATCTTTCACACTTGAGATACATTTTCCTTACGCAAATCCATTTCATGCTTAAGGTTGAATAATAGGCGCTCAAGGCAATATATATATATATATATATATATATTGATTATATACATATGTACTTATTGGAGGAATTCAAATATTATTGTGGACTTTGTGTGCATATTGCTCAAAGTGATGACTGATGTGATCTGATCTCATCAATGGCATAGATCGCTTCAAGATTCTAGATTTATAGCTGTGCCTGTTTGTGTGGCAATCTATATAAGTATATAAGTATATAATGTATGCTTCTTTCTTGATTCTCTAGAGAGTTAGGAAAGGCGCCAGCAATTAAAGCCAAAGGCAAAGCCAAAGCCAAAAGATAAATGAGTGAGCGTATTTTTAAATATGAAATCACAAATGGATTTGGATTTGGATATGGGAAATGTGCATTCTAGAATCTAGACAAGTTTTGGTCACGTACTTGGGGCCAAGCGATTGACCCAAATAGTATCTCAAGGAATCTGCTCTCTGTTGCAGTACACGAACCTGCTCATCCACGATCCCAGCAAGCTGGACGACCTCGAGGGCGAGGAGGACGATGACGAGGACGAGGATGAAGACGTCGACAGCTGGGGCGAGAGCGAGAACGAGGATGAGGAGGACGAGGATGCCGGCAATGAGCGAACCGACTACGATGAGTATCTTGACCTGATCAAGCAAGAGACCGACGAGACCCAGACCACAGCCCAGAGCAACAACAATGGCGAGTCCGAAACAACTGTCTCCGCATCCTTATCCGCCTCCACATCCACCTCGGCGGCGTCCAATGATGACAATGTCTTCGATGACTTCACCAGCTACAATGACTCCAAAAAGAAGAAGGAACGGTAAGTGGTTATTGTTATTCTTGTGGCTATGTGCTTGAAGACTCTACTATCATTTAATCTGCCAACAGCAAAGCTCGCTCCATTGCCGAGATGCGCAATGAGCTGCAGAGCAACGATGTGGCACAGACCCGAAATCCAAATCAAACCAGGACAGATCACCAGCAAAAGGATAGGTAAGCTATATGGATTCGATTCCCGTACAAATTACAAAGGTTTTAGGTTTTAATTCAACTTATGAAAAATCTATTTGTTTATCCTGACTGGCTGACTGATTGCAAAGTGGCTTATATTTGAACTGAATTTCCTACTAAGGACTTAAGAGAGAGTTTCGGCAAATTCAATACTCAAATGTTAGAAAACTTTGTGGTTCTTCATTCAAGTGGATTTGCTTGGGTGCAAAGTTTAAGATCCTGGTTGTATGGTATTAAAGCCCATATTGGTCCAGTTAATGAAAATAAAGAGTTACGTAATTTAATGGAGCGGAAAATCCACCTGCAAAGTCGGAATATGGACTGAAAACCTTAACTAAACCTTAAACTTTAATTTCATAATATGTGTATATCCGTTTAATGGGGCTGTCAAAAATTCTATATTATCAGCAATTTTTGAAACATAAGACAGCATAACTTGTTTCGCATGATAGTTTTGCTTAAATGTATTAAATTCCTTGAAAATTCCTGTTCTAATTATGGGGCTATTCTTCTGCTTTAATTTCTAAACGGAAGATAGTTGGTAATCCCCCTCTAGTGCCCTACTCAATCATCAGAAGGGATTTGTGGATACCGACACTCATCCAACTAGGACAGGCTGCTCAGCCATTCAAATCTTACACCATTTTTTGATACTCATAATCACCCACATCAAATCTGATCATTCTTTATCGTTATTTCTGCATTTGCTTTTTCATACTATAACCTAACTCATTTTTAAACCAAATATTCTTTGATTTTTGAATACAGTTTTAATGAATATCTTTCATATCTTACTGTTTTTCAGTGAGTTGGCTCCTGATACTCCCGCCCGGCAGCATCCCAGGAAGCAGACCCATCGCTCACGTCAAAGCCGCCAGCGAGTTTTGGTGCGCAAAGGTTGGTATTGTTAGCTAGTCAAACTAGGATAGTATTTGAATTGGCCTATTTAAATCTAAATCACACACCAAAATGTCGCATTCTGTCATGTGCGTTTGTTAATTCACAGGCGAATCTCCTGTTTCAGCGAAATCCGCCGATTTCAATGCTGGCTCCCAAACGGCCGCTGCCCATTTCCACCTGAACCGCAAAGTGTCGCATCACCAAGCGCCCATCCAGCTGAACTGTAAGTAGTGGTAAATATCTGCTCTGGGGCCTAACTAATTTGCATTTGGGCATTCTAACAGCTTATCAGGGGGACATGTATATTGGACATGCCACCGCCAGCAGCGACAATCAGTGGCAGCAGCACTTTAGCGTCAGCAACGGAGTCCTCACGGTCAACCAGCCGGGTCTCTACTATGTGTACGCCCAGATCTGCTACAACAACACACACGACCAGAACGGCTTCATCATCTTTCACGGGCAGAATGCATTCCTGCAGTGCCTGAATACGGTGCCCACGAACATGCCGCAAAAGGTGCACACGTGCCACACCAGCGGACTCATTCAGCTGCAGGAGCACGAGTCGATACATCTGAGGGACATCCATCGAGATCGCAATGTTATGCTCCGGGATGCCAACAATCGCAGCTACTTTGGCATCATTAAGATCTAGTTGTATATACATGATACTTATGTATGTACGTACCGAGCAGGAATGTGAACAGCATAAGCTTTATTTCAGTAGTCTCGACTACTCGTGAATACGCATACGAATACAGCAAAGTAGATGACTAGTTATAGCCTAGCTTTAGTTATATAATATACATACATACATACACTTAATTCTAATATAATCATTCATTTAATACCATATTTATTTTGTATATATACTATTAATAATTCTGTATGAATTGCCATAATAAAAGAAGTGAATAATTAAGTGTACATTTTCACTCTATTACTTACGTTGAGTTAAGCGTTTAGTAATGAACAAGTATTGGTAAGTACGAGAATCCAATTCAAAACAGTCGAACCAAATTATATTCAAAGTACTCATTGCACTCTTATGTTACTCAGAGCGATGTTAGACAAATACCAATGGACTAGAAAAGTGCGATACTTAAGCTCTACACATCATAAAAATATTTAAATGAAAATTATTTAGTAGAGACTAATAGGGTCTACATACCATATAAATATTTCAAAAACAAACTCTTAACAGCTTTAATTTTTTTTATACACTTAACGTATAGTTACAAAATTTCGAATTTCGATCAATTGTCGCATGGCGATATTTGAAAATATTGCATGTGCTATCGGCACGCTCAAAGTATCGATAGTTGTGTACTCGCTTCAGTAACCATCCCTAACTCAAAATACACGTGCGGTTAAATTATCTTGTATTGCTGGAATTACTATTAACTGCAATTTTCCAACGAAATTAGCCAATTTAATTTCCTTGCACGCGTTCCCAGACTGTCGAGATGAGCGATGATGAGTCTTCTGATGGCTTGGAGGAGCTGCAAGAGCTGATGGCCATCTACGCCAAAAATGAGAGCAATCCGAGCGAGGCACGCAGATCTCGGAACCCTTTTGATAAAAATAGCAAAGATGTGGAGCCCGTTTATGTGGAGGTGCCAACGGAGAAGTTGATTTTCGGCGACAAGCAAGCGTTTCTGTCCAACTTGGCCAAGTCGGTGGGCCACAAGCGAGCGAGGAACGACAGCGAAAGTAAAGCAGCAACAGGTGATAAGGATGATGATGACGACCGAGAAGAATCGTCTAAGAAGCAGAAACCGGCCTGGACAGACTCCGACGACGAAGACATTGAGGTGGGCGACGTAAAACAGCGCAATTGGCATTCCGGACCCCTGAAACACTTGCGCAAGGACAAGTCCTACAAGGAATATCTGACCGCGCGCTTCCAACGCACCGTTAGTCAGCCCAAGTGGGCGTCACTGGAGCAGAAAGCGGAGAAGGCCGATTCAGATGACTCTGAGGAGGAGGAGCTGCTGAAGACCGTCGGCTTCATCGATCACAAAGCCAAGGCGCGCGAGCTGCGCCCCAAGACTCTGTACTTCAAGCGCGTGCGGGATCTAAACAGAGCCACCTACAGCGAGGGCGTCATCAGCAGCGTGCAGTTCCATCCGACCAGCACGGCGGCCCTGGTAGCCGGCGAGAGCTGCCTGGCCACCATTTACAGCGTCGACGGGGTGAAGAACGAGAAGCTGCACAACATACGATTCAACAGATTTCCCCTTACATGCGCTCGCATCTCGCCCTGCGGCTCCAAGGCGTTCTTCGGCTCCATGCGGCCCTTCTACTACGGCTACGATCTGCTGGCAGCCAAGGAGACCAAACTGAAGCTGCCCGCCAAGATGTGCAGCCTGCGCCTGTTCGAGATGTCGCCCTGTGGCAAATACATCGCGGCTGCTGGCAAATTCGGAGCCATCCACATACTGACCAGCAACACGAACGAGCTGCTGCACAGCTTCAAGCAGGAGGGCCTACTGCGCGACATGTCCTTCACGGCCGACTCGCAGCGGCTACTCTGCTGCGGTACCAGCTGCAACGTGAACGTGCTATCGCTGCGCCAGCAATGCATCGAGCACACCTTCGTCGACGACGGCTGCGTCAACGGCAGTGCGATTCAGCTGGCGCCTAACCAGCGCCTTCTGGCCACGGGCAGCAACGAAGGCGTGGTCAACGTGTACGACTACGAGGCCATCTACAAGTCAACGTTGCCCCAGCCGGAGAAGCGTTTCATGAATCTGCGCACGGCCATCACAGACATTCAGTTCAACCACACGTCCGAGCTGCTCGCCATGGGCTCGCGCCTGGTGCCCAACGCCTTGAAGCTGGCGCACTTTCCCAGCGCAACAGTCTACTCCAACTTTCCCGGCCTGCAGGAGAATATCGGCTACGTGAACACCATGGCCTTCTCGCCCAACAGCGGCTTCCTCGCCATCGGCAGCAAGGGCAAGAAGGCGCCACTCTTTAGGCTTAAGTACTTCAAGAACTATTAACTAATGATTTGTATATACGACACAAGCATGTTTATCAGATACACAATAAATATATGTAACAAAGGTTTTTTATTTTAAATTGCGACATTTTTAAATCAATTAAGTGCCACATATTTTTTGGTGATTTTTTTGCCGTGTGAATAACAAGCAGAACAAAAAGACAGCTGTTTTCGCTTTCGTGAATATAAATTTAGCGAAAATAAAAAAACAATGTGTAAGTAAACAATAATAAAAACATGAAGAAACGGCATTTTTGGCTAGCCGAATATTGCATACGCTTTTAGACAGCATCTTTAACCGATTTTAAGAAACTTTTGTTAAACTGTCAAGAGCATTATAAATATTAAAAGAATTATTTTTTAATAGGTTATACAAAGAGTGTTTTCGACTCGACTTAAATTGCTGAACGACTAAATACGAAATTCATTCTTTCAACAGTCATATACACTAACACTTAGGCTACTACTATTCCCCGTTTCATTATAAAATGTACTGTATTACAATATTTTAATAAATGTAGGTATAATTAACTATGGGACGTAAACGTTATAGTGATCCGATGATATATCATTCATAATGTTGGTCCAGCACTTCATCTTTCGACCGACAGCTCCTGTGGCAGCTATATGATATAGAGGTCTGATATAGCTGAGTCTTACTGCGGAGAACAAAAGAAGGGTCCATCCAAAGTTTCATCAATATACATAGCTTTAAAACTGAGAGACTGGTTTACAATCAAACAGGACCTGATTCGTCCAACAAATGGTACAATTGGTACAATTGTACCATATTTGGCATCCGCAAATGTAACCCACTTGCTGCAGCGAATATCGCAGACCGAACGCATTCTCACAAAGCGCCATCTGTTGTTCATAAAACATCCGCTACAAGTAAGACTGAAAACTGAGCGAAAGAATTATAAGTGCAATAACTTGTATGATCTCTCCAGATGGCGAATTTCACCTTGCTCTGTTAATAGGGCATTGTGCCAGTGTAATGCGTTGCTCTATTAGTGTTCAACTTGTGTCCCAGCTAGTTCGGCTTGCTGCTGCAATGTACTCGATCTTGTAATTCGAAAAATTAACAGCTGATTAAGGGCGTCTAATTTAAATTAATATCGCTTGTGAGAGTTCCGGCGTTGAGTCGAAAGCGAAAGTGATTGAATAAGAGAGACGCAGCCCCGTTCATATTAGCTTTGGTGTTTCAGCTGGTGCCAAACTCCGTGATGGGGTGAGTTTCGATTTCCACTTCCCGCTTGGCGTTCAGTTTGCTTAGTCCACCATTTTATTTCAGGAGCAATGGCTTTGTTTGCTTCGACCAAGTTGACTTAATGCGCCGAGTGCTGCAGTCAAGTCCAGGTTAAATTTGAATCAGAGATCACAAGTAAGGGATTGATAAAAATCATAGCGAAAAATGAGTGATATAGATGGAAATGGTGGGGGGAATGGCTCGAAATATATTTTAGTTGTGAAAGTCCTTTCAGAAATTTGTAAATCTGGGAAAACAATTGTGTGATAACAATTATGCTCCGATTGGGCTGTAAAATTTGTGAAATAACTCACAGTTTTTATGAAAAGAATAAGAAATATCTTTTAATTAAGAGTATGATTAAGTGGACATTAAATGCTCTTAAATATCCAATATTATGGACATAACAACCTTCAATAATTCGTGCCTATTTGTAAAGAAACTTAAAAAACGTGTAATGAAAAAATATGGAACGGTTTTTCGTAATTTAATCAACTTAAACATTTTTCTGTTCCATTTCTTTCTCATGAGACTTAGACCACATATCATCTTTCACATTTTCTAAAGTAGTTATAATTTAGAATTGAACATATGTTAATATGCGACGAATTCCACTCAATATCTACCCAGGCGTGTAATTAGACATACCTATAATATGTATATTATAGAAGCTGGAGCGAAATGGGCACGAAAAACTTATGCTTATTTCGATCCTAAGCAAAAGCTTCTACGATAACTTCAGAATGGACAAAGAGTGTGATGGACTTCAGTCGAACAGTGTCTTATTAACTTATAAATGCAAATAATAATAGCACAGGCACACAAAAAAAGTTAAGACGAACGTAATACTCAGATAACATTGTTAGAACAGCTGAAAACAGGTGGAAAATTACCTTTTTTTCGGCTGCATTGGCAAGGGCGTTGATAGATGTGGGCGTGTCGTGACCTTCAAAGAAGCTTAGCCCTAGTGGGCATGACTGTAATATCCAGGCTGCAATCTTTGGGGAAGGTCAACAGAAATCTACATACCAATTTTTGCTTTCAAATTGTGAAATATTCACGTGTTATTAATTTGTGCATTCAGGGAAGACCTTTACAAATCTTAAAAAAAGACGCAAACCTTTTAATCTACATAACAACTGGGAACATGGTATCTCCTGAATGGAATGGAATGAATATGGTGGACATTGATCTTGAAACGCAGACAAGGCAGACTTTCAAGTTGGGGAAATTCACACAATTAACTCAAATCAACAAACTGATAACTGATAATCACAAGTCTCAAAAATTCCAATTAACGTATGAAATTGCCTGCATTATCTTTATTTCATATCGTTCAACATAGCGAACTGTTCAGTAATTCAAGTTGTTGACATCGTACACCTCCCTGGTGCTGCACAGGAACCTATAGTTGGGATTGACGCCAGTGGTGCACTTGCTGGCCGGCACCGAGCACGAGTTGTAAATCTTGATGCCAACAATATTGTTGGTCGCATAGTTGCAGGCCATGAGGAAGGCCTTGTAGGTCTGGCCCTGGACTGAGTACGTGGACACGGCGCAGCCCACATGCGTGTTGCGGTCAGCCATCATAACGGTAAAGTGGCCAATAGTGGGGCCCTTGTAGTTGGCCGGATAGGTATCGATGTAGGCCTGCTGCACGTTGGTCACCTCGTTGTACCACATGTCCACCGCCTGAATGGCATTGGCCGTTGCATTCAATGGGTTGAAGTAGCCGATCCAGGCCAGATTCTGGCCGGAATAGTCAAAGGCGTCCGTATTGCGGCACGCGTCGTGCTGCATCTCACAGCTCTTGACATTGAGGGAGGCCAGATAGGCCAGCTCATCGTTCCACTGCATGGTGGCCATGCGGCAGGCCGGCTTCAGTTTGCTGTCTCCGCCGCCGGCAATGAAATTGCGGTACTGATTGTGCTTGGCCACGATGACATTCTTCTCGGCGGCCGACAGAGTCAGCAGGGCTTTATCGCTGGGGCAGGTGGAAGCCCAGGCCTGTAAAAGGGATTAGTATATAGATGCGTATATAGTTATTCCTCTCAATGGTTATTCACGCCATTGTTGTCGCAGCCAATGTTCTTAGTGTTGCCACAGGCCTTCTTGCAATAGTCCGTGGCACAGGCAATGCCCAGGGACAAGGCTAGAACCAGTATGATCGGGATGTTACGCATTTCTATATCAGAACTCAAGTGCTGCCTGCTGCTACAGTGCCAGGTGCTTTTATGGCCAGCTTGCTGTCGAGCGGGCGTTACAATTGATCAAATATTTATCTCCAACTTGCCTCAGATCTCACTGTGCAAATGTTAATTTCCGGGCCCGCCGATTAAAGACGTCATTTGATCAACAGATAAAGCAACCTGATAAGCTATCAAACAGACCCCCAACTGAGATTGGGCAGTAATTCCGATTTGAGATTTATAGGCTGCTTACACCAGGGCTGCAGTAGCTGTTGATGTAGGTTTTCTCAACAATGGATATTGGTCCTATGGGAAAAACACAGGGTATTTGTGAGTGCGTCAGACGGGTCTTAGTCGGCTACTCCGAAAATATTCGCAGGGCTGCATTTCAATTTGACTTAACATTTGTGCTATTTATTAGTATTTTTTATTATACTCTGAACCCATTAAAAATGGGTAAAATGGGTACAATGGTTTTGTGCAAAAGTATGTAACAGGCATAAGGAAGCATCTCCGACCATATGAGGTACATATATCCTTGATCAGTATCAACAGCCGAGTCGATTTAGCCATGTCCGTCTGTCCGTCCGTCCGTCAATCCGTCTGTCTGTATGAACACGAGGATATCAGAGACTACCAGAGCTAGAGACTTCATATTTGGAATATAAGTTCTCGTAATCCCGGGACAGATCAAGTTTATTTCATTTGATCGATAACTCGTCCCGTTTAAATGTTATGAAAAAGCAAGCTAAGTCCTTAAACCGCTTGCACTGCTTGCAGCATGTGTGTGTCCGTATGTATGTACACTGATAGGTTAGTATGAATGAATGTAAGGACTAGGTTGAGGGTATCTCCTAGTCGGGCACTCCCGACAACAGCACTCTTACTTGTTTTAATTATTATTTGCTTATAGAGTTGTTCATTGATCTGATAAGCAGTAGTCGTAAAACAAGAAGTTTGTCTAGTTGTGCTACCTTTTATATACCCTGTATACCTTCTAAACTTTTTGGCATATCTACTGTTACTTCCAGAATTTTGATAAGTTAACTGTTCCTAGCTAGAGAAACCAAACCAAACGAAAATTATGTTTGCATCACTATTTCTATAACATTTCCGGTAATGTAAAAATAGCGCATATTTAACATTGCCCTTCTATGCGATTCTCAAGAATTTAAGTGAGGTCTGTCGATATTGATGGACTGACCTGTAGTCTGAATATTATATTGTGTGTTGGTGAAATAATAATATTGATTTCTGCTCTCTCTCTCAGCGTCAGTAGTAAATTCAGTCATTCTCACTCTCGCTCCCTCTCTATCTCACCCTCTCTCTCTCTCTGGCTACTCTCTCTCTCTCGCTACTCTCTCTCACTACTCTATCTCTCCCTCTCAAACTTCTCTCTCTCTCTCTCTCTCTGATTAATCTCTCTCTCTCCCTCCCTCTCTATCTCACCCTCTCTCTCTCTCTCTGGCTACTCTCTCTCTCTCTCTCTCTCTCGCTACTCTCTCTCTCTCGCTACTCTCTCTCACTACTCTATCTCTCCCTCTCAAACTTCTCTCTCTCTATCTCTCTCTCTCTGATTAATCTCTCTCTCTCTCTCTCTCTCGCTACTCTCTCTTGCTACTCTCTCTCGCTACTCTCTCTCACTACTTTCTCTCCTCTCTCTCTCTCTCCTCACTTCTCTCTCTCTCTCCCCACTTCTCTCTCTCTTCACTTCTCTCTCTCCTGACTTCTCATGCACATGTAACAAATATTTCAATTCTTGGGTTGTTTGATGAAAAGAATTATAAAGTCTGTCAACTTTTATTTTTTGTTCAATATAAAAGTCTTAAAGTCTTAAAGACTTCAAATATACAGTAAGGAAATTTCGTTAATCCCAAAGACTATACTGAAAGACTTATTCAAATAAAACTCATACTAAGCATTTGTAATTTTTTTTTTTATATACAAATATACTAGATAGAAATGCCAAGCTTGGAATTTATGTTCACCCTACACACATACATCCTAATACTGAAAAGTTCCTGATACTTTTGAAGATAATAATAGAAATTAAATATAATAATTTTTTTCTGACTTTTTATGACCTTGCAATTTGGTTTGGACACGCATTTAATTGTCAATTGTATGCCCAAAAATTTCAATAAGATCGTATAATAAACACATTGTGTGGGGCTCAGTGAAAACGCAAGCTAACTGCTTAAACCGCTTGCACTGCTTGCAGTATATGTGTGCTTGTATGTATGCACACTATTAGGCAAGTATGAATGGATGCCAGAGCTGGGTTCAGGGTATCTTCTAGTCGGGCACTCCCGACTAGAGCACTCTTACTTGTTTTTATTTAAAGTTAGTATATAATATTGGGAATTATATTATAAAATGAAGTGCCAAAAAGAGACCGAACTGTATATAATATAAATATACAGTGCACGCTCGATAACGTGAACTCTCTAAAGCGCAAACATCCCAAAACTTGAACAAGTTTTTGGTACATTTACTATTCTAAAACGTGAACTAGGTGAGCAAGCTCTATAGCATGAACAAAAAATGTTTCAATGTTTACATTGAGCTCCAATAATTCTGATCATGGGGACTCCCCTAATAGTGAGTTAGCTATTTTTTATGGTTGCGTTACATTTCACTTCCAATTTTGGCCTAGCATAGAGCGTTTTGTTTTATATTATCGGCATAAAAATGACGTCACATTTTCTGGACCTGGAAATAAACATTGCATACTTCAGAGCTTCCCAAAATGCCGTTTCAACCAAACGTCGATCAAAATTATATATGAATGTACTGAAAAGCCCAAGGGAGAAAGTTGTATTTCAATTAATAGAACAAATGAATACACAAGGCAACTATAAAACGTGAATTTAAGTGTGTTTGTGTGTATTCACTCTCTAATTTTCTAGCAATCGAAAGCGTGAACACTTTTGCTAACATGAGCTCCTTTGGGCTTAAGTAGTTCACGTTATCGAGCGGGCACTGTATATATATTTATATTCTTTGCTGAATTAGGATGAACAAAACAAAGTTTCTTCACTGTATCAAAGCCTAAAGCAGTTATATATCCATATTATAAATATATAGAGAGGCGATCATCTATTCACTGTCAGCATCTGCGACATTTTCACATAGCATCTTAAAAAAGATTGGCGGATCAATCAAACAATAGTCTTATCATTTTATTGACACTGTCAACGCCCGTGGCAATATCTTCGATAAAAATAATCGGTTATTCTTTGTTTAGTGATATAAGTTCACATAATGACACAGCTCAAATGTAAACAAAGAACAGATGTTCGTTATAAGACGCTTTAAATTGTTCTCTGTGTAATCAGTTTCCCCTTAACACAAAAGCGCCTTTGAGTCGTTCTATCCATGTCCGTCTGAATGAACACGCGTATATGAGAGACTATAAGAGCTTGATACTTCATATTGACCCTTGTAAGATCAAGTTTGTTTGATTTTATTGATAACTCGTCAATAAACACAGAAGTTGTTTAAGATTTCATTTCTCATAGCGTGGAGCTCAGTGAAGTATCAGGCTCAATGGTGAAACTGCTTGCACTGGTTGGAGTGTCGGGTTTCTGTGTATGTACACACATATATAATGCAAAAGAATGTAGGGACTGGTTTGAGGGTATTTCCCTGTCGGGCACTCTCGACCAACGCCCTCTTACTTGTTACAATGTGCTGCCCCATTGAATAATAAGTCTCTGTGCAAAGTTTTATCGCGATAGCTCACAAACTGAGGGACTAGTTTACATACATACAGACAGACAGACGGACATGGCTAGATCAATTTGTTTTGTCATTCCAATCATACTGGCAGTAAATTTTCGGGGTCTCCGACGCTTCCTTCTATATGTTACAAACTTCAGCACAAAGTTAATATACTATTTTCTTCGAAAAGAGTATAAATACAAATACTATTTTGTTGCAAGACCATTCAGTATAATATTAAAATAAGTTGCATTTAAAAGCTTGCTGTTCGCAGATCTTTCTAGATACGGGAGAGATTTCTCAGTTTTCATATTATGCACTAAATACAAAAGAATTACTTGCTTGTTTTATTTGAATAAAGACGTACGAACGTTACGTGCGTGACCCTTGAAATCCTTGTGTTATTTACAAATACAATTGTGTTTTATTCAAGCAATGACAAGTTGCGTTTCTAGTCTAATAAGGGGCGCGAAAGATGTCGCGTTTTTGGGTCTCGTGTATTTTGCCAATGTCGTCGAGCTTCTTGCAAATGTGTGTCGATTGCGACTCGATCCATTGCATGGAGTTTATGTGGGCGTTGATTATCTTGCCGATCTGTATGATTGGATCTGTGGTGTCCTGGCCCTTGTTGGCCTCGTTCAGATTGTCGATGACCTCCTTGAGGTCCTCGGACATTAGCTTGAGCTGTGTGTCCAGGTTCTCCACCATCAGGTAGGTCTGGCTGCGCTCCTGGTCCACGCGGGGCAGGTTGGCGAACTCCTTCTCCAACGGTGCCAGGCTCTCCTCCAGCTCCTTGTGCTGTGTGCCAATGAATTCAAGCTCCTGGTCCAGCACCTGTTGATCGTTCTTTACCTTCTGCACGGCATCGTTCAGCTCGATGATCTTTTGATTGTTGCTAATCAGCAGCTTGTCCCAGGCATTTATCTGCGTCGCCTGCTCGGTGAAGACCTTCTCCTGCTCCTCGAACTCCAGGGTCCACTTGTTGATGTGCTCCTCCAGCTGATTGTACGATAACTGCGAGGCATTTACAGCCGTTGCCGAATCCGTTGTCTTTGTCGCTGTGGTGAGGTTGGCGAACGTGCCGCCGGTGGCTGGTGCGGCGCTAGCAAGTGGTGCCACAGCTGCAGACACGGGTGCAATAGCCGGAGTGCTCTTCGGAGCCAGCGAGATGCCGCCGAGTGGATTAGCTGCGGGTGCGGGGGCTGCCACCGCAGCTGTCGTTGTTGTTGCCGGCTGTGACATAAATCCCCCAAAGGCTGGTGGTGGTGCGGCCACAGCGGCGGTGGCTGGGGTAGGTGCGGCAGCCACTGTAGATGTAGGTGCTCCGAGACCGGCGCCAAGTGCAGTTAATGGATTAGACATAGCTGGCGCAGTTGTTGTGGCAGCCAGGCCAAAGCCACCGAATGGCGGCGGTGCTGCCTTCGTAGTATCAGCATCTCCGCCGCCAGCATTTGGAGCTGCACCGGCTGGGGTGGCAAACGAGAATGTGGGTTTGGCGGGAAGACCGACGCCGGGATTTGCTGCAGTCGGAGCGGTGTTCAGGCCAAATGAAAAGCCCGGGGCGCTGGCTGCAGTTGTTGTTGGCAGTTGGAATGCCATTT
Source organism: Drosophila flavopinicola (assembly GCA_035042425.1). NCBI lineage: Eukaryota > Metazoa > Arthropoda > Insecta > Diptera > Drosophilidae > Drosophila > Drosophila flavopinicola. The sequence goes on from JAWNLL010000224.1 coordinate 94,269, forward strand.
CTCAAAGAGTAACAAATATCACACAAATTTAACAAATTAATATAATGCACGCCGAACAGGCAAACTAGCTTACTGATTTCGATAGCACACTATCGATAGTCACATGTAGTGTTGAAAAATACTTGGTACACTTTTCGGTATTTTTTAGCGTTAACACAATGGGCATTAGCAATAACAAATCCAATCGCAAATTAAACCGCCCGCGCAAATCTCGGCTCATTAATAATAATAATAAACCGGTAATACGCAGTATAAAGTTAAGCGAACTTGTTAAATCAATAGCACTTTTGATATGCTCATGAACAAATGTTTTCATTTGTCAATATGAACAAGATATGTTGGTATCTTTAAGTGACTGATAAAATGCCATTTAGGTCAAGAATTAATTACAGCTTTTTAATTACGCTCACTTCAGCGCCATTTGTTATTGTGTTTCATGCGCGGCATGCAACTACATTATCCTACATAAATAAAGTTGCATTTCTTTTTAACAAAACGCTTCTATGCTGCAGATAAAATACGCAGTAACTGTAAATATTTGTGCACCTTAATTGATAACTAATATTGTTATATGTTCTTTTTCAGTGCATCACAAAATGCTGCGACTCGTGTAGCACAGTGTAGCATTGTGATAACCCGCCGTACACTTGTGAACTAGCGCTCAGTAGTGCTGATAAGGAGCCTTTCAACAAAGGCTGACTCCCTGCTGCGCTCAGCATTGTGAACTGAATGCTCAGTCAATGTGTGCTCTTCAATTACGGTTAACAACGCCCGCTTCTGTCTGCATGTTTGCGCAAGGTGTTAGGTAAACACAGTTATCTGCAGTATAGCACTCGGTGGCCAACTATAAAAAGCGTAACTGCTCTCAGCCAGGACGCATTCCCTGTGCACAGCTCCACAAAGCATGTTCCGAACGTCGTACGTTGCTGCACCACTTCTGCTCCTGCTGTTGCAGTTGCTCCACGCAGGATTAGCGCTAGACAATGGCCTGGCGACCAAGTAAGCTTTTAAGTAATTTAAATGTTGATAACACTAACCTTGTATTATATTGCAGACCTCCTATGGGCTGGATGTCCTGGCAACGTTTTCGCTGCATAACCGATTGCGAGATGTATCCTAATGAGTGCATAAGGTGAGTCCATAATAACATTGTCAGGAACAGTCACCAACCCCATTAAGTCTATATATCCCACATTTGAATCTGTTTGGATTGTTGTCTTTATAAAAGTGGATCTCTGTAATATTTCGAACCTTGCGGAACAATCAACTTCTGAAAATTGTACAATATATTTTTGAAAAAATGTAACAAAAAATCATTTAGCTCCCATACAAACAATCGCTTAAAAAATTAGTAAAGGATTTTATACAATTTTTCGATATCTTTATCAAGCCAACCAATAAAACCTTTAATATGCTCCCAAGCTTTGGAGATCTATACTAAATATATAAATATTTATTTTGTATCTTTTAGCGAGGAGTTATTCCGCCGTCATGCTGATTTAATTGTTTCGAGGGCTATGCTGACGCAGGCTATGAGTACGTTATTATTGATGATTGTTGGCTGGAGAAGAATCGGGATGCAATGACAAAGAAGTTGGTCCCGGACCGCAAGCGTTTTCCCCGTGGGCTGAACGTGCTGGCCGATCACGTGAGTAATTGATGTCTTCTTAAAGTGGCCTTCTATTTAAATGCGTACCTATTTATATGCCACAGATACACAACAAGGGTCTGAAGTTTGGCTTGTACCAGGACTTCGGCACTAATACTTGTGCCGGCTACCCGGGTGTAATCAATCACATGGAACTCGACGCGCAATCCTTCGCCAATTGGGATGTGGACTATGTGAAACTGGATGGCTGCAATGCCAACATAAGCGACATGGCTTTGGGGTATCCAGAATTCGGACGCCTGCTGAATTCGACGGGCAGACCGATGGTCTATTCCTGCAGCTGGTAACACAACCCTACAATACAATTCATACTCAAACAGTAGCTAATTTTGTGTACGAACCAAGGCCCGCCTATCAGTCGGAGCTGAATCAGATGCCCGACTTTGAGTCCTTGAAGCAGCACTGCAATCTCTGGCGCAACTGGGACGATATTGACGATTCGCTGGAATCAGTGATGCAGATCATCGACTATTTCGGCAAAAATCAGGACAGCATGCAGCCACATGGTGGACCGGGGCATTGGAATGATCCGGATATGCTGATCCTGGGCAACTATGGACTCAGCTACGATCAGAGCAAACTACAAATGGCCGTTTGGGCGGTGCTCGCGGCCCCATTAATCATGTCCAATGATTTGGCCCAGGTGCGACCAGAAATCAAGGAGATTTTACAAAATCGGTCAGTGTTGATCATATTATTTAGATATATGTGCTAATATAATAACTGTTTCTAATCCAGAGATGTGATTGCTGTCAATCAGGACCCGTTGGGTATTCAGGGCCGACGCTTAACCTTGAAAAATAACATTGAGGTGGCTATTTAGTCAAGGTCTTATATTCGATATACTTTAATTGTGGATGTCCTTGTTCTTCAGGTCTGGCGACGTCCCATAACACCGCAGACTGGTGGTGAGAACTCTTACGCAGTGGCTTTTGTCAGTCGCCGTACGGACGGAGCACCCTATGCCGTCACATTTACGCTCAAAGAAGTAATTATATTTTAATTCCTCGAGTTTGGTTTTGAACTGTCTAAAATTTTATTTCTCTACTTTTCTTTAGTTATCGCTGCACAATGAGAACGGCTACGGCGTACAGGTGAGGCGATAGACGACAGACTGAATGAAAAAGAATGTTTAGTTTTAGTTTCTGACCGTTATGTACTAATTTTTATTAGTATAGCTATATTCAAATGTTTCACTTGACGAGTACAGTGCAGAGGACTAAATACGACTGATTGTCGAAACATTCGTTCCGCGCAAAGCCGGATAGCTTCTTTTGCCATTTGATATTCTGAACATCAACTTTTATTCGTTTTCTTTCAGGATTTGTTCGAGTCAAACAGCAACTTGGGCGTCTTTCGATCTGAGAATAATTTTACTACACGCGTTATTCCCAATGGTAATTACTTTGCTGTATTTCATTTGAAAGGAACCAAAATCCAACAAATTTATGTTTTTTTGTTTTAGGCGTCACTTTCTACAAGTTTACTGCACTGTGATCGGTGATCGGTGATCAGTGATCTGATATCTGTTGATTAGCCAGATGCACTTGTTCAATTCGAATTCATGTACTGATAACTAAATATATAAACATAAAATAATGTTCGTATTGAATTTGTTGTTTATTTGCAGTTTACAAACAATTATAATATGCACTCTGCACAATTTACTATGCATATATTGTATAAATACGATTTTATATTGTACATTTATGGGCATAGATTCAAATTTCGATACTAATGAAAAAAGGAAGAGTTTCACAATGGGCAATTTGATTTTGGTTATTTGTTTGCGTTTGCACTCAAGCATGATATAAATAAAAGCGGACTTTATGAAATGATAATTAGCCAGGCCATTAAATTAATATTGCAGAGAGACGACCACATCCACCCAATTAAGAAGCTAATGTTAGAAATTTGGAGAGACGACGTCCCCTGCTGGTTCCAAGCGTGCCTATTAGATTTAGCTTTGTTCTTTGTTCTTGCCTTACATCTGATGTACATAGTTTAGCGGCTAGTGAACTTTAGTATTAAGTTATTATTGTCAAGTTTAAGTAGGGGAAACCTTGTGGCTAGTGCACCCCATTGCTGATGGTGGGCGTGCGCTCGTAGCTGCGCCTGTGCAGCTCGTCCACATCCTTCAGGTAGTAGGTACCCGGGTACAAGGCACTGATGCTGCCCGTGGGCGTATAAGGCGCCGCATGGTTGTTCTTCTCGCGCACCTCCATCAGCGCGGAGAACTGCTCTGGCGCCACCTTCTCGCGTGCATTCAGCATGGGCAGTACATAGTCCAGCTTGGCCACGAATTGCTCAAAGACGGCGGCATCCTGCGTCACCTTAATGGAATACATCGAGGCAGCCAGCCCAGAGCCGTAGGAGAAGACGCCAATGCGTTTGCCCACCAGCGCTCCGGCCGGCTCGCCGATCAGCAGCGAGACGAGGCCGGAGTAGACGGAGGGCGTGTACATGTTGCCCACCTGGTTGGCCAGCAGCAGTGACTTCTTCGTCTTGGTCGCGAACACCTCGGCGGACTGCGTGAGAAACGCCTTCTCCACGTCCCGATCGAAGTAGGTGCTCTCCAGCGTGGCATCATTGAAGCGCTCGAGGCCAGCAAACTGCTTGGCGCGCTCCGCCTCGCTGCTCAGCAGAAAGTCGTTGAAGCTGAGGCGTCCGACGGACTTCTGCACCAGCTTGCAGAAGGGCGTGTGGAACAGCATGGCATCAAAGTGCTGCAGACCCAGCTGCGACTGCTCTGGATGCTGCTTCTCGAACTTCTTGCGGTAGAGGCGGTAGCAAGTGTCCAGGGCCGACAGGTAGCACTGTATGGAGAGCTTGCCGTCGACCGTCGGGTACTCGGAGCTGAGGTCGGGCTTGTAGAAGTCGTAGGCGTGCTCCATGTGGGTGGCGCGCAGACCCCGCTCAAACACCAGCGGCGCCTGCGGACCCACCAGCATGGCTATGGCGCCGGCGCCGCCGGTGGGACGCGCAGCGCCCTTCGCATAAACGGCAATGTCGGCGCAGACGGCCAGCGCGTAGCGACCATCCCAGCTGGACGATTCGATCCAGTTGAGGGCGTTGAAGAGCGCCGCGGTGCCGCCGTAGCAGGCGTTTGTAGTGTCGATGCCCTCGATGTCAGTGTTGCCACTCTGCGCGAACAGTTGCATTAGCACCGACTTCACCGATTTCGATTTATCGACTATCGTCTCGGTGCCCACTTCCAGTCGGCCGATTTCCGTGGGCTTGATGTGGTGCCGTTCCAGCAGGCGGTTGACCACAGTCAGGCACAGCGAGTTGACATCTTCGCGATCCGAGCAGAAGCCCATTTTGGCCTGGCCCAGGCCGATTGTGTACTTGCCTGCCGAGGCGCCATCGAACTGTTCCAGTTCCGTTTGGTCCACATATTGCGAGGGGAAGAGCACTTCAATGGCGCGTATTCCAACGTTTGCGGGCCAATTGCTTGACATGGTATTAATTTTCTAATTGGTCGTTAGCTGTGCCTGAGTCGTCCTGCTGTGTGCGTATGTATTCCTGAGCTCTGCAATTGTTAAACATGATAGGTTAGATGCATTTTCAAACACATAATTGGAACACTTATACTGGAATGTATGCAATTCGAGAAAAAAATAGGCACGCACACACGAAATTCCAGTGTGTTTGTTTTTGTGTCGTCACAACTTTCACCTCTTGAATATTCTGCGCAATCAGAAACTTTGTCTTTAAGTTATGCATATCGCTTGTAATACTAGCTGCGAGACGCACAAATTGCTTGTGGGTTGGGAAACACTAAAATCAACAATGTGAGCCACCTGTTGCACGCTCGAGCTGCTCTGACCGTGTGCCGAACGAGCGCGGCTCTGCGACGCCGACTGCGACGTTGACTGCAACAGTGGCAGCGGCAGCGGCAGCGACGTCTCTGCGACCATGGAACCCAGTGATTCCGATTTCGATTTCGCTGCGAGCTTTTACACAAAATGCGAACGCGGACGGACGGACGGACGGACAGAAAGACAGAGAGACGAGCATTATACCTAAAAGCAGCCAACAGCAACAATAACAACAACAGCTACAGCAGCAACAACAACAATCAGAAGCACTTAAATCAGGTGGAGAAACTTTCTCCATGCCGTCGAACTTCACTAAAGAGAACACAAGCTGAAGAAGCAGCAACAACAACAACTAAACCAAGGCGCAACAAACCAACTTAAGTTTGGGCATTAATTTCTTAATTTTATTACCAATGATCAAATTAAATGAATTTCTAAATTAGAAACTGTTGTATAAATATGTTAAGATTTGTTTAGTTTCATCTGTGAGTTTTATAGATTGTATAGTTTAAACTTGAGGGAACATATGAGATGGACTATTTAATGTAAACTTAAGAACTAAACAAAAATAATACCCTTTTTATGTTTTTCGGCTTTGTCGTATGCTTTACAAAATATTCATACCATAGAAAAGAAATGGTAGAAACAAAACAACAATAAATGTAGTTTACCTATCAAATGGCTTTAAATATTCGTTGTGTAAGAATCATACTATTGCTTGAAAAAAATAAGAAATGGTGTTCTGTCTTTGTGAAATTACATTTGAATGCTGTATATATTGTATATATCTACTATATATCAGAATCGTATATGTACACATGAATCATAGTTTGTATAAGTACACAATACACATTTGCTTTTAAAGCTGTTTTAGATAAAACCTGATTTAAAATTAGTGCATTAGTTCCAATTCTAATTGAACTTGATACAAATATATACATCAATCAACATGTCTACTTGCTAATTAGTTTACAGCCACAAATATGCATCGAGTTCAAAAAAAAAACTTAAAAGTTTACACATTCTCTCTCTTTTTTGATTTTTTCACTTTTTTTTTGGGCTGGGCTAGGCCAATGGGTTTGTATCCAGTGGTACATGGATTGTCTGGCAGTCGTCGGCTGATGTAGGTCGGCGTCTAACGGGACATATTGTATAACTGATAACGAACGCGGCCCGGCCCATAGAGTCGAAAAGAGTGTCATGTTTACCGTTACTGTTAGCACCTGCCACAAGAAATCAAATACCGAAACCGTATTTTCTTATGTCTGTTTTCACTTTTAACGTTTGTATTTGGTATTTGGTATTTGGTCGTCGATCGATCGATTGACTTCTGCTGCCTGCGGAACGCGTTGCACACTCGAGCGAATCTCTTTGCAGACTGAACAGCGCCGAGCCAGCAGCAGCAGAGGCATATGATCACAAAGGCGACGTCGACGCCGGCGCCGACGCCAGCGGCAGCGTCAACGTCGACTGCGACAGAGCAGCCGGCAAGTGGGGCGCGGGGCTTTGTAAGCCAATGTCAAATGCTTTGGGCATAAGTGCGCCTCTGTGCTTAGCAATTCAGAACAGTTAGTAGGGAGTGCCGAAGCTAAAATACCCTAGACTTGAATAGTTTGCGCATGTGTCAGCTAATTTATTCATAGTTGCCTCTTGCTACAATAAAATAAACTAATTTCGTTTTTTGATCTACTTAATCTTTCCCAGAGTTTTCCTTGATGCACAAAATACGCTCAGATAATTAAAATTGTATCAATTAGTATTATATTTTATATAATTAATATCAAGCTAAGCTACAGATATAATACGTGTGACCAATTGAAAAATATATAATATATTATATGGAAAAATCAAGAGAGACTAAAATCTATTACATTTTGTCTCCATTACTTAAAACATAATTGGCTGTGAGGGTTTTAGTATCGTTTAAAATTGAATTTATGCCAATTTGGAAAATTTGGTTGATGCACAAAAGAGTTTGTCACACAATATCAACATTTTTGAACGATTTTACGTTGAGTTTATGTTGTCGGTGTCAAATTTATGATACCATAGGCAAGACTATAAAACTGCGCGTATTTGCCAAAACCTATTTATCGCTTGGTTACAAAGATCACGTATACCTCTTGCGGCATACGAGATAAGATCGAAGAGCGGTGATCGTACGACTGGTAGTCGGGGCTGATAAGCCCCCATTTCTGACGACGACATAGACATAGACTCTATAAGTGGACAAAGCAATATCCGACGTCGGCACTTGAGGTTTATTGTATTATTGGCTATTGGTGTTAGGGTTCAATGTTATGGAAATGCATGCGCTGTTTATGCAATGAGGAAGAGGGCGCACATACTATTGCCTTCGTTTATTTATAGACCCTGGAGATGTGTGTAAACAGAGGCTAATTGCGGCACATGGAAAGCGCTCACTGGAATGCGAGTGCGAATGGGAACTCGAATGGGAATTGTTGCGCCAATGTATACACAATCCTATTCAGTTAATTGTTTGACTTTGTTTCACCGAACGCTGCTTGAGTCATCGCTGAATTTCGCAAATCACCAAGTTTGCATATCAGACAAAGGTTAAGCAGCTATGAACATGCCACATTCATACATAATGGTAGCGCACGTGTGCGCTAGAACCTTTCTTTTGTTATGTGTACTTAAACCGAAAGCAATTGTATTATGAAACACAAAAGAAAACCAGATATGAATTTTGAAAAACTATAGCAAATGTGTAGACAATGCGACCGGGGCATTAACCCCGGGCAACAGTAAACTCCTGTTAACAAATGGTTTTCTTATACTTTACTCACATATTGTGTTTAAAAACAAACGCCCACACCGACTCATTAAATTCTTATTAGTTATCACAAAATGTAGTCCAACTTCATAACAGAAGTATAACATATATGCCTTAGCCGTGCACTCTAATCGAAAAGCATTTGCGCTCACTTACAAAATTTTGTATGCTATTGCCACCTTAATTGTGCCAAATAATAGGATTAACTAAACTAAATCTTAATAATTAGGCACGTAGCGGAGGCGCCTACATAGAGACCGAGCAGTGTGTGCACATGACTGACTGACTAGGAACAGCTGTTTAGCCAGTGTGTGCACATCTCGCGCCAAAATCGATACATTATCGGTAGGTGGTTATCGCAGTTAATCACGTGAATATCATGTGGAATTTGTGAATTGTCATTTTTGTGTTGAGTTTCTACCAGAGACTTGTGCTCCGTTCGTACGTGCATTGTGGGTGGTGCGGTTGTGTTGCTTGATTCTTAAATATTTTCCACGCACAAATTTAAAAACAGTGTATTTCTATCTACGAGTTGACGTGTAGTAGTGCCGTTTAAACGTAAGTGACTGTGCCAGCTTCTGCTGCGGGTGTACAAACGACAACGCAGCAATTGCGCGCATGCAAAAAAAATACAATTTTTTTGACTGGCACGGGTCTGCTGACCTGTTATCAAACGTCTAACTGTACGGCGCAAAGCGAGAATAACAACTCTGCTACTGCTTCAAAGTCACATTTATGCATTGGAAAAAGCATAAATGATTGTGTATATGTGCAAATCGACATGACCCTGAAAAACTGTTGCCTCGCTCGTTTTGCAGCGACTTTTTGGGCCGCAACGCAATTGTGGCCGCTCGTGTGACTTGAGAATGCAAATATAATTAAATGGCGTGCAAAAGTGTGCGACGTTTAGTGGAAAATATGTTAGCCAATAGCTAGATAGTTTGTTTTCAAGTTGTAAAACCCGTGAGGAAAAAAAAAATATCGATCGAAAAGCCGTCATGTGACTGTCACGAACAGCTGACTGTGCGGTGTGAACTCACCACAGCTGTGAGTGTGTGTGTTTGTGTCTGGGGGTGTGGTGAATTGCTGTCTCCTCTCCAAACACTCTTGGAGAGTGCTGCTCTCTCGCTCTGCGTAAACAAAATAGCAAGCTGTTAAATTTGAAAAAACCATTTTGCATATTACTATTAATTAAAATGATGTGCTCTTCCTTATTTCCTGTTCTAAATGTATACATACGCATGCACAAGCATGCTTGTATATATATATATGTTTGTTAGTTTGACCGCCGCCACAAGGACTACATTAAATAGTGATATTGCGTGCCGCAAAGACCTTGGCTGCGTTGACCAGATATAAAGTTGAAACGAGAAGTCAAACATGCTTATACATACATACATACATTCGTACATATTTCTCAAGCCCATAAAAGACAAATGTCAGCAGCTGGACTCCAAAAACCAAAACCAAAAAAAAAAACCAGCTGCTAGGTTTACACACTTTAAAGGCGACAAGGCAAATGACTTTTCCTGACAGCACACATTATTGTTAATTAATTTGGGCGCCCACCCGTCGTCGCCGGCAGCAGTTAACATCTACATACATACATATGTACATACATATGTGTGTGTGCATGTTCACCATTAACATCATCGCAGTTATTCTGTACGCTATTTTTGTTTTCGTCATCACATCAGCGAACGTTGCAATTTCCTGTGCCAAGTCCTTGGTGGGTGGCCTCAGCACCCACCCCACCCCCTGACAAGAATTTGAGCCAGCCGTTGGCCAGTCTGACTGGCGACATGCTTGCTCGCGCGTTGTTGTTGTTGTTGGTGCTCTTCTTCTTTTATGTCAACATCATTTACGCCTGTTTACAGTTGGAGTTTAGCTGACAAACAGTGTTTCCATAAAATATTTTCTAATATATTTGCACGGCTTTCTTCATTGGGAAATTACATGGGGGAATTATTTGGGATCTGATAGAAGTTCGATAACATATTTAAAAGAACTAGATTAAAATATATGTAGCTCTGTTGGCACACCATATTGCCTTTTGCTTTTGGGACTTGTAATAGTGTGAATGATATGCTGAGTGCGTCACAGTGCCCCCCACAGGAAACACATATGTACATCTAATATCTATGTACGTGCATGCGAGCATAACTGTTAGTCCCGCCTGCCCTGCCCAACGCCCTGTAGCCGCCTAGTGATTTGTACAAAAGCAATTTAGATGTCGGTGCTAAAAATAGACGAGCGCGTTTTGTTGTTGCCTCTCCAGCGGTTGCCAGGCTCACATTTTGTTTCCTGGTTGAGGACAATGCACTGCCTTGAATGTTGTCGCAGTGGGCGGAGTTGTTGATATATGATGGTTACAGCAATGGGGGATGGTGGCCATTCACATTGGGCATGGTCAGCGCTCGTTTCGCTTGTCATTCTGTTTGTTCCTTATACTAGTGTTGACAGTGGTCGAACTTTTATGCGAATTGCGCAGAAAATTGAAATTAAGACTTTGATTTGGGAATATGCATGTACTTACTTTTAGTAAATGCTATAGAAAGAATATAAATTAAAATGTAGTATTAAATAATGCATACATTTGTAAAGTATCATTCTGAATAGGAATGGTTTTCTATTTGCAAGCGACCACTGTAAATTCGGTTGTTTCTTGAAGGCCATCATGATGTTATGTAATAATAGTGACTACTAAAACAAAATTGACCAAAGTTAGATTTGTATCTCCTGATGATTACTCATACGCCACTGACTGACCTTACAGTGGGCCAGCAACAGCAACAACAACAACAAGAGCAACAATGGCGGCGACACTTACCAAATTGAACACAGGCGGCTTGCGTGACGCTGCTTCGTCATCGATTGCTTCCTTCGTGGCTGCGCCTTTTCGGCACCATCACCAACACAAACAACAACAACTTCGAGCGCAGCCATATGGCAGGCAGCAACTGTGGCGCCGACTGTTCCAGCGCTCATTTCGCATCGAGCGTTGGACGAGTGCGCACGTATCTATCGAATCATCCGTACTATCGTACTATCGTAGTATCGTACTATCGTTGTATCTGCCCGGTCGCTCGGTCGTGTGCTAGTTCTGCTTTTATTTATCTGATATCTATCTGGAAAATGAGCACAAAGTTCTGCCTCAGGCATATTGAGAAGCTGCTTAGTAATACTACTGTTGAAACGCTAGCACTTCTAGGATTGTAAGTTATATAGCATATGCATAATGAATACATATATATATATATGTATATACATATGTATATATCTAATGCGCACATATTGCGTACAGACAGGACACAAGTCTGCTTGGCGTCAACTGTCTGCGCTTTGTTGTCTACCAGGCGCCCCAAAAACAAAAGCTGACAAACACACACACACAACACACACACACAACACACACACACACACACAACACACACACACACTGGTCGTTTTCAGGGCCAATGAAATGCATATTGAGGGTCGATCGCATCTAAATATTTAGTTGTCCAACGCTTTGGAGGTTAATAATTAATAATGTATATGCGAGTTTTCAAAGTACAGAAATACGTGTTAACTTCAAATCGATATTGAGTCAACTTACATAATAGAAATTATTTAGACACGCTCTGAAAGTTTGTGTTCCCAATTTAAAATCCTTTTAGTGCTTAAAGATTGTGTAATATATACAGCCAAATATGGATTCTGATTGAGAATAACAGGAAATTTTTTTCGTATGGCCAGAAAATGTTTAGTAAAACCATTTTCTAAAGTGCTACAGAATACAAAAAACAAACCTTTTTTTTATATAAAAAAGTTATATATTAAAATTATGAAAAAGAAGATATTTTTCAATTTAATTGAAATTAAAGATTCTTTCATAATTGAATATGCAATATCTAATAAATAAACATTAGAAATGTACTAAAGAATGTTTTAGATCTGTATCTAAGCGACAAATTTGTTGAGTTCAATTAAACCACTAACTTATAAAGTATCCAACACTAATTTGTCATTGCCAACTTTTGCAGCTATCAAAATGATGTCCGAATATTGGATAATCTCGGCGCCTGGCGACAAGACGTGCCAGCAGACCTACGATACGATGAACAACCTCACAAGCAAGCAACATAATCTGTGCAGTAACTACAAGTTCCATATACCCGATCTGAAGGTGAGTACCCAATATGCATATATCCATTACATTCATTGTGTAACATTCGGCTTTTGGCATTTGGTTTCAGGTGGGCACTTTGGATCAGCTGGTCGGTCTGTCCGACGATCTGGGCAAACTGGACACGTATGTGGAGCAGATAACGCGCAAGGTGGCCATGTACTTGGGCGAGGTGCTCGAGGATCAGCGCGACAAGCTGCACGAGAATCTGCTGGCCAACAACAGTAAGTCACCGCTGACAAGCACAATATTATCATTGGGTTATAGCTTAGTTTAGTTTAGCATTAGTGATTTACCGTTAACAGTTTGGTTTAGCGTGATTAACTTTCACGTGCTCGCAGTGAATCACTTTCCCTATTTTTATTTAGTTATTTCTAAGATGTTTACTTAGCTGATATATATATATTTTTGAAACGGAATGCTCTGATATATACAAAAAACAAATATACTCGTATAGTGTCTCATCTATTGTTTTCCACAAACTACTACTAACAACCAAAACACCAAAAACAACAACTACGAATGAAGCCCGTTTAAAATAAACAAAAAAAGAGCAGAGAATACTCTACTCGTATAGCACACATAAATATACATATACTACATATACATGTAATACCCACAGTCCCCCCCTTTTTATCCTGTGAGACTTGAGTATCAGCAAATGCCTAGAACCGAAAGATACGAGAGCAATGTCTTCTAAAATGTGGAATGTTTTTGGTTGGATGCAATATGCAATATATGTTCGTGTGTCTCCCGACAACTCCTCCAGTTTGACTAACACACCCAACAAATTATAACAAAACAACCTCAACAAATCTTTTTATATACTTACATTTTCAGTATTGAAATAGATTTAATAACTAATCGATTTTCAGCTGAAAATTAGAGGTTTTTCTTTGATTATTATGTTGTACTTTTTATATATTTTTCGTTTTTAACTTAGTTGGTTTGTTTTCTTTACTATTTTTGGTTTTTCCTCTTTTAGTTTTTACTTATTAGTTGTTACTTTTATGTTGAAACTCATGCGCACAAATCATCAATCACGACAAAAAAGAAATGAAAACAAAGATTATAAGAATCAAGTTGATAAATGTTTTATATTAGTAATATATAACAACAATGGAACAAAAGTTTAAAACCGACCGAAGAAAAGTCAAGAGAATTTGCGTTGTTTATTTTGTGTTGCGTTTGTTGTACATTTCTCTAATAAATATTCTACCTATCCACATGCACTACCCAATATATACACATATACATGCTATATAGTTAACACAAAGACTAAAGACACTTTCACACACTCACACTAACACACACACACACACACACACCCACACACACACAACACTTAAAGCAGGCCGAAAACAATTCCTATTGTACTCTAAAATACAAGCTTTCAAATGATATATACTATTACTAAGCGCTAAACTCTTTCCGAGTGCCAAACACTTTGTATATTTTACATGAATTTCTTAAATATTGTTGTACAATTTTCTTTTAATTTTCAATATACATTTGTTTTATTTATTTTTTTTTGTTGAACAAAATTTCAATTCTAAATTGTCGTTGTGAAAGCCCATTAGTTTTTAAATCACTCACCCAAACAAAAATACTAATCCAAAAGAAAACAGAACTTAAAATCAAATAAAGTAATAAAAAATTTAAAAAAAATATATAAATATAACCAAGAATATCATAATGCATATAGTATATACATCTATATATACTTTTTCTCGGCTAAAAAAGAAAAGCGCGTTTTCCTTTACGCTTTTGAGTTATTCTTTTCTAAATTTTTAGTTATTTTCTTTTTATTTGACTATAATTTACGTAATTAAGGTGCGTGCGTCTAAAAAAAATGAAACTGTTATACTATGTACAATTCTTTTTGTTATATATGTACGTGTGTGTGTGTGTGTGTGTGTGTGTGTGTGTGAGTGTGTGTGTGTGTATGTGTGCTGTGTTGTTGTCTGCGCCTTTCGTTTGCTACCCAAATAAACATCGCATACATTGTTTTCTGTGCTCTCTGCTCGTATAACACACACATTTGTTAATAATAATTATATAAATAATACTAACTCTACATTTCGTTACTAACCACTCAATCTCATTTCACTCTCTATGTGTATGTGTATGTGTAGTGTGTGTGTGTGCGTGTGTTGTGTTATGTTTGTGTTTGTGTTTGTGTGCGTCTTGCCATTCACATGTTTACCTCGCTTTTTAGCATCCATTTGCCGTAGCTGAATCGTATTGAGAAAATTGTTTAAAAATAATATAACGCTTTTACACTGTACAAAATTGATTTGAGTTGTATGATATGGCAATTACTCTATAAATGCAAGAAATTGTTGGACCATATTCATCATACCAAGAGACAAAGAGATCTTTTGCAACATTCCTTCCACTGTTGTTCATGAAATTATATACATCTATATTTTGATTATATTGGCTTACAAATTACGAATTACACCTACTATATACACACGACTATATACCGACAACCAAAATCCCACACATGAGTTTGAATATATATCAAATTGATTTTGAGTTTTTCGAATTTCAGTTCATCTCTTAATTTATTACTTATTTCGTTTAATATATATATAAATAAATATATGTTTTATTTTTTGTTACCTTTGGCTTTGGTTCATATCAAATGGAGTCGCGAGAGTTGAGAATCTGTTTTTTTTTAAATGATGCTATATTAGCACCGCCCCAAAATGTATGCTATAGTTTTTAAGTTCATGATCGAAATGATTTCCTGTGTTTTTTGTCTCAACTTATCTCTGTATCTGAAACCAAAACCTGTGTTATACAACAACCAAAACGAAAAAATCAAATTTTTGAAAACGAAACTGCGTTTATTACAAATCGGTGAACCACAACAACAACAACAACAACCACTTCAATTGCAAATTGCACGACGAATCCGTTTGCTCCTTTGGCTGGCTCACAGTTCCTGGCCCGCCCGACGAAAGCATGCCGTGTCGACACCACCAGCGGCTGAAGCATCTGAGCCTGCGCCACCAGCGTAAACACCAGCACACGCACCACCAGAACAATCCACAAAACTACCAGCACCATCATCACCACCAGCTGCCCACGGATCTAAAGGGTAAATGCCACAACAGTCTCTCAATTAGTCGTGACACAACAAAGCCAACAGCAACAGCTGTAGTTGCAACAACTGCAGCAAGTGCTGCTACTACTACTAGCACCACCACCACCTGCAACACCTGCCACACCAGCAACTCCTCCTGCAACATGCCGCATGCCACAGCCACAGCCTGCGCCTCCGCCTGCGCCTCTGCCTGCGCCTCAGCCTTCGCCTCCGCCTCCGCCTCGACATCAGCGAGAGCAAGTGCCTCGGGTGCTTGCAACGCCTGCCACTTGGGCGGCGGCGACGGCGGCGGCAGCTTGACCAACCTATCCTCAACGCATGATGAGTCCGAGCGCGATTTTGACTTTGTGATAGCGGCCGGCTGTGCCTGCGACGAGTGCTATGCGCTGAGCAGCAGCTGCAGTGTCCTTGCCCCGCCCAGCGCCAGTGCCACCGCCAGCACCCTGATGGCTGACGAGTGCTACTCGCAGACAGCTTCCTCCATGCTGAATGCCACACGCTGTGCGATCAATACGGTTACGGCCATTGCCAGCATGAGCAGCACAGCTGCAACTGCAACAGCAGCAGCAACTGCAGCAGCAGCAGCAGCGGCAGCAGCAGCAACAACAGACTCCGCATCGACCATTTGCTCGTCGGCTTATTTCTCCACATCGGCGCCAACTGCCAGCAGCTCGTCGCACAGCATGTCGCGCTCTAATAGCAAAAAGCTGAATAACAACACTTGCAGCATAAACAATAACAACAAGCTGAGCTTTCGTAGCAGCAGCAGCCACGTCAGTCAATTTCAATTGCCGCAGCAGCAGCAGCAGCAGTCGCCCAAACAGCATCTGCAACAGCTGCAACTGCAGCAGCAGCAGCAGCAACAATCTTCGCCGCTGCAGTCGCCAGTCACCGAAAAGTCGAACTGCGATACGGATGAGGATGTGGAGCTGGAGGATCCAAAGAGTCCGCACAGCGCCTCCTCTCTGTCCGAAACGTTCGACTGGTGGTTCAATAAGCCGAAGCGTAACTCTAAGAAGTGCAGGTATCTTTTATCATCGCATTCACTAATCTGTAGCAACAGTTGCCAAAACAACAACAACAACAGCAGCAACAACAATAGCCGCTAGCACCATCCAACTATCAAATCAAATGCCAAATGCCAGTCATCCAGCCATCCAGTCACAACCACACACACACACACACCACACACACCCCACACATACACACACCGAATACACTGTAAAAAACAATTGACAAACCTGCACCCGCTTTGCCTGCGCTCTCTCTCCCTCTCTCTCTATCTCTCTCTCTCTCTCTCTCTCTGTCTGTTTGTCCTTCCTCTCATGCATAAATGTTTGATTTCATTAAGTGAAGATGAACCATAAAATGCAATAATAATGTATTTCTTTTTTTAAATCATCCACATTCCACTCATCAAAAAAACAAAACCAACCACCGAAATGCACCGAAATACAACACTTGACACTTTGACACTGTACAACACTATACTACACACACTCACACACACACGCACACACACGCACACACACACACGCACACACAGCGCACTATCGCAGACACTTAACAATCCAAAACCAATGACATTTTGGCATCAGACATCGCCCACACCGCGCTCTAGTTATCGCTCTTTCTTCAATTCTCTTGCCGATCAAATTTATAGCAAACGCTCTACACCGAGTCAATTAAATACAATAAACAATGGATTTAATTTAACACCAACTCATAGATCGTCTCCAGTGAGTAGTTGTTGTGGCAGTAGTAGCCAGGGGCGTTCCAGTCCAGACACGGATCATGCCGAGCTGCCCGAATTTCCGCTGAGTCCAGGTTAGCATGCCTGGCTATAAATACATATATATATCATCATAATATATATATATATAGTATATTATGGTCCTTGGACGTTGCTCTGTTTTTTGTTTTTTTTTAAATTGTCTTTTGAGTTTTTCCTCTATATTGTATTTTTGCTTTTCCTTTCATTTTTCAGTTTTGAGGAACCACTTGATGTGCCTATTTACCTATCTATGTATTCCACACACCTTCTATTATTCTATTACTCTATATTTCTGACCATCACCGGCCGCAGTTGATATTGTTTTTGCTTACTTTTTGATTGAAGCGTTTGGATTGGTTAACTGTTATACGGCATAAGTGTTATACACCTGACTACAGTTTACAGTTTGCTGTTCAACACACCCCACCAATAAGTCCACGTCTTCTCTCTCTCTCTCTTTCTCTCTCTGTCCCTCAGTTGTATCTCTTCCGTTTCTATTTTGCAGTTTTTTAGTTTACGAGCATATATATAGAATATATATATATGTACATATGTGCTCACTTATCTATTGTTTTCTATTCTCGATTTATAAATACACCAAATTATATTTGTAACAGTGTAAAAGCGAATATGTTGTTTTTTCAGTGTACTGCTCACCAAAATGTTGTTCTGCTGCGCAAATATCATAGCCACGATTAACGCCGATATCCATTAAGCTAAATAATACACTCACACACATACACACACACACACACACTTACAGAAACAGTGTTTATTTTCTTTTCGAATTATATAAGCAAAAATAATGGACAAATTCTTTATTTTCATTTATAAACTAAATATAATTAATTTTTATTTGCATTTAAGTGTCTAAACATAAGCTTATTTAATAAAACTTAACTATTTACACTAGACATACAAATCAGCTAACATTTTGTGCCGTTTAAAAATATATTACGAAAGGTACTCGTTATTCCTTCTATACTTAATATACTTAATATACAATACCTTACATTTGTTGTTTTGTAGAGCCCCGAGTCCATTTAGCTCCTCTTAGCTTTCTAGATTTCGTAGTGCATCCAAATGTTTTTATTTGTTTTCATGTGCTTATTGTATTTGTATTATCCAAAGCAATTCAGTGCGAAGGCTACTCGGAGAAATCTATCTATCCATCTATCTATCTATCTCTCCCTTCTGCTGATAATACTTTGTGATAAATATGGGTTATTTAACGATTATATTCGGGAAACTCTCAGTTTGAGAGATAAGGAAATGGAACACTTGATAATATTGCTAATGTTTGCTATAAGAAATTGAACACTTGATAGCAGTTATGATATTTATTTATAAAAATCATTTATAGCACATGTTTTTGATTTTTATTATTAAATTAGAAAATAAATATAACATTTATTTGCTACTTAATTTTTTTTTAATATTTTCGCAGAATAGTTTTTTATTCAGAAATAAATAGAAAGATGGTTGGATTAAGATTGTGTAGTCTTTTGGGTTGACAAAAAAGAGCTTATTATATTAATTTTTAAAAAGTCTTTTAAAGAATTGTTCCTTACCAAAAATTAAGAAACCGTGTTTGGCTGTTTTGTGTGACTATTTTCATTAAATAAATGTCTCTGAATGACCTTAATTGATAAAGTCTTGACAGTTATTTAAAGATTAAAAAAAAAACCAAATAGGTGCTTAGTTTAATATAATTCAATAATGTAATTCTTTCGTTAAAAAATTCGACAAAAAGCTTATTGCGAGTTTTTACACATAGATTACAATCAAATCGTTTGATGTCCCCAAAAGTATTGCAGCGATATCGTTGGCAGTTGTTTCTTATGGTATCATATTATTGAAAGGAAGAAATATCATAATTCTTCATTTAACTCCGATATAAGGCAATTACTCTTAGTATTAAATATATTGTGAAGGTACCCTTAGGATTTTTATAGATAGCACATAAATATTAATGTTTGCAAAGGATAATAATGATCAATGAATTGTTGGGTTTTCAGAGCATATATACATAGATTTCTAAGGATTCCACCCTAAAGAGGAATACAGAAAATGAGTGATAGACTCTTTTAATAGCTGTAATACACACTGAATTGCTGCTGCTAACTAGCTAATTTGAGTTAATTGCAATTAGTAACGTTAAGCTGACATTTCGTGAACGCTAATTGCATTTGTTAAAGCATTGTTGTACATTTACTGTATATATGTACATATAATTAGTATTTGTTAAATCATGTGTGTAAAATGTAATACTAAATGTGAACTTTTTTGAATTTTGCTGCTTTTGTTTGTTTGTTTGTGTGTGTGTCTGTGTGTGTGTGTGTGTGAGCGTGTGTTTGTATGTATGTTTCGTATACGTGTTTGTACATTTATATATTTCTATCTTTATATTATCTTAAGAGCAATATTTATTACTTACTTACTTTGTCGTTTTTTTTATTTTTTATTTCAAAACTAACTGAGTTTGTTCAGTACTAAAAATGAAACTTCTTGAAGTTTTAGATAAATTGCAGCAAATGTTTTTAATTTATTTTTCTGTACTCTAAACATTAATTCGTCAGTGAACTAGTTTTGCCAGTCAACTACGTAAATGGAAGAGTTTTAATTGGCGAGATTGAACTAATCGTTGTATTCTTTCTCGATAAACAGCCGAACTACCGCAGTATTTGACGCGTTTCCAATGGGATATGGCCAAGTATCCGATCAAGCAGTCGCTGCGCAATATCGCCGATATCATTTCCAAACAGATCGGTCAAATTGATGGCGATTTGAAGACGAAATCGCAGGCCTACAATAATCTGAAGGGCAATCTGCAGAACCTGGAGAAGAAGAAAACGTAAGCACGCACCTATAGAATGAAATGAAATGTTATTAAGCGACTCGACTCACGCATACTCTAACCACACACAGTGGCAGCTTGTTGACACGCAACCTGGCGGATTTGGTCAAGAAGGAGCACTTCATACTGGACTCGGAGTACTTGACCACGCTGCTGGTGATTGTGCCAAAGTAAGTAGACAGACGGAAAAGGAGAGTAGATTATGTCATACTTATGTTCTCTCTCGTTTTGTTTAGAACCATGGCCAACGATTGGCTGGCCAACTATGAGAAAATCACCGACATGATTGTGCCACGCTCGTCGCAGCTCATCAAGGAGGATCCCGACTATTGCCTCTTCAACGTGACGCTCTTCAAGAAGGTCACCGAGGAGTTCAAGCTGCACGCTCGTGAGCGCAAGTTCATCGTGCGCGACTTCGTCTACAACGAGGAGGAGCTGGCGGCGGGCAAGAACGAGATGACCAAACTGATGACCGACAAGAAGAAGCAGTTTGTACGTGCACACACAATTAAATAGTTTATGTAATTGCTTTAAATGACCTGTTCTGTTTGGTTGTTTTAGGGCCCATTGGTGCGCTGGCTGAAGGTGAACTTCAGCGAGGCCTTCTGCGCCTTGATACACGTTAAGGCGCTGCGCGTGTTTGTGGAATCCGTGCTGAGGTGCGTCACTAACCACACACACACACACATTATCCTGTGTGCATTGAATCATCTATATATATATATATATGTGTATATATTACAGATACGGCCTGCCCGTCAACTTCCAGGCCATATTGATTGAGCCCAACAAGAAGAGCGTGAAGCGTTTGCGCGATGTGCTCAACCAGCTGTATGGCCATTTGGATGGCGCATCCGCTGGCGGACATGTCAGCAGTGCTGATGTAAGCTAGATCCAACATACATATTACATGCTTAAACAATAATTGTATATATTCCCATTTGCTTAGAATGTCGACATACCCGGCTTGGGCTTTGGCCAGTCCGAATACTATCCCTATGTGTTCTACAAGGTGAACATCGATATGGTTGAGCAAACAAAGCTTTAAGGGGCTTCTCTCATGCCTCTGCATCGCACACATACCCACACACCCACAACAACAACAACAACAAAATAAATTTAAATAATCCCAAAAAAATTCAATGTGCAAATTGTATTCAGCTTAGCAGCAGTTGTCACCAAAAGAGGCGCCTGCTAAAACTGAACTAAACCCCTAAAAAGTCCATCCTGCTCATAACTGCAAATGCATATAGCTAGAATCAGAAACAACAACAACAACAACAGCAACAGTTGCCACGCAAATAATAACACGCAAACAATTAATAGTTTACTATAAATAATTTTAGTCATTGTTATATAATTATTGTTGTTATTTATGTTACGCGTTCGCAGAATTCCGTTTCAAGTTCAACTTACTTTCAAAAATGTTAAGAAACTCCCAACTCCCAGCGCGTAAGAGAAGCAAAACAAAATTTCACCACAAATTCTTTCAACTTATGCGAAATATATATAAAACTGTATACAAGTTTTTATTTTTATTTTACATTTTTGTTCTGCTTCGGTTGTAAACAGTATTTTTTTGTTCTTTATTTTTTCTCTCCTTGTTTAGAAACAATAATTGTCCTTTGTTCGTTACCTATAAATACATATTTAGCTGATTGAATGATGATATAGAAAATATTAACACGTAGCTAAAATTGATAAACATTGTCATTAAATGAGCCGAAAGTTTAATTTGTTTTTAGTAGCACTACTATATTACTTATACAATAAATAATTGATTTACATATGTTTTTGAAAATGTCTTAAATATTGTCTTGTTTTTTGTGCTTGTGCTTCTTTTCTCCGGTCTCTGTAACTAACCCAATCCAACCAACTGTTAAGCAAAAACTAAACATATAACTTAAGTATAAATGGTGTCGCAAATAGTTTGATATAACACAGAAACCCACTAAAAACGATGCAAAGAAATTTCATTGGAAATACAAAACCTAAAACGAAAGTATTGTATTTATAAATGTTTCCTAAATATCGAGAGTTTATTAACGCGCATGTTTCGCAAACAAACAAACGAGAAAAAAAACAAATCCAAACGCTATGATAAAGCTGACAAACTGTTTAAACCATTATATTAAAGCTGTGCAATCCTTTCCAAGTTTGCATTAATCAAACATAACGTAACCGGAACGAGAACGAGATACTTTAAAAGCGGCTTTACCAAGTTGAAGAAGCCAGAGTTATACTCTAAATATACATACACATACTATCCATACATAATTACTTACATATACCCAACTTGTTCGACTTTTAATTGGATTTAAAGGAGAACTTAATGCACTAAAACTAATGAGGAAAGAACAATAATATTTGTATGTAAAGTAAAGTTTAATGTATTTTCAATGTTTGCTACTGCTACAACAAATCTAAATGTTTAACAAAATAAGACAACAACAAAAAGAAAAGCCCAAAACAATTATGAAAGTGAGACAAATGCAGTATCTTATAAATATATATTTTAAATTTATGCATTCTACAAATATGTAAATGTCAATGCGTTATATAAGGTGCCGTTAAGTCATCCTTGTAAATAATTATAAAGAAAGAAAGACATTCCAACCTTGTTTGTTTTCAATTGCTAACAGATCTGGGTCTGGATATAGATCCAATGGTAAAGAATAGTTCTAAAATTATATCACCTGTAATCCAAAACACATCGCAAAACAATTTAACATGTACCAAAGTTCGTCGACATCGACTTTTCTTTACTTTTTTCATTAGATTAACTTTACAAATACTACAAGTTAAACTACGACTATAGTTAAACACGTAAACTAAAGTCTTAATATACGATCTAAAAATGCTTCAAGTCCGCTTCTATGTTAGATACATTCGAGTTCTGCATTAGTTTGATTTTCATGGCCGCTGTGGCGCCCACCGCCTGCTGCAGAATGTTAGGAGGCTTTGGTTGATTCTTGTCCGCCTCGTACTGGGCTCGATGCAAACGCTGCCGATGCTTGTACATGTTGGCGCTGCAGAAGAAGGTCATCGGACAGTTTGGACAGGTATAGAGAACTTCGCCGGTGTGCGTTGACGTGTGCTCCTGTCGAGTGGAAGGATTATCTTATTAGTTTGCAGTTGGATTTGGGTTTGGAGAGGCTCACCTTTAGTTCTTGGGGTCGTTTGAACGCCTTATCGCACATGGTACATTTGAATTTGCGCTCGCACTCGTGGCTGCGTAAAGAGAAAATCAAGTTACAACTAAAAGCGGAATACATTTGAAATGTATTTACTTGTGATAGATATGGCGACGAAGTGCGCGGGCATTTGGTGAGATCTTGCTGCACACATGGCAACGATGCTCGCCGGCACTCTCCACGTGTATGCTCTTCATGTGCTGCTTCAGACCAGTCATGCCCTTCAGCCAGGCACCGCAGATCTGGCACTGCTTCAGCTCGGGCTCCGGTCGCGGCGTGTTCGAGTGCATCAGCTCCAAGTGCTTTTTCAAAATGATTTTGGTGCGCATCTGTTTGCCGCACTTGTCGCAGATAATGATGCTCTCCGGATCGTGCATGGAGTTCATGTGATTCTTCAGTTTGCGTTCAGTCAAAAATCTATGAGAGAAAAATGATTATTATATAGAATTGCCATTGATGCGCGTATCTCATACTTTTTGCTGCACTCTGTGCACGTGAACTTAAATTCAGATTTGGGCACATGCTTGTTCAGCTTGTGGTAGTCAATTGCCGTTTTGCTAAGGAACACCTTGGAGCACAGATCGCACTGGAAGGACACCTTGCCCACGTGCATCTGTTGATGCGACTCCAAATGCCGTGAGTTTTGGAATGCCTTTTCGCAGGTTGTGCACTTGAAGTGATCCGGATTCCAGTGCACCAGCACATGTTCGGCGAGCACTTTACGCTGGGTGAACTTCCGCCCGCAGCAGATCATATACCCCGGATCCACCTGATGCGTGAGGCGATGATGGCGCTGCATTTCCGTGAAGTTATGAACCAACAGATTGCATATGGAGCAGGGCAGCACCTCGTTGAAGAACTTGGCAATGATGCTGTCGAACTCCTCCTGTTGCTTTTTGCGCCGATCCAGCAGCTCGCGGGACATGCGCTGTTTCGGCTCCGACGGTTTCGCACGCTTCTTGTACTTCTTGGGCCGCACTGGAGTGCGCTTCGGTATGACGGCAAACTCACCCTCGCTGGGCTTGTCCACAGAAAAGTCCGAATCATCATCGCTTGCTGGACTATCCTCGCTACTTTCGTCGCTGCGCGCGACTCCCTCGTCGAGATGGCCAGAGAAATCCTGATCCAGGTCCAGATCTTCATCATCGTCACTAGAATCGGCAGGTTGTTCCGCTTTAGGACTTGCAACTAGGTAGGCAGGCGTTTCAGCTTGCATGTCATTCGAGGATTCCTTAAGGCTTATTATTACTTCCGTTTTGCGTGGACGTCCGCGGCGCTTTCGTGGCGGCTCAGCGGACGCATCTGCATCATGGTTGATAACATCACTCGCCTCAATATTCGCACTTTCCGGATCCACCTTGACACGCTTACGCAAGCGTCTGGCTGGAGAGGGATCCAGATTGACCGTTTGCAGGCTGGTTGTGCTCTCGAGCACCTCAATTTTGGGCAGCTGCTCCAGCTCATGCTCCTCGATCTTCACCTCGGGATAGAAGAAGTTGCGGCCATTCAGTTCTGCTGGATCCTGAATCTGCTTTGGCACCTCACTGAAGTTGCCCTGGGTCAGGGGATCATCCTCCATGAGCAGCACCTTGGTCTCCCGCAACGAGCTCTGTGCGGCAGTGACGAACTCGTGCAACGTATTGAAAACAGACACGGTACTCCAGCAGTGCGAGCATATCTTGCGAGGCTCGCGGCTGCTTTGAGGCAGCTGCATGGGAAAATGCTTGTTGATTATCTGCACCACATTCAGCTCATCGCCCTTTGCGGAGTAAATATCCAAGTAATCGTCAAGAGTAAGTGGATTCTCTTCCAGGCATAGTAAGCATGATTCAGGCACTGGTATATCTAGTTAAAACAAATTATCAGTTATAAATTCCTTTTGATTTGTTTTTTTACTCCAAATCTTACCCATGCTTCACTACAAAACTTTTATATACATATGTATGTGGAATCTCATTTAGTTAAATACCAAAATCTGCTTTTTGAATTATTTTGGTATATTTTTTTAAAGCTAACCTTAATGCGTTTGCTATTTCAAGCACTTCGTGCATACACAATTCGAAGATTGTTTTAGATTTGTTTCTTTTAAATAATTTGTAATTTTATGTTTTCTTGTTGAGACAATTTGTGGTGGGCGAACGATAGGCCGTCGATAAATGCAGTGCTGCAAAATGCCACAGCATACAAATTGGATCACAATGGAAAAATAATCAGCATCTGGCATCGATAACATGACGGCGTACTGAATATCAACAAAAAACATTTTCTGCATAAAAGTAGATAATAATTAACGACGGGTGAGGTAATTTGTAGCCGGCAAGTTGTTAAAGCCAAGGCATACTAAATTAACGTCATATTATATGTACACGTGGACTAGCGGATGCATACAGCCAACATAAACAATGTGACTCAAGTTTGGCTGAACAGGACCTGTTGAAATTAATAAATTTAAGCTGTCTAACTAATGGACAGCAAGTATATTCCAAACACAAAACCAATAATCAAAACAACACGACTGCGGAACGGACAACACATCGATATCTACATGCCAGACAATGTCGAACATAGAGGGAGTGAAGGTAAGATCTCATGAGCATTTCGAAGCCCGACTCAAAATGAATAATAAATACAATTTCCTTCCACTTTTTCCAGGCGATAAAAACCAAATCCAGCGTGCTACAAGATAGAAAAACCTTTTGGTATACAGTTAATCAAATTAAGAGCAAAGGCATATGTCCCAGCTGTGGCAGATCCATTGATAAGTTTAAAAATTTAACTGCGCACGTCAAGCGCTGTTTTAGTATTCGGAAAATCGGTTCTATCTACAGACTACACGGCTATGTCGAATGTAAATGTGGACTTTTACTAGCCGACAACACCAAGGCACAAAAACTGCATGTTTGTGTGGTGAGTGAGTATTAATATGTAGGTTGTAATTTGCCTAAATTCTTACTCATTTGTAGGGGGAAGTTCCAGCATTCGAGCCAGATTTGTCATTTATGCAAAAGACTGCGACCACGGATAAGCAGACTGTTAGCTCTCACCTGGAACGTGAGCTGCTGCAGCCCAAGCCCTGGATACGAAACTTTGTGTCTCCATTTAAGTTAGATATAGAAAATATGCTGGAGAATCCAAAGCCGGAGCCGCGTGTGCGTAATTTTGATATGCCAGCCAGCCAACAGGAGCCGCAGAATGTCAGTGTCTACTCCATCAGCTCGAATAATGGCACAATTCTGGTAACAGGACAGTCGTCCAGTTTGGGCAAACAGGATGTAATGATGATACGAAAGCGAGCACTACGACTTCCGCGACTCCAGGGCGACAAGTGCAGTTAGTTCGCGGTCCGTATTGTGTATTTAGACGCCCAAGCTTAATTTTGAATTACACACAAACTAGTTTTATATTTAATAAATAAAAAAATCATTTATTATACTTGTAAAATTGGTTTACAACTTATATTGCTTAGCTTTTTATGAAATACAAATATTTGCACAATTACAAAAAACATCAAATGCGACAATATCTACGTATGTATAGTTTGTGTAAAGTTTATGCATTAGTTTTGTATAGTACCATACTACAGTATGTAAGTAGCTTTGATTTCGGGTAAAAATTTCTAGAAAACTACCAAAAAACTGGCTATGAATTCAGCTGTATATTGTTGATGTAGTTTTGATTTACTTGTAGTTTCTTACACTTGGTCTGGGCTGGGCGGTCCTATAGTTGCTATCATGTATGTATTTCTTTTGTCTGTGTATCCACCTAGTGCGTGGTTGAACTGTCTTCTTGGTGGCCTCCAACATGAGATTCCTATTCCTACACATCTACTTAGTAGCAATGGTTGGCAAATTTGTTAGATAGAAAGATCTAATTTTGATTTTGAGTTGATAAAGAGATTTTGATTTGGCATATATGTATATGTATAGTATGTAGTATATATATATATATGTGTGTGTATTTATGAAGAGAATGCTAAAGCGTGTTTATCGTTTGTGCTACAGACAACATAGATTTGATGTATCCAATTTATAGATTGCACAGCTACACATATATATTTGTTTGTTTGTTTCTTTCTTTGTTTCTTTGTGTATGCATCGAGTGAACAAGAAAACATAAGCCTTTCAATTTAACACTGGCTGTGCCATGGGCGTAGGACTTGGGCGTGTGCGTGGATGTGGGCGTGGCATGGCTGTCATCTAAATGCGTTCGGTGACGTAGACTTTGGCGGATGCTGGCGCATTGGTCCTTCGCACGGCAAAGGTGACGATTATCCCAATGACGATCAGTGTGATGCCTATCGCGCTCGTTATATAATGCTCGATGAGTCGATTCTCGTCACTGCAAGTAATAGAAAGGAGAGAAGTAAGTAACTTGTACTACTTAACGGTGTATTGCGTTCCACATCAGTGTGGCTCTAATTGGACGAGAAAAGAATATAGCTAGATTCTGACCAAATAAAGGTACGGTGGAAGCTCGGAGTGAGAACATCGGTGGATTAGAATTACAACGTCTATATCGGTCAGAAATTTAAACCAAACTTTGCAATTTCCGAATTTTTTTTTGACATTTCAGAAACCGAAAATATATTGAATACTCTTTTTATGATAGAAAACAAATGTTTATATAAACATCAAATGTCTATAAAAACTATGAAAACTAAATAATACAAGTACTGAAATTATGACTCTTTAAAAACTAGAATTAACCCTGAAACCAAGAGCTTCTAATTGCTGAGCGTCCACCAAAACGATCTGGTTTCTAGCAGACTATTTTCTTATGTAGTTTTTTAAGTAGTATCACAATAAACTAAGTACAATACTATTAAAATACCTTTCGAGCGTTATGGCTCATAGTTTAAGTGCAGCTGGCTTTATTTAAGAAGGTTGATTAAGGTTTAAATCGCTTATTCTAACTCACCCAGAATTTTGTTATTGCTATGAATCATAAATGATATCATCATATTCTCATGCTTAGCGGTATTATCACTCAGATTCTCTATTACAAAATTATGATAATCATACTTAGCGAGCAAATCCATAAAACTGGTTCATAGCTAGATGATATCTATGCTTTAACTTTAAATAAATATTTTATGAAAAAATATAATAACTAAACTTCTTTAGTAAAACAAAATTCCCTAAATTCCCGCAATCCGTCGTGCTAAATTTCGTTCAGCCAATTGCTATTGCTTAAGGGGTATCAATATGCTGTCCCCCCTTCTCCGACTTACCTCAAGCTGGGATCCTTGGCAGTTTCGCGTTCCTTCTCAATGATGCCGGTGACTGATGTGGCAATGGCCAGCCAGAAGTTGGCCAATCCCATGCTGGCGTGAATGGGCACCATGGCTGAGCGGCAGCTGTAGGTCTTATTTTCACAGCAGAGCATCACCAGAAAGCTAATGAGCAGGGGATTAGAACATGAGCATGAGGTAATTAGAGCCAGAGATGATAAAACACCCACCTGAAGAAACCAATTACGAATTGCAGCACAAACATGCCCATTGTCACGAATCCCAGCCACGAGTGCAGACTGTAGAAATTCACCATTTGCAATGCATTGTGCGAGTCGAAGACGGAGAGGAAGCCGAGGGCAATGCAGGGTATCGCGACAGCATGGAAGAACATGTGAATCAGCTTCACATAGATGTGCTTCACGCAGCGGCACAGTCGATAGATTAAGATGGCTGCAGGCGAGACAGATACAGAAGACTGTTAAACCACAACCAGTTGCAGATGCATGCAACAATCTGAGGCACTTACAAAATCCGGAGAGCGTTACGAAGCCGGCTACCATGAGGATGGGATGCAAGTTGAACTGCTGCAGGGGTCTCTCCGACCAGGCGAAGCCACCGCGATAGAACATTACCCAGAAGAGCGTTAGGATTAGAACACCCACCAGCAGTATGGTCGATAGTATGACGATCAGCAAGTATTCGCACCAGGAACAGCAGTTCCAGGCATTATCCGGATCCTCCTCATAGCGTCTGCAAATGCAAAAGGGGGGTATTTGAAATATTTTTGCAGATTCGCAGAAATTGAGCAGTAGTTACTTAGATTTGAAGAGCACGCTATTCAGCTGATCTATAAACTTGCTATCAATCATATTCATCTGACGTTTAAATGGCAAATCTAATATTAAATATTTTAAATATACAAATATACTCTTAGTTTAAAAACACAGCTCTTCACGGTGCTAACTCAATTAAGTGTAAGTTTTTATTACATAATTGCAGCTCTAGCCTAGCAATTTATTAGTCTGAGTTTCTGAGTCGTAACTCTGTCTGTCCGTTTGTCTGTCTGCCTGTCAGTCTGTCCGTCATAATTAGGTAAATTTCTCTTAGACTAATTGTGGGTTGAATGCGCTGCTAATCGGCTTAATTGATTTATAAAGCAAATATTTACAGAGCCAGCGACAAACTCATAAATTGGAATCACTGTGCGAGCGAGGTTAAGAAAGCTCGCAATTATCTAATTTAGCCCGGCCAAATGTAATTATTACCAGACAGACAGGCTCTATCTTCGTCATTGTATCTCTATGTGTTGTTTACCACAGTTGCAGTTTCTAGTTACATATGCTTATCGGATGAGATACACAAAGTCATTGGAGCAGCACCGCATTCTGGATTGTTAAACTTCTTACTTTCGAGCCGCCTTGAATTGCTTTGAGCTCGTGCTGTTTTTTAACAAGTTCACTAGAGTATTGCCCAAGGAGTACATTACGATTTTAAAAAATATTTTAAAAACTAATGTATATTTGTTTTTTTTTGGTTTCTACATAGTTTGACAGCAAATGAACAACTGATAACACTTCAAAGTAAAATCTGCCAAATGTGAATACTGATCTGCTTCAAGTCTTGGCTATATCTGAAGTATTTTATGTTTTGCTTCTTCAGCAGAATATTAATATTCTGATAAATTATATCGTTGATAAATTCCAAAACTTATTATAAATATGGGAATCAACCAAATACAGTCGAACTTCTCTAACTCAAACCATCTGCCACATAGAAAAATTAGAGTTATAGAGTTTAAGAGAGTGGGAAAACAACAACAGTTCACAAAATTTGAGATGATATATTTAATTTTCAACTGCAATCAAAGTCATTTTGTGTACACGCAATAAAATGTTACAGCTAAAAGCTCGACTAATTTATGTTTGAGTTCTGAGGAAATTCGAGATATAAAGACAAAGAGTTTGAGTAATAAAGACAAAATTGTACAGAGTTTTTGATCTACACCATACTCTATATATGTTGTTGTCATTTTTGTATGTGATAGTTGGAATTTTCATTTATTAAAGAATATACTAAGCTAGTTGTATTACTTTTCATTTTCACAGTCATTTTCATTTTCAGTCTCTGGCAGTCTAAAACGGAAGAAGAAAGTAATTAATTTTTCACCCAATTTCATTACCTAAATTAATGTAGTTAAATCAAATTATAAAAGTTAGCTTACTCCACAGATGTTAAACTATAAGACGAATGCTAAACTCTTGTAAAAACAGCTTTGTAAACTTCTATTAGTTATACACTTTTAATATGTATTTGGAGGAATTAATACATATGTATATGGCAGATCTGTGGTAAGTTTCACTACAAGCTGATGTACTGACGTAAGATTGATTTAACTATAGCTAAGTTAGTGGGGTCAGCAGCTTTATGTTTATGATGTATTCTGCTCTCAATAAAATGTAGTTCATCTGCAATTCGATGCCAATTAGAAGTGGCTTTCGTATCAGTTTCATCACACATTGCATGCTGCTGATCAAATGACAAATGACAAATGGCAAATGACATTTGATGGGTATATGGCGATGATCTCACATGCATCATAGCCATCATAGGCATCAGCAGTGGGTGCCAGTGGCTGTGGGATTTCTCACAGTGGCGCTGCAGCAGCAAAGCAGTAAAACAAAAACACAATGGAAATTCAATTCAAAGAGCAGCTGTCAAAAGTAACGCAGAGATATACAGAGACTCCAAATGGGGCGTGCTGTGAGAAGGGGGAATAGGGGGGAATGGGGGTTACTGTTACTGTGTGGTAATTAGGCACATTGCTGTCTTCCAACGAGCCGCTTAATCATTCCCAAGTGCAGCACTTTGAACGGATTTCGCGCTGCGGCTGCACTTGAAATGACAGCAGCAATTCGAAACGAAAGCCAAACAAAATTATTATTTAAATTAATAGTGCGCACAGCTAAGAAATCGCCTGCTGACTGATAATGAAAGTAAAAGACAAAGCAATAAAACAACACAACACAACACTTGTACGCTTTATGGAGCAAGCACGACTTGCAGATGCTCTGTACACATTTTGCTTATTTAATGCCAGTCAACACAAGTAAATTAATTAAAATCATAAGTTATTAAGTGTATGGCAAAGGAAAAAACAAATTAATAACAATTTAAGTTAAAATATAACCCAAGTCGCACTCTGCTGAAAACTGAATCTAAGTAAATGAAAACAATCGAACTTTACTGATCGATAGTCAAGAATTTTGATGGAACTTCAATAGCCAAAAAAAGACCAGCAAATTTGGGCGCCTGGTTGAAATATGTGCAAAAAGCGAAATATCTTATATACGGTGGCTGAACAAGAAAAAAACATGTTTAATTTGATGTATATATCGGTTATCGATATTTAACGACATTTTTTGATAGAAAGTTATTGACAAATATACGTTGAGTATGCATCTCGTATAGATCGGTACTGACATACATATTGAAAGACGGACAGGCAGATATCGGCTTTTGTTGCTGATCGATATATCGATGCCTTTCCGTGAAATTATCGTATGTTACAAAAACCAAGTTTTGCAGAAGAGTGTTTTTCTACTTTTCATTGCTTTGGCAACTTCACTTGTTTAACTGAACTCAAACACTTGTTTTTTGGGAAAAAACTTTTTTGGCGCATACGATATTCTCTCCCAAAAGAAAAAATAACTCTTACATACAATCAAATCATAGTGCTTAACGCTATAATCTTTGACTGGTTTGCTTTGAACAGACTTCGTATAAAAGTAACATACGAAATGGTCAATATATACTTGATGTTGCTCTTTTTTGTAATATATCAAATGGTTACAGGGTATAAGCACATATAAATACCATAGTTAAAGACGCACTTTCTCAGCTGGAGGGGTTGTTGTTGTTGTTGTGTGTGGTGTGTTGTGAGTGTTGACTGACTTAGATTATTGGGTGCTGCATTGTATCGCTTGCATCATTTTGTAATAAGCGCTTTAATTAACATGCGCCGAGGCATCCGAGGCATGTGTGTCTCTGACCGGTCGACCGACCGCTCGTCCGACTCTGCCCCACTGACGTTGTTGTTGTTGTTGCTGTTGTTGTTGTTGTTGCTGTGTTTGTTGTTGCTGTTAGCCTGACAATTTCATTAGGCGCGGGCAGTCTCTGAGGCAGACCGCAGACCGCGATGTCAATGAACGTTGCAGCGTTGCAGCGAAACAAACAATTTGTACGTATACATATGTCTGTCTGTATGCCATATGCAAGTGTGTGCTGCAAGATGGGGGGCTTCTGCTGCAAGCAGAGGCATTTAGCTTTCAACACATTGCGAGATGGGGCAGGGGGGGGGAGTAGTGCTAGCTGCAGCAGCCATTTGCTTTAACACACATTTCACTTGCCCAAGTGCAGCAGCAGCAGCAGCAGCAGCAGCACAACGACCACAAATTGTTGTAGTAAAATAAGCAGTGGGGGCAGGGGCAGGGGCAGCTTGCAAGCAGTTGCATGCAGCTGTATCTGTGCATCTGTGCATCGGCATCAGTGTATCTCTTTCACTTTTTAACTGGCTGCTGCTGCTATGGGAAAATTTCGCTAAGAGGTTTTGCTTTTGCTTTTGCTGCGGCTTTGGCTTTGGCTTTGGCTAGCAACTCGTTTAACATAGCTGCGGCAGGCTGCAAGTGGCAAGTGGCAAGTTGCAAGTGGCAAGCCTACGAGTTTGGCGACCAAACCTGAACCTGAACATGAACCTGAAACTGAACTCGTGGCTGCAGCTAAAGCTGTTGCTGATTTAATGCCATCTTCTGCTAATGGGTCAGCAACAAAATTTGAGGCTGTTGACTCGGCGCCCACAACAACAACAACAGTCGTAGACTTGAGTGCAGACTCAATGTTGCCCGTCTAGGCTAATGAAGGAAAGCGCCAATCCTCTGAGCTGGCAGTTCTTTAAGCAGCATCACCTTTTTATAGGCCCGGCGAAAGCAGTCACACATTTTAGCTGCTATTAATTAGCTTTATTATGTATTTATATTTGCTTGTATGTCAAGTCTTGAGTACTTCAAAAAAAGCTTAACCTGTTGCTGCAGCGACAAAAATTTGAGCCTAATGAGCTGTGTTTGAAGAGCAAAACAGTTGAGAGCTTTGTTTTGGTTTTAGGCACAATAATCGATAAGCATTTCGATTGCTTAGTTAATTAAAGCTTAAGGATTAACATCAGTGGTGAATTAGAAATTTGGTGGTGAATTTGAATCTTAAGATTGGATTACTGTTGTTAATTATTCGCTAATCCAATAAATCTAATTTGTGAAATTTGTTTCCTTACTTTAAAATGATTGTAAAAGTCTCAATATTATTCTATATGTATGTATGTGTGGATATATGTTGTATTGTTAATCAACAATGTGGATGTGAAACAAATAATAAATATGTAAAGCTAGATATGCATAGTCTGGTTTCAAAAACCGAATTTCACAGATAGTTTTTTTCTTTACAGACAAATTAAACAAGTAAGAGTGCTCTAGTCAGGACTGCCCGACTAGGAGATACCATGAACCCAGTTCTGACATCCATTCATACTTGCCTAATAGTGTGTATACAAAGAAACACACCAGGGCAGCATTATCTTCGGCGTGCCGAAGCTTTGAAAACGGTTTAAGCAGTTATCTTGCATTTTTCACTGAGCCAACCACACAACTGGAAAGTTCATAAGCTGTACAATAACTTCTGTGTTTATTGTCCGATCTTTTTGAAATTTGTAAGACATAACATTGGCTATAAGAATGTGTGACCAAACCAAATTGCAAGTTGTCATACCTTCTAAAATGAGTATTTTGAATCTTTGGGGGGATTCGGGGGCGGTATCCAAAAAGCGCAAAATTTGTTGCATGTGCATGCTATTCGAGATTATACATGCCAAATTAGGGGCCTCTAGCTCTTATAACTTGTATAGTTATAGACCCAAAAACGCTGGTCTGAAATGGCGAAATTTATCGACTAACTTGTTGAACGGGACGAGTTATCGATAAATTTTAATAAACTTGATCTGATCCCGGCATTACGAGAACTTATGATTCCAAATATGAAGTCCTCTAGACTCTTGTAGTCTCTGATATCCGCGTGTTCATACAGACAGACGGACGGACGGACGGACGGACGGACGGACGGACGGACGGACGGACGGACGGACGGACGGACAGACAGACAGACGGACATGGCTAAATCGACTCGACTGTTGATACTGATCAAGAATATATATAGCTTTATACTGGTCGGAGATAGCTTCCTTATGCCTGTTACATACTTTTGCACAAAACCATAATACCCTTTTTACCCATTTTTAATGGGTTCAGGGTATAAAAATGTATATAATCAAAAAACGTAAAATACTGAAATTTTAACTTTAAATAGAATAAAAAAATAGATCTGCAGTGAAAACAATGGATCTTTAAGGACAATTTTTAAAAACTCTAAAGCTATAGAAACTAAATCTAAAAAAATTCTAGAGAGTTGTAGCTTGTGGAAGTTGCATTTATCGAAAGAGCACTGTAAGTAGCTAATATGATGAAAATCAGTCCTAATCTAGCTGTTTATCTCGGAGTAGGTGATAAGATCATGTCACTGGCCATGGCAGATGGATCCAGATAGATGCAAGAGAAACAGCAAGAAACACAAATGTATCTGAAGTGCACTGAAAACAGCTATGCCACAATTAGAGCCCAGTTATAAGTTGTCTTTAGACACGCCTCTCGCTGCAGTTTAAAAGCGGGCTAATTATGGTTAAAACAGCTGATGGATGCCACTCAAAACTGGAGCGCGACTCATTTAGTCACGAATCGAGATACGAGATACAAATACAAGATAAAGATACATATATGTATCTGTAGCTGTGTGAGTGTCGGCTTAAGTAGGTGATTGGCATGCAGGAAACTTGGGCACATTTCAATTAAAGCCCAGCTGGTTGAGGATGTTACAAATTACACAAGTACAATTAAAGCATATACTACGACTATATGTAACTAAATTGTAACCACATTTGTTCGCATGCACGACTGAAAATCAAGCTGAAAAAAGCAACAAACAGCAGAAGACAGAAAGAAAGAAGAGAAACAGAGTCGCACACAAAGTGTGTATCCTGCGGGTTAATTATGATGAAGTGCACGCAACGAAGCTTAGCTGCACACAGATACACACACACACACACACATACATAAGTAAGGGTATCTGTGTGTGTTAGTATTGCCTTACAATGGGCGACAATTGTTTACTGACACAAAGTCTCGGCGTCTCGGGCTGTTTCAATTGAAACATTTTCGTGCGGCTGTGGCTCCGTTTTGTTTAAAGAGCCAGCGGCTTATGTTTCGCCTGCATGTGTGTGTGTGTGTGTGTGTGTGTGTGTGCGCGCTGGTAATTGTATCTTAAAGATACAATCAAATTCGCAGTACTACAACTCGACACGCAGCGCAAGTGCGACACTGTGTGCCTGCAATTTATTCATTGAATTATATTATTTATTTCTACATATTTATAAACATTTCTTTCTTTTTTTGTTTGGAGTTAAGAGCGAAGCCAAGCCAAACTGGTACTGGCTACTGCCTACTCTGTTTATATGTATGTGCTCAGCTGTATCCACCCTCAAAGCGCGCATAATTTATCAATTTAAATTAATACATAGTATATGAGCATGTGTTTCTGGAAGAGGGCGCTCATATTGAGTACAAGCTGTCTGCTGTTGGTCTGGCAAAAGAACCCATCTAAATCCAATGTATGAAATCATTTTTATACATTTTTAAAGTATATATAAAAATCATATAAACTGTCTACTTATTATTATTGTGTAATGAATACCTATTAGAGTTGTACGTTTAGAGACTTCTTACTATAGCTACGAATATTTTAATATATATTAAATCAAAGTCACAACAGCGTGATAAGATCATAAGATCTTATCTGAGCTGAGAATTTATCTTTGGAGGACAGAATGTGTCAAAAATGCCACAATTAGCAGCAAACCTTGAAATGCTGATGAATTTCCTAGATATACGTATATATATACTATATATACCAATTTTGATTAATTTCCAAAATAAACATGAGCATTATTTAATAGGCAATCCTCGTCGTTTTCAACTTACGCTGTTGTCGTTCCTCCACGCGGCATTTTGCCCAAATGACGATCACGCATTTAGGCGAATTGATGTCGATTTTAAGTTTGCTTTTTGTTTTACTGCGGCACACGGCGTATACGCAACGGATACGTCACTGTGCTAATTTTCAATAGAGATCGCGCGTTTGCTTTATTTATGTAAAGAGCTTTTAGATTTGCCCACTAAACATTTACAATTGGGCTTGGTTCTCTAGCGAATACTCTGAAAAGAGCATAATGGAAAAAGTAGGTAATTCGTTGCAGTTGCGAAAGAGACTATATATATATATTATATATACATATATATATATCAATCAGACATTTAGAACAGCGACTTGCTAATCAGCGCGTTAATTTGTCAGACACAAAAGGCAATCTAGAAAAACACACACACAGCAATAAGAAGATGCGATAGATTCGTTGTCAAAGATACAGTTGCAAATATGTATAAGATTGTTATCTATCGGTCAGCGTTTAATGAATGTGATTGATATGTATGCAAATGCTAAACAGAAACTTTCGATTTCCTAATTGGTAGACAATGGCGCGCAGCTTGTAACGAGCATCTATCTATCTATCTATTGATATGTTGTGTTTCAGGTGTATCTATTAAAAACCGACAAAAAACAACCGAAAGACTGAAAACACTTTCTATACAAGTAGGAGCGCAAGGTTGTTGTTTATACTATTGTTGCCTTTTGTTCTTTAGCGCACAAACAAAACACTCAAATCAACACACACATTGGTTTTACACACGATATTCAAATAACGCCCGGCAGCCGCAACCGATCAGCAGCGAATGAACAACTCAAACGAACTGAAAGTGCTGCGGCAATTGTTGGCATGTTGGATGGATCTGGCGCCCAGAGAGAAATGGCTGCCGCTGTTAGAGCTTTTGTGGTTTTTTGAGTGACGAACGCGCCTAGTTATTTGGAACGAATGTAAACATAAGCAGCTTTTTAATAGCGCGCACCTAAGCATATTTTCTAATCATTTATATTTATACATATTTAACAATAAGTGTAGCACATTTAAAATCAAAAATAATCCAGGCAAATGTTGTTATTATGTTGTGCTCACAATGGCACTGTTAAGCTCGAAATGAGCATGTTAAATTCAAAGAACTTGTATGATCAGCGAAGACACAAACCAGCAACAAGCTTTAGTCCATTTAAAATTTAAAGCAAAATCAACGCAACAATTGATTTGATGTTATTTGACTGACTACAAATTATATTGTTTTATAAACATAAGCATTTAAGCCTTAAGAAAATGTGTATAAATGAATCACTGTTGAGTTAGCTTCTACTGAATGTTAGTAAAATATTATTTTCAGTGCTTTTATCTCAGTCATAAGATAATATTATTATCTTAGAAGTGCATTCAAATAGCGCATGTGACCTTGTTGTTCAGCATGGGAGCATATTTTTGAGACTTTAGGCAAATATGGTAAGAGATAGGAAAGCCGCACGAGTCTCTGCAAATATTGTAAATTAATTTAAGCAGGCAGCTAAAGCGACAGCTTGATAACATTATAAAACTCTGATATAAAAAATGATATAAGAAACGTCTTATATATTCAGCTTGTTATTAATAGCAACTTATTTATATAAATAAGTGAATGCTTCAGTTAATAATTGCGCACATGAACATCAATCAGAACATCTGGGCACTAATCAAACACATGAATAATAAACGAAGTTTGTAAATGCTAAACGAAACGGGGACAATGCGAGTAGGTCGACCAGGTCGGTAATTACAGGGAATAGACAGACGGACAGTCGGGTCGAGTTGAGTCGACAAATAGACAAAAACACACCCTGCTAATGGGTGGTCATTACAGCAGGCGAGAGAATCACGAGACGAGGCAACTCCTTGAAATTAACGAGACTCGCACTCAGTTGTTTTCGGCTGAGCGCGCCCAGAAATTACTTCAAATCGAATGAGGTTCAAAGTTAAAGCCACAAAATATGTGGGTAATTACATCGGAGTGTGGGACAGGACAAGGCGGCTGTGTGTGTGCCAACAACAAAAGGATACGAATAAGGATGTCACGCACGCGATCAACTGTTGCATGTGTGTGTGTGTGCGAGTGTGTGTGTGTGTGTGTTTGGATGCGCCCACATTGTGTGTGTGTGATTTGCGACCTGCTCATATTAAAATAGAATTTACGACCATTTGGGTACATTGGATTAGGAAATTGGCGCGTAAAAGTAGCAGCGAAAGGAGTACGACCTTATGGGCCTCCAACAGGGCGTGCCTGAAATGCTGTGCATTAATTACATGGCGTATACGTAACATTCGGGCCGCTATTGAAATGTAAATGTTACACTTGGGCCATTAGCGACAGCGATTAATACGCACAGTTTTAACGACAGTGCCTCGCTGACGAGGTCAATGCACAGTTTCCACTCCAACCAGTTCCCAGCTGGAATAGTGTATGGGATCGCCTGGCATGCCAATTGCCGGCTAGACGAGCGCCAATTGCTAGACGACTCTCACTCGAATTCGGCGAGTGACACAATATATATTTAAATATTTTATATCTATTTTGTTTTTGCACAAATGTGCTGCGAATTGTGGAAATTGCCTTGATTAGATGATGGGGCGAGTGAGAAGCTGAAACAGAAACTGAAACAGAAACAGAGCAAGCACAGCATGTGCCTCCTTAATTCATCCATGGAGAAAACAAATAGATCTGAAACACACAAATGCGCAAAACGGAAATACACATGTGTGAGCATTTACTTAAGATACCCTGTAGACAGATGTAAAGGGTTTACACAGCTAAAAGTTATGGCTTATACTTTTATTGTGTTAAATTAAGAATTTATTCAAAAAAGTTTACTTTGAATATCACATGATTGAAATATATACTGAAATTTATTTTAAGACAACAGATTTCGCAAAAATAAAATTTGTCAAAAAAATTTAAGCCCAAAAGATTCAAAACATGTAAAAAATTAAAACAAAAAACGGGTACAAAGATAATTAGGTGTATAGGAATTCTTTATCAATTTCAATATTCATCAATCAATCAATTATCAATTTCAATATTCATAGACCATCATAGTCTGTATCATCCTCTTAGTTGCTTAGTTGCAGTACACATTTCCTTTTGTCTGTCTGACAGTCGAAATAAACGAGCTAAGCTTAGAGACTAGAAAAGCTGCAGACCTTCAATTTAATGCACACATAAAACCTAATTGCAATTTGTTTCACTTTATTATTGTATCTAGTTGTTAGCCTATAAGAAGCACAGAGAAGAGTCAACAGCTAAAATTTAATTTAATTTAATTAGGAAACTTTTCATTTCTATGCATACAAATAATACTAATTTGATATATTTTAGAATGTCAACTTAGCTCTCTGATAAGAAACATCAAAGTTATTCCAGAATAACAGAATAACAGTTGCATATATCAAACATTCTCTAGAAAAGCATAATTTAATCCTAAAATATCTTTAAAATTATTTAAATTTGATAAAATGTATTTATAAAAGGATTGAAAGTGCAAGACTATCTTTGTGATCTTGAAATAAGTTTTGTGGTATCGACAGTTGAATTAGTACTCACTTTTCATCGGGTGGTGGGGGCATATCAATGCCATTGGGTGTTCCGGGTGGCGTCTTGCCGTTCTCCATGAGGGCCAATGGGGGCAGGGGACTCACCGAATTGCTATCCATGTGCAAGCAATCAATTTTAATAGCTCTGCTTGCTGCCTGTCAAAAGGATAGAACGTTAGAGTTTTTTTTTGATTATGTGTGTGTGTGTGTGTGTGTGTGTGTGTTTGGGTGTGTGCTATCAAAATCAGTGTAGATGAGAGCAGAGCACAACTCCCAGCAGCAGCAGCTATATTAAACTACCAGGCTGTTGCGCACTTTTCCATTTTCCAGCTTCTTTTTTTTTGCCTTTTTCATTTGTAGCTCATAAAAATGTTTTCCATAATATTTAGTAGCAGCTAAAATCGGAGTCTGAAGTGCTGAAACTGGCGCTGACAGACGCAAACGCGGATGCGCCTTTCAGGAGGGACTGACTGACTGACTGACGCAATGACTGACTGACTGTCATGTTGTGGGGGCGAGAATCTCAGCCTGACTGCGGTCGGACGACTGTTGATGAATAGCGGCGCCGTTATATGCCACGCTTTTCATTACGTAGCTGCCATCCACATAAATAAGTAGCTGGTGGCTGGCTGGGTTTGTGGAGTGCATGTTTTTTCTGCATTAGCTCTGTGAATGGGGATGCCGCAATCTGTGGCAGATTGTTGTGAATCAGTGGGAGTGCTGCCGATAACTGATCCGATTTGGGTATGTGCTGCTCATCTGGCCAAGCGCATAGAGTATTTGTCTGCTTTAACTGGAAACTGAGTTTTATTTTCGGATGTGCAGAAAAACAGTGCTCGCCAAAAAGGTAAAACTGCGGCATCAACATATTTGCTAGAGTGCATTGCACTTGAGCTGCATTCGGGCAACAACAAGTTAGAGTATATTGACTCTTTGACTACGTTTGTAACAATAAGAAAATCACATATTTCTACTAGTAATATTGCAATATTACACAGTTGAACTTATACATTTTCATTTCATTCATAATACAATATATATTTTATAGATTAGTCATATAAATCGCATTAATTAAATAAACAATTCAGTCTAAAAACTCTTGAATTCAACTATAAATACAGATTTGACCTAGTTATTATAACATAAAATGCTCAGTAGTAATTTAAAGTTAATTAAAGATGATATATTAAATGAAGACTAAAAGATACTAAGAACTTTTGTCCAATATTGCAATTCTATACAATGATTGATTCACAATTGTTTTTCTCCATTCTACTTCTAGTGCATTTTGGACTCAATCTAAGAATTTTCATAAAGTAAACTATTCTCTACAGTACAAATGATTCTTTAAAAATGAGAATTATAAATATAAATTTAAATTCACAATTAAAGTGAAATCAACTTAATTAAAAACATTATTAATAAATTCATATTTAAATCTCTAAATTATATGGTTTAAATATTTGTAAACTAAAGTGCCATCAAATTGGAATAATTTGTGAAAAATTCAGTTATTATATAACGAAGATGTTTTCTGATCTCCTTGCGAATTCACTGTAGTGAAAAAACCCAGTCATTAAAGGGCATTTAAGTTTCGGTGTGGTGATGCTTGTGAGTTTTTCTTTTGTTTGTTATTGTGCACAGTGTGGCAGACGGAGTCGACGTGTAAAATTGACTATCATACGTCCGAGTGCGTTCTGCAGAATCGAAGAGAGCGCCAATTTCCGACAGCGATGTCGCTTGTGCCGCAGATTGAGTGAGACTCTGTTCCTGCCCCCCCCCCCCCACACACACACACACACGCACACACACACCCAGTCAGAGTCACACCCTCCCTCACACACAAGTGGAAAACCAATAATTATACCCAAGTACATATACGTACGTTCTATTTATTGGCAGTTCATTGAACTCAGAGCCAGGAGACATTTGATGGACACTTGAATGCATATTGAGAACGCTGTCTGTCGCCTGTATCCAGCTGGCTTTTAATTCATGCCTTCGATTTGCATAACTGCCATGTGTCCGTTTCTCACGCCTGGCCTGGACAATGGGCAACGAAGTATAACTGTCCCTATTCTATCCTTATCCTTATCCTTATTCTGGAGTGTCCCTTTCGAAATTGACGTTCGCTTTGTTTGCTCGGTCACTGCGTACTTTCTGTTTGTTTTCCCACTCTTACAAACTGTTGATCGTTTCCACAACCCTACGCAATCTATTATTAGCTCCTTACACTTTGTTTTTGTGTGTACTCAATACAATCAATTGTGGGCCATTACTTTTTTTAATGTGTCGACTTGTCGCACCATCGGCATACTTAGATATTAGTAAGCATGGATCCATCTATGTTGTGGATCATTATCAATAGTATGACCTTTGACCTTTCCTTATTCTGAAAAGCTATAGACCTTAACACTCATTTCTATCTCTCATAATATCTACATATGCACAAGGTTTACTTAAATTTAAACTTAACGTTAACATATTCTTTAGGATGTCATCTATGCATCCAGAATATCTCTTAACAAACGAATAGGAAACACAAAAGTTATTTAAGAACTTATTTGAAGAGATTGCAAGTTATGGTAAAGATTTGTATTACCCAATCTCTAAAATAAGTAAGCTGTACTTTTAGGTTGCTAAACATTGCTTAAATGGTTGCACTCAACAAAAATAAATATTATAAAATAAATATATATGTACATATATGTACTATATATATATATATACCATGTATTTTTTTAAAAAACTTAATATTCGATCTTTATAAAACCCTCTTTTTAGATTATCGGGAAAATATATATTTATTTGTACAAATTTTCACTTATTCGTAAAAGTTTTATATCCTTTGAATAATTTATATTTTTTCAAGTACAAATTTGCTTTAAAGCCTAATTGCTTTGTGAAATTCTAGGAATCAAGATACATTTTTGGTTTATATTATATAGACTTGTGACACTATTTGACATTCTTTCTTTCTGAAAGTACTTTAATGCATGCCTCTATAAAAGCAAAATAAATGCTTGTTTAGATATAGATCTTTCGAGCTAGACTTTCCAAGAGGAAACACACATATTCCCAGTTTTAAATTGATAACTACGCAGTATTATTTGGTTGCGTGAGGGAATTTGAAGATAGCTCATTGCCTGATGGCCCCAATTGTTGAGCCCACATAAGCATAAGCACACAAAACCTTATATCAGAGCGGACCCAATTTGATATAGGAAACTGCACATTATGCAATGCGGCGTAACTGTTTCCGTATCCGTATCTGAATACAATAACGAAACATGCTGACGAAAATATTGCCGGATACGCACTTAAAGTAGCTTTTGTTTGAATCTTTACGTTATATTATGAATTTAAACACAAATTTAATGAATCAATGGTCTGGTATGGTAAAAACAATCCGTCTGGAATTAGTCTGCGTTATTGTGGAAGATACTAATCCGATTAGAGGTGGTTTTTCATTGGGTTTTTGCATGTGCTATCATCAGTTTTTTTTTAGGGACACACACACACATATACACATCACTCATAAAGAGATGGAAAAACTTTAGTGTTTGACGGAAACGGTTTAGAGGTCCGGGCAATTGCAGTTGTTGTTGTTGATGCTGCTGCTGCTGCTGCTGCTGCAGTTGTTTTTGCTGCTGATGCTGCTGCTGCTGCTGCTGTTGTTGTCGCTCTGCTGCCAAACAATACAAATAATCATTCGTCTTACTATAACCTACCCCAAGTTTTTCTACAGTGCGCAATGCAAACTAGCAATCCAAAAGATGCTTCCTTAACTATGCGAATTAATTCAGTTAATGCCTCCAAATGTTCACTTATTTTATGCTCCAACAATTCAATTTACTTCCCGGCTGTAGTTTACTTTATCATTTCAGCTAAATATGCAACCGCACGATGCGACAAAAAACACACAACCGTTATGCTAAACTCAAACTCCGCGCCGTCTTCTCACC
This sequence comes from Drosophila flavopinicola, assembly GCA_035042425.1. Lineage (NCBI taxonomy): Eukaryota > Metazoa > Arthropoda > Insecta > Diptera > Drosophilidae > Drosophila > Drosophila flavopinicola. The sequence goes on from JAWNLL010000224.1 coordinate 138,572, forward strand.
ACGAATGCTGCAACCGAACTGAATTGCTTGCCGGCGGCAGCGAACGACGAACGATGAACGATGAACGATGAACGATGAAAGACGACAACATCGAAATAGTTGTTGTTGTACGACGAGCCGGCAACATCGAAATAGTTGTTGTAATTGTGCGGGTAATCGGGTGAAGCAGCTTCGTGCGTCGTTGAACAGTGGGACGACAGCAGTGAAACAAATAATAGCAGAGTATTTGAAGTCAAATGAGGTGGTATTAAACGAACGTATTATTCATAACAAAAACAAGTGGTAAAGGATTATCTTCGGCGTGCCGAAGATTTTTTACTCCTTTCGAACCTTTAGACAATTTTCATTCTGCCAACTGCAGCACTTTCATATGCTGTAATAATTCATTTTATCGCGTGGCATTTATTTTTTTTGTTCTAATAATATTAAATTTTTTTCCAGTTGTACGGCAGCTACAAGATATAGTAGTCCGATCCGGCCGGCTCAGATCAATGTGCTGACATTTTGAATAATAAGTATCTGTGCAAAGTTTCATCGCGATAGCTTTGAAAACATGGGATATATGGCCAAAACCGACTTCGAGTTGTATGGTAGCTATAAGATATGGTCATCCGGTCCAGCCGGATCCGATCAATGTTATGTATGTTTGAATAATAAGTACCTGTGCAAAGTTTCATTGCGATAGCTTTGAAAACATGGGATTTATGGCCAAAACCGACTTCCAGTTGTATGGCAGCTATCAGATATAGTGGTCTGATCTGGCCGGTTCCGACCAATGTGCTGTCCCTTTGAATAATAAGTCTCTGTGCAAAGTATTATCACGATAGCTCAAAAACTGAGGGACTAGTTTGCATACATACAGACAGACGGACATGGCTATATCAATTTGTTTTGTCATTCTAAGCATACTGGCAGTAACTTTTGGGGGTCTCCGACGCTTCCTTCTATGCGTTACAAACTTCAGCACAAACTTAATATACTATTTTCTTCGAAAAGAGTATAAATATATATTTAACATTCAGGCGTCAAATTTGTTGTAAAGAAAAAAGTTTTTGGGTTTTCCAGCGATTAATACTTTGTACATACATTAAATCACAGAGTCTTAACTTCAAGCGGAATGTTATTTTATGGTCAGCATCTTTCAAGTATGTTGTATTTGAGGATAATTTGTATTCGTTATTGTTTTGAATGTGTTATTGATATTACTCAATCTTCAAAATCAGGTCAGTGTTTTCAAAGTTACGTTAGTAAACTTTTTAAATTGCTTAGAGTATTCATTTATTTAAATATTTGTGTAAGTATACAATATTTAATTCGTTGTTATTAATACTGAATAACATCGAATCAGAAAACAAAATTGCTTGCTCAAAGCGCATAATTTTTTAGAGCATTAAAAAAATATTGTGTGCATATGAAAAACATATTTGAATTTTGATTTGATTTAGCTTAAAACAAGTGGAGAAGGATTATCTTCGGCGTGCCGAAGATCTTATACTCTTTTCAAGCCTTTAGGCAATTTTCACACTGCCAACTGCACCAACTAAATATTTAACGACACATGTATTTCGATTTGAAATTTTAAACATTGATGAGTTATAAGGATTTTCAATTGTACAAGGAAATTTAAGGCGATAGATTTGAAAAGATCGGATATATGGCCAAAACCGACTTCGAGTTGTGTAAGATATAGTGAACCGATCTGGCCGGCTCTGATTAATGTGATGTGTGTTCAACAAATAAGCATCTGTGCAAAAGGTTATTCTCGATAGCTTTGAAAACATGGGATTTATGAGAAAAAACCGACTTCGAGTTGGATGGCAGCTATAAGTGGTCCGATATGGCTGGTTCCGACTAATGTGCCGTTCATTTTAATAATAAGTGTCTGTGTAAAGTTTCATCGCGATAGCTCAAAAGCTCAGGGACTATATCCCATACATACAGACAGACAGACGGACATGGCTAGATCAATTTGTTTTGTCATTCTAAGCATACTGGCAGTAACTTTTGGGTCTCAGCCTCCTTCTATGCATTACAAACTTCAGCACAAACTTAATATACTATTTTCTTCGAATAGAGTATAAGCAACTTTATAGCGAAATTTAAATCATAGTCTTTCGATTGAATTTGGTTTGCTAAAAGTTAAGCAAACTTATATCAAAAAAAATTCTTAATTATTTAATAATTGCCATATTTCTTTCCAGGTATACATTTTGATCTTCAAGGGCATCTTTAGAAACGGATCCATTGCCTGGCTACAAGATGATGTTCTACGGACAACCACCAACAACAAACTCATCAAAAAATACTGGAAAACTTGAAGTTCCTCAGACGCAACAACGTCACCATTTTTAATGTCATCAAGCAAATAAATAATTTACTTAGTTAATTTAAAAGTATTTGCTTTATTTACGTTTATTAAAATTTATTATAAGAATGTATTTAAAAAGAAAATATAACATTTCATTTATAATTACAATTATTTTTTGATAAATTCTGTTTTTTGTACAAATATACCTTATATAGTGCATTCTAAATAAATGAAAATACAAACCAAGAAACTTTGTTTTTCTTTTTAAAGTACCAGGCGCACAGAATCAGGCAGATGGATGATGATTTTTCTGTTTTAAATTTTAGCGCGACCTTGAATGAGAAGTAAATTTCATTGTTGCGTATTTTTAGGTCGTCTGAAGCAGCAGATCTGCTTTGCCAAATGCTATTTTTCGTCAGAAAGTACCAGGCGCACATAATTCAGCAGATGAACGAGGATTTTTCTGTTTTTAATTTTAGCATGACCTTGAGGGAGAATTTCCTTTGAGATAAAATTTCCTCTACACTCAGAGCTGGGCTTGTTTAGATTTTCTGTGCGGTTGTCAGTGTTCGGTTTTGTCTCGAGCAATGGCAAATTTCGTATGTTTTTTTGGTCGATGTACCAGGCGCACAGAAATCAGCAGATAGACGACGAATTTTTCGTTTTTAATTTTTGCATGACCTTGAGGGAGAATTTCCCTTTCACAGAGAATATCCCAGAGCACAGAGCGGAGCTGCGTGCAGTTGTCAGTGTTCGTTTTTGTCTCGACTAAAGACTAATTTCGTATGTTTCTCTGGTCAAAGTACCAGGCGCACAGAAATCAGCAGATAGACGACGAATTTTTCGTTTTTAATTTTTGCATGACCTTGAGGGAAAAGAGCCAATAACCCTGAGTAGAACTTCTGAGCATGGCTCTCAGCTCTAAACTAATACATTCAAATAAAAACGTTGATTTTTGATAAATCGTTTATTTTCTTCTTTTATTATACAAATGTGTATACATATTTATATTTTTCTTAACTATAAATATAGTATATTTTGTATTAATCCAAGAATACATTTAATATTACAATATTTATATAAAAAGCAATGTTAAGTTTACTTATTAAGCTAAGATGTTGCTGCTTTCTTGTCAGTTGATTGTTGTTTTGTGTTTGTTGTTATTGTTTTGTTTGTTGTTGTGTTTGTTGTTGTTGTTGTTGTTGTTTTGATGATGATGATGATGATGATGATGATGATGATGATGTTGTTGTTGTGTTTGTTGTTGTTTTTGTCTGTTCTGATATCCTCTGCTTCGCTGGCGGCCTATTGGAAAACAAAAATTAACTAATTATATTGGTATATATAGATTTTATAGTACTTACTTAACGTTCAGCAGAATGGTTTTGGGCTGATAACGATCCGGCCGGCTCCGACCAATGTGATGTCTCTTTGAATAATAAGTATCTGTGCAAAGTTTCATCGCGATAGCTTTAAAAACATGGATTATATGGACAAAACCGACTTCGAGTTGTATGGCAGCTCTAAGATATAGTGGTCCGATCCGGCCGGTTCTGACCAATGTGCTGTCCCGTTGAATAATAAGTGTCTGTGCAAAGTTTTATCGCGATAGCTTAAAAACTGAGGGACTAGTTTGCATACATTCGGACAGACAGACAGACAGACGGACATGGCTAGATCAATTTGTATTGTCATTCTAAGCATACTGGCAGTAACTTTTGGGGCGCTCCGACGATTCCTTCTATGTGGTACAAAGTTAATATACTATTTTCTTCGAAAAGAGTATAAATATTTAACTTTAAACGCAACAAAAACCAGTTTGCTTTTTAATACATACAACTTAAGTTAAATTTAAAAAACGAATTTATTTCACTACAAATTGGAAATGTGATTTATTTTTAATTTTTGACCGATCGGCTTTAAACTATCTTGATTTCAGATGCTAACCGATTTCAGATTCATTAAGACAAGACAATTTTGCAATCGATAATTGTAGTTGCGATAAGTTTTATTTGGTTTATGCATGTAGACAAAGGAACTTAATAGAACTAAAATACGCAGCTCTAAACTTACTCGAAAAAAATAACATTCAATTGACAGTTGTGTAATAAGTACATATAGATTCACAAATTACAGGTATAAGTATTTTATATGTATCATAGCTCTGTTGGGACTTACAACATTATTTAAATACATTTTATTGTCATTGCTATCTCAATAGTATCTGTATTCCAGCACAGATCTTAGAATGATTATCTAAAATGTTACAAGTACAAATGCCGCCTATATTCACGTTTGATCAAAGAAGCATAAATAAGTAATATTTTGTATATATAGATAGTATTGTTGTATATATATGATATATGGTATGTATGTTGGGTCTAACGCAAGTTGAACCACTCGATAGCTAACTAGAACTGTATACTAACTAAATGATTAAGCAAATAATTTAAGCGAGATTCTACAGGTATACATATATCGTATATACATATGTATACATATATATATCGATATATTTGTTTTTTTTGTCAATGCACCACTGTCTAGAAACTGGAAACTGGCGTCTAGAGGCCCGGCTTGGTCTTATCCACGCTGGTCAGGCTAGCCGTGCTGCCTTCCTCCGAGGACACGGGACTGGTGCTCCTGGGCTCAGACTCTGAGGGAATGGGACTGATGGTGCCACTGCTAGCCGCCTCGCTTATACTTGTATTACAGGGGATCTCCTGGAAAGAAAATAACATATTAGTTACATATGTAAATGATGTCTAGACTTTAGACCGACCTCATCGGCTTCTGTTTTGGTGGTCACCGCCTCAGTGACCGCCTGGGGCGCATCCTTGGCATTCTCGGCCCAGCGCTTAAGGTACTCTACGACGTCGGTGTGGTTGAAGTTCTCGGCCTCATCCACGGGCAGATTGCCCCAGCGATCCTTGGGATTGTGCGGCACATGGCACTGCTCCAGCAGGAACTTGACGCACTCCAAATGACCCTCCGAGGCGGCCAGGTGGAGAGCCGTGCGACCATCGTAGTCAGCCAGGGTGATGTCCATGCCGGAGAGGCGATGGCGACGCAGAGCGGTCACATCGCCGCTGGCGGCGGAGAACAGCAGATTGACTATGGAGAGGCCCTTGGTCTCGTAGCGGTGCTTGCGCGGATCCTTCTTGTTGGACAGATGCTTCAGGTTATCGTAGCGATGGAAGTTGAACATGCTGACCAGCTCCTCGCAGAACTGCAGGCCGCGCACCGTGTTGCCCAGATGGTCCAGGGGTGGCGACCACGCAAAGATGCCCATCACATTGGGAATGACCAGCATCATGCCACCGCTGACGCCCGACTTGGCTGGCAGGCCCACCTTGAAGGCGAACTGGCCCGAGTAGTCGTAGGTGCCGCAGGAATGCATGATGGAGAGCACGTCGCGGATGACCTCCGGCCGCATGACCTTCTCCTCGGTGGTGGGGCAGATGCCTCCGTTGGCCAGGCTGGCGGCTATCACAGACATGGCCTCGCAGTTGGTCTCCATGGCGCAGCACTGGAAGTAGTAGTCCATCACCTCCTTGAGGTTCGTGCGCTTCGGGAAGCACTTGTTCTCGCGCATATAGAAACCCAGGGCGTAATTACGATCCGCCGCCTCGCGCTCCGAGAGGAACACGGTGTTGTTGAAGCCGATGTACTCGCCGCCGGACAGGCGCTTGAACCAGGTCATGGTGTAGTCGAAGATCTCGGCGGAGGTCATGTCCGGCTTGACCAAGGCGTTCATCAGCGAACAGGTGAGGATGGCGCCAGCATTGATCATCGGGTTGTGCGGTTTCTCTGTAAAGGATCGAGGGATTAGTTATGCAGTTCGGGATAAACTTTCATACTAGAGTTCTCTAAGAAATGCCTCTATGAGTTCACTTACTGTTCTGATCCAGGACCAATTCATTGAAGTTGCGACCACTCGGCTCCTGGCCGACAAAGGAATGGACGACCTTGGGACCGAGCTTCTCCAGCGCGATAGCATAGGTCAAAGGCTTGCTGCAACTCTGGAGGGTGAAGGGTTCCTCGACGTCACCCATGGAGAAGCGCTGGCCATCCACCGTGCACAGGCTGATGCCCCAGGAGTTGGGGCTGTAGCGCGACAGTTGCGGAATGTAATCGGCAACCTTGCCCAGAGTGTTGCTCTTGCAGCGGTGGTAAATGTCCTCGATGTCCTTCACGAAGCTCGAGAAGTCGGGTATGACGAACTGCTGTCGGAATGCTTTGGCAATCAGCACAATATTCGGTGAGACGACACTGGAATAACATTTGTGATAGGTTAATTGATGTTCAACTAGAAGGTGCTACTCGGCATTGCCTGTCTTCTTTTTTACATTTGAAAAACTTTTTAAACATTTGAAAACGGATTTTCAAAATTTATCCTTTTTAAATTAGTTTCAAGCCAATCGGACGAAGATTAATGTTTCGCCTATAAAATTGTGACTCCACTTTTCCATGGAGAATGTGAATTTTCCGCAAAAGATAAAATATAACCAAGGATTTTTCACAACTATTTTTGATCTCAATCGAATGAAAAACAAAAAAGGTTCTCGCAATAGGTTTCCACCCATTTACCGACATTGGATCGGATAAAACAAATTTCTTAACCTTCAAATTATAAGAATTAAATTTAGAACCTGCAAAAGGCCAATTTCCTATACTACTTTTAAAAAGATATTCTCTTGTATTTATAAATTGTATCCTTCCCAATTCAAAGGAACTTTTTTTTGAGTTTATCCTAACTGCTTAGGCTGGGTGTTGATTATCAGGCAGCAATCAATCAGTCAGTCAGTTAGTCAGCCAGGATAACATTAATTGCTGTTACTTACGCCTTGAAGGTCTCCCGATTGAGGTGCTGTGTCTCTGCGGATGAGCCCGTCTCATAGTTGTTCAGCTTGTGCACCTTCTTCAGGTTATCCATGAGCTCCCGAACACGCGGATCGCTGCGACGAATGCCGGTCGTCTTCAGTCCGGCCAGGAATTTGCCCATCGAGATGAGACCCGTCTCCTCGCTGGCGAACATGTCGAAGAGGACATCCTCGGCATTGCGCTGCTCCTGCTCGCGATGACTGTGGGAATGATAAGATGAGAATTCCAATTTTCAAATAGTTGGCCCACATTTTGGCCACAGACGAAGACTTTAATTGGGCGGGGTATCTTTGCGGTTTTTTCTTTTATTTAATTCGAATATTTAGCATGCGTATGTGGAAAAGCAAAACAAGATACAACTAAAACTGGTCTGGGTGAGGTGGTAATTGGCCAATAGCCGTCTAGACTGGGCCTAGAGCCTGTCGTGGAGCTGGAACTTATTTAGAGGAATCACAGTGGCTAAAAATAGTCGTGCACGTTTGTGTCGGAGTTGTCGATGGAGGCGGTTGACCGTGTCAAATTGATTTAAATTCGGGACTTGATTCATCAGAAATCTCAATTATCAAAATATATAGACACATATATATATATTTGTCAGATTTCAATTAATTTCAATTTAAATGCGTTCCAATTGAATAGGTTGAGTTGTGACTGTATATATAAATACAGTGGGTGACGTTCATATCAACAATAAGCAGGCATAATGTATGAGTGAAAATATACATAGATAAATACGAAAAAAGCACTAAGAACACTGTACTACAAAGCAATGAATTTTACTCACGGCCTCATTGAATAGTTGCGTCGCTGAACTCTAAGGAGATAAAATACATATATATATATATAGATATAGAGTATTATACCATATTTGGCAATTACACGCTGCCATATGTCGTGTAATAAACACAAAATCAGATTCAACTCAATATCAAATCATTATCGTAATTATCAATGTACGTGGAATGGGAGGTGTGTCAATGTCTGTGTATCTGTGCTTGGGTGTATTCTATTTTTATGATGGCCCCACTCATAAATGAGCCACCCATACCCATACCTATACCTTTATCTATATCTGAATGTGCATCCGTCTAGTCTAGTTTTACCTGATTATTGCGGAAATTGTGCGCACAATTGTGCCCCGACGATTCTGCAGCGAGATGCCCTCAATGATCTCCTCGATCATGGCCGCTGTCTCTGTCGTCTCCTGCGCTTTGTCGCGCCTATAGGTCTCCTCGCGCTCCTTGGTCTCATCTTGGTCTTCGCTCTGTCGCTTCAATGCAACAATTTCCTCCGTTAGCACCATGGCGTATGCGTAATAATAATCTGACTCTAGCGCTCAACCGTTGCAGGTTTAATGAAAACAACGCTCAGCTCAACCGGCATTTTATACATTAGCCAAATGTGTGATTTTTATTACACTCGCTCCAGAGGCAGGGCAACATTCAGACAGACAGACAGACAGACAGAGAGGGAGGGAGGAGAGCGAGGGAGAGAGAGCGATGGAGAGGGAGATAGGGTGAGAGAGGCGGGGAGGCGCTAATTTCTAAATCATGTTATTGCCAATAAAATAAATTAATTAACTCCCCTTTCAAAGCGAATGTGAGCGCATGTAAACACATGAAGCTATTTGCATTTGTAAGTGTTATACCAATATTATGCCACGAGTACTCGAAGCGGACAGATCTGTTGGACGGATATCTGCTTTAACAGGAACATATTACGAGTCTAATATTTGTACAAAAACTCTGGACAATCATTTATCCTAACGGAAATACGAAAATGGTACGAATGATATGAACTGCAGATGGTAGTAGTAATGATGTTTATTGTAATATTTCCGCAAATACCGAAATGTAAGAGATTGGGTAATTTAAAAAATGAATTGTAAGTGGAAGTGAAAGCAACTAACTCATTTGTGCCTATTCCCAAATATATTTACATATACAAAAATATGTTATATATTTTCTATAGGAAAAAATTGACTTATTTGTAGATTTTTGATAGATAGTAAACGAAATGCAATCTAATAATAATAAGTCGACAACTTGCCATTCACACGTTCGCGAAACTGTGCAATATGTACATATTATAATGGAACCACATTTTATAATAAGAGCATTGTGGGGAATGTTTCTATAGAACTGAAAAAAGTGATTGGGTTTTTGTTCTGGTTTTTTTCCCCAATTCTAGAAACAAATGTTGGACCAACTTTTTCAAGTTACGCCCAGATTTTCAGAATGTGTTTATACTCTTTTCGAAGAAAATAGTATATTAAGTTTGTCCTGAAGTTTGTAACGCATAGAAGGAAGCGTCGGAGACCCCCAAAAGTTACTGCCAGTATGCTTAGAATGACAATACAAATTGATCTAGCCATGTCCGTCTGTCTGTCTGTCTGTCTGTCTGTCTGTCTGTCTGTCTGTCTGTCTGTCTGTATGTATGCAAACTAGTCCCTCAGTTTTTGAGCTATCGCGATAAAACTTTGCACAGACACTTATTATTCCAGGGGACAGAACATTGGTCGGAGCCGGCCAGATCGGACCACTATATCTTATAGCTGCCATACAACTCGAAGTCGGTTTTGGCCATATATCCCATGTTTTTTAATCTATCGTGATGAAACATTGCACAGATACTTATTATTCAAAGAGACATCACATTGGTTGGAGCCGGCCGGATCGGATCACTATATCTTATAGCTGCTATACAACTGGCAATGAATTAAATATTTTTAGAACAAAAAAAAAATGTTACGCGACAAAACGATTTTTTACAGCTTATGAAATTTCAGTGGTGCAGTTGGCAGAGTGAAAATTGCCTATAGGTTCGAAAAGAGTATAAAATCTTCGGCACGCCGAAGATAATCCTTCCACACTTGTTTTTAATTGTAATATTAATGTTTTTATACTCTGATACCGAAGGTACTCATAGTATATTGGTTTTGTCGAATGTCCGTCAGGCCGTCCGTCTGTCCGTCTGTCCGTCTGTCTGTCTGGATGAACGCGCGTATTTCCGAAACGATATTAGATAGACTCTTGAAATCTTTTACGTTATGATTATAGCTATCTGCTTCAGATCAAGTTTATTCCAAATTTATGCCACGCCCACTGGGAGGCTGGCAAATCGATAACATGTCGATACACCTCAAATCACAAATCGATTAAACGTGAATAACTCCCACAATTTTGAAGCTAGAGTAATCAAATTTGGTAGGTATATTGCTGGTGACCTCCCGAAAAAATTGGATCCTAGGTTAATCGGCCACGCCCATTATTACGCCCACCAGCCCCCCTCCAAAATTAATTTGAAATGCTTATATCTCCCGCAGTTTTAGAGCTAAAGTCACCATATTTGGAATATATATTACTGGTGACGTCCTCTACAGATTACAGAAACAAAATTTCGACCACGCCCACTCCCGCCCCCGTAATCGCGAAAATCGATATACATCAATGCACAATTCGATAACACGTGTATATTTCCCGCAATTTTGAAGCTAGAGTCCCCAAATTTGGAATTTAGACTAGGGCTGACCAGCCCAAAAGATTGCGTCCTGGATTTTCCGGCCACGCCCACTAGAACGCCCCCCAGCCTCCCCGCCCCCACGAAACACGGAAGCCTATATCTCGCACAGTTTAAGAGCTAGGGCCACCAAAATTGGAGGATAGACTTATTGTCAGCCCCCCTAAATATCGGCAAAAAATTTTGGGGCCACGCCCCCTCCCGCCCCCAAAAATCGCGAAAATTTATATCTTCCACAGTTTTAGAGCTAGAGTCACCAAAATTGGAGGATAGACTTATTGTCAGCCCCCCTAAATATCGGCAAAAAATTTTGGGGCCCCGCCCCCTCCCGCCCCCAAAAATCGCGAAAATTTATATCTTCCACAGTTTTAGAGCTAGAGTCACCAAAATTGGAGGATAGACTTATTGTCAGCCCCCCTAAAGATCGGAAAAAAATTTTGGGGCCCCGCCCCTTCCCGCCCCCAAAAATCGCGAAAATTTATATCTTCCACAGTTTCAGAGCTAGAGTCATTAAACTTGGAAGATAGAATTCTGGTCAGCCCCTCTAAATATCGGTAAAAAAAATTTGGGGCCACGCCCCCTCCCGCCCCCAAAAATCGCGAAAATGTATATCTTCCACAGTTTTAGAGCTAGAGTCAAGAAATTTGTAAAATAGACTTCTTGTCACTCCCTCTAAAGATCGGCCAAATTTTTTGGGGCCACGCCCCTTCCCGCCCCCAAAAATCGCGAAAGCTTATATCTTCCACAGTTTTAGAGCTAGAGTCACCAAAATTGGTAGATAGACTTCTGGTCACCCCCTCTTAAGATCGACCATGCCCCTCCCGTTCCCAAAAACTTGGAATGCCGATTTCGGGTCACCCAAACACCAGCAAAAATTTTCTGTTCACTTGCTTTCAGCTGTTCTTAAAATGGTATCAGAGTATTACGCAGTCGGCTCCGCCCGACTGCAACGTTCTCACTTGTTTCTTATTTAATTGATTGAAAAATTCATGTTGGGCGCTTAAAAATGAAATACTAACAAGAGATTCTTAGCTCAAATTTGAATTGTCATTTATTACTAGCAAGCGAATAAAAATGTCTGCGCTTTTATCTGTGATAACAGATCAGTTTCTGCATGTATTCGCTGCATATATATTATAGTCATTGTCTGCTGCGAATCCAAAAGCCGACTAAACTGACTAATGACTGACTGGGCACAATTCCTTCACTGATAAGACGCTATCAGCTGCTGCTTTTTTAGGGGCAGGGAGGCTCGTCTTGGATTGAGTCACGTTTGGCACTTTTGCACTTTGATCACTTTTACCTGATATACTTGGTTATCACTTTGATGAAGGTGGCTTTCTGGCTCTTGGTGCAAATGCCCGCGACCATCTCGGCAATGATATTCCCATCGATCAGATCAGCGTCATCCTGGACGCGATCCGGCTGTGCACCAGCTAGTTGCTGCTGCTGCTCCTCCTCGACGACCTTGGCCGCATTCTGCTTGACCAGCTGGATGAGCTGATCGCCAGTCATGGACTTCAGGTCGTCGAGTATCTTCTGGCGTATGCTGTCCTTGAACTGGGCCGCCTCCTCGGGCGTGTACCCATCCAGGGGCAGAGGCGCCTGCTCCGTGGCATACTGCAGCAAGCTCAATCTGCGATCTGCCATCTGTCTGCTATAACACTCTTCGATTTTTCCGTGATTTTTTGTGCACTGCGCGAAACACTCGTGGCCAGAGTACCGCCGATGCCGAAATGAGCGACAGCGCCATGGGGCAACAGTTTTATAGTTGGCATCGCAAATATGTTGAACTGTTGTATGTAGATTGGGGGCCCAAGAATTGAGCGAATTTCGATCTTATCTTCATTTAATAAACGTATGTTAATTTATTTTTATGCCCCCAGATTGCCATCAATTAGCGCGTATGCGCGTGCAGAGCAATATTTTTGGGCCCTCTAACAGTTGCGAGGCAAATGGAGAGCTGATTTCTAACAGAACTTCATGGATTTATCTATATGTTGAATAGTATGTATATCAATCAGCCACAAAGCACAATCTGCTCTATATATAATACATATTTGAGCGATTCTCAAGCTCTGAATCAGTTTCCATAATATGTTTTCCTAACTCCATCCTCTACTAACTTGGTATCAAAAATTACAAACAAATTGCAAAGCGAAAAGTTTACTCATCTTTGCTCCAGATCTTCTAACTAACATTACATGTGAAATATCATTTCTCTCATAGTTTATTTCACAATAAGAAATAGGGTAACCTATAGTCTCTCTGCTCATACAAAAGAAAGTCCTTGCAGCAAAACATTTTGAGTCAAAACAAAAACAGTCCAAATTCTGTTTGGCATGCATCCCAAAATGTGCTGAGAATAATGTATGCAAATGTGCAAGGTAAATATTTTCGCGAAAATATCTTTTGAATAATAATGTGTTGTTTTTTTCTTATAAATAGGCAAAATTTGTAAAAATCAATCTCTTTGTAAATTCGCTAATTGTGCAAGTCAACGGCTGCAAGCCGGATCATAATTTATTTTGTTGGCCGTTTATAAATAGCAAAGTCAACTGTTAATTTTCTAAAAATGGGAACAAACTGTTTACGTTACAGTTGGTGCTGGTCACCGTTACATATTCTAAGCAAATAGGCTTACAACTATTGATATAAATCATTTGAGCCATGTGTCAAAGAAGGCGATTGCTGATTGATGCAGGTGCCAAATGAGAACTCAAATATTTTGCGTAATTATTGTTAATTATTGTGCTGCGAGTGCGTTTGCGTTTGTGTTTGTGTTAGTGTTAATGTGAGCTTGTGCATGTATGCCATTTTCTCTATATATAAGTGTAGTTATTTACTCACAGCTTGGCATTTTCATCGCGCTGCTTGGGTCCGTTGCTTGGGTCATAGAAGGATAATTTGCGATTGGCGAAAACCAAGTTCATCAACGGCGGTGTTCGTAGTTTTTTCTGCAATGAACATAATACATATGATTATTATATGGTAAGTACTTTATTACTTGTTAAGCACGTATCGTTAAATATTTCATTCTACAATTCGCAAAGTATTCTTGGTGACTTGCACACGTACAATCATATAGAGACGTTGTGACATTTTCACCTGTGCTGTGAATCGAAATTGAAATACTAAGCAAACAGCATAACGGCAGCTTTATATATATAGTCTTGTGCTATCCAACGTCCAAATAACAGCTAACGACTCAATGTTTCTTTTTGTTTCTTGTATATTTTTGAGTGCACCTAAAATGCTGCAATGAAAACTTTGAAAAGTCGATTTTTCAATATTACCTGGATTAGCCTTAAGACAGCTGTTAACCTAATGACGGGTACGCGAAAAGTCATATTTTACTCAAACAAAAGCCATATTTCGGTATAAAATTGAACTTAAAAATTTTTAGACACACAAGTGTCGGACAATAGAAAACGTATTCTTGGCTTACTGTGATATAAACTTAAAACAAAAACTTTTTTTTTAGTTTTTTTGATGAGCGGATTGAGAACAGATGATTTTAACTGCTGAATGCAACGATTTCTGATGCGGATATATACATTATTTGAAGGCTAACATATGCTGACTTTGATACCTAAAAGTTGACAATATATTCAGCATCATTTCATAATGAGTATATAATCTGCTAAGAAACTAGCTTAGTCTGCTTGAAGTTTTATTAAACAAATATTGATTTTTAGAATTGTTCATTATTTTACATAATTTGCCAATGTTTTGATTAATTCGGCTATAGTTACTATTTATTTTGCCTCTTTTTCGGTAGATTATAACAGTTGGCCTTTTCTTGGTGTAAATAGCGATAAGTACGTCAGAATCTTTTGCTTTTTAATTAAACAATCTTTGGTAGAGCTTTGAACCCTTTGAGCAATTGGATATGGCTTCATTTGTGTTATCGAATTGAATACGCTAAGAGATTAATCCATACAATAAGTTGGCAATCTAATTTGGCTCATGAACCAGCAATCATCGGGCCCTCTCTTAATTGAACACCTGCAGCCGGCCTTTGATATTGGTATTGGATTACCGCTAGTGCCGCATGACATCAGCACTCTGACTCCGGAGCAGATGCTCCAACGGGGGATGGGGACAACAACTCGGCTTGCCTGACGACAGCGGGCGGCCAATTTGTTAATTGAATGGACAAATAGTCGATAGAAAGATTTCAATTCATGAGCAGTGCAAGCGGAATTTTTAGTAGTCGCGTCTAAAAACTTCAACACGTGCTATTTGCACACGAATTTCGGGTGGCAATGTGGGCGAAAAGGGGGCTCGGCAAACAAAGTCATGTGCATAGTCAAGATAACAACGGCGTCCTCTTAACAACAGTGTAATAACAATAAGACGCCAACAACTTGACTCAGCTTCCTAAAACGTAAAACGTAATCACTTTTGTATATGTGCAGATTTCTGCTGTGTGACAGCTTTCACAAATGAAATGAAAAGTATTCGCAACGTTTTGACGCACGAAGCGCAAATACAATTGAACTTTATAAATAAAAAAGCAACAACAACAAATAAGTACCTATAGCATGTATATATGTTTGAGTACATATGTATCTTTGTTTTGCTCATAACTTGCATCTGTTTATTTGCTGATCCGAAATACCCAACAATAACAACAATTATGGATCCCATGTGATCGGCTGCGTGTGAGGGGCTTGTTTTTGGCCAGCCCGAAATTGTGAACACACACACACACACACACACACTCACATATCTCACATAGATACATACACACATACAGGTTTGTACATATGTCTGCTAGTGTGTGTCTAAGAATATTCTTTTCTTCCATGGCAACGAAACTTCAACGTTTCAACGCCAGGTGGTAAAAGCTAGCGATGGAACACTGGGGAATACTTAAGTATTATTTAACTGGGTATTATTTAATAGCAATTTTAGTGTATTTGTATATGTGTGCATGTTATATCCATTGCTGATATATTCAAGCTAAATACATTAAATATTTGAACATTTTTAAGTATCTTCTTAAATACATTTTATATTGATATTCAGCAAAATGTATATTTTTAAAATAAGACAAAGACTGTATATTCATTGATTATTATATATTATACATATTAGACCAGCTCTCTATTCAGATATATTCTGCCTCTCTTTATATGTATATACGATAGTGTCCAGCACTAATCAAAATTCGCTAATTTTTACGAGAGCGAAAACCCACATGTTTATATCGTTGTATATAGCTAGAGCTCATATATACAAACACAACTATATGTGTGTGTATATATGTTATACATATATTTACATTCGTTGGGATTTCTTTTTGTGACATTTTTCTCGTGACTTTGGCATGCTGAAATTCTGCGTGTTAGCACATATGAATCATTAATTATAACCAAATATATTTTGAAAACACGTTCGAATTCGCCGAGCAATCAATCCACAAGCCATTCACAAATCATATTCAATGTCTCGGTCATAATATATGTATGTACTATTCTAAATATACTTGTATTTGTTAAATAGTGTGTGTGCAACTGTGCCGACAGATTGGCACACATAATAAAGATTAAAGAAATGACAAATCTGATCAAATCTGCTGATCGAGCAATTGGTACAATTATTTACAACGTCATCATTAATTTCCCAATCGAATTTTCCAGTAGTCATAACCAGATACAATCTGATAAGATAACAAAGTAAGCGGATGATATAAACTTTTTGTTTGGCACGTAACTTTTAGGTAAATTTAATGGTTATCTAATGGAACTCTACTAGATAAGAGCCTCGCCGCTGTCTGAATCTAATCCACTTTAAATATATGGTGTAATTTGCTCCAGACACGAAATTTACACCACATTTGGTAAATGACTTTTCAAGCTAATTTCGCTGAGTAGTTTTTGATGCTATATTTAGAAGGTGGGATAATTGTTTGCTGTTTACTACGCACTTGAATGAAAAGGCCATAATTAAATCTGTGAGAACTGAACGCATTGTAAAAATCAATAATTATGTGATGCCAAAGACGAAAACGAAAATAAAGCCTGTTGTTGCTGTGGGGGATTAAACAGCCCAAGTCAGCTGTTTATTTTGGTGGGTGGTGGTGGGTGCTTGAACTCACCTCAGCTGCTATCTTATGCTTCACCTCAAGGCCCGTATGACGGAACTTGGCGCGCTTAAGCAGCTCCTCCTCGCTGTAGACATCGACATCGATCTGGCTGCGTTTGCCATCGTCCAGGTCGATAGATGGCTCCGTCGCCTTAGTGCGTCGCACCAGCACTAGGCCATTGTGGACCAGCTCCGGGCGACACCTTCCGTTGGCCGTGTGGCTGGTCAGCAAGCGCAGATTTAGATTGGCAAGCGCTGGAACACCCTTGAACATTATCACAGACGCGAATTTAGCTGTAGTTGTTGTAGAAGCTTTCTCAAACACGACTAACGGCTAACGGTTAACTGCTTGCTGCTGTATCTCGTATTAGCTTGTATCTTTGTATCTCGTGCTGCGTCCGCGTCTCTGCACATGCGTTCGTTCTCTTTCACTACTCACAAGCTACTGACTGCCCATGCTGAACTCATATAATCAGCTCAGCACGCCGGCAGCGACGACGACGACGACGACGTCGGCAGCAGCAGCAGCAGCAAGAGTTTGCGACTTCTTTCACATTTTGCGTGGCACTGTTTGACTAGTGAGTAAGCGATTCGACTCGACTCGACCCAACAGCGGATGTGCCAAAGTTAATCAAGAGAGCGGCAGCGAGAGAAACGTCAAGTGCGTGGGCGAATTTGCTCTCTCTCTCGCTCTCTCTCTCTGTGTCTTAGGTGAACTGCCTTGGGGGGCTCGTCCGTCGTCAAGTGACGTCACTGCACAATACTTATGTCACAATACCAGGGACCATAACAGTTTGGATTTTAATTCAGAATAATTCATCAGATATTTTTGATTTTTACAATAAAGATAAGAAAGTAATAGTTATAGTATTTGCTATTATTGAATTGCTATTCTTTTGCTCAAAAATAAGCTTTTTGTGAGTTTTATTATTTTTGAAAACCTGTTTACTAACGACTTTTTCTAATGTGTCATACGAAGACTTTAACTTTCAGCTTTTAAAAATCTACCACTAATTATTATTATTTTTTTTTATTTTTTTTTTTTTTGTGGTTTAAGTTACCAAGGTACCCGTGGGTAAAATGGATTTAATTATTATTTTTTTTTTTTACTATACAAGTCCTCTGAAGTTAGAGCTAATAAATGAGTCTTGAATAAGATAAACATACAGTCCTGCTTTGGTGCTTCTATTTTTATAGCCTTTAAGATAAAAAAACTGTTGATTATTCTTTTGAGGACTTTTGTTTTAAACAAAAATAAATAAGTCCTTGATTTATATTACTATTCTTATTAGTCTTCAAGTGACTTTAATTAAAGTCTTTAAAAACCGTTATTTAAAGACTAACGATAATAGATTATGAATTTTTGAGTAATACAATCAAATTAAAATTACACGTGGTTTTTTATATATTTTATTTGTAAAGAAGAAGTAAAAACAAATGGTTTAATGTCCTCAACAATAATAAAGGCAGTGATTTTTTTTAGATTTGTGCAATAACTGCTGATTTCGGTCCCTGAAAAATACAACTTTATGCAATAATTTTAAACGACTTAGGCTAAGACTTATGCTATGATCAATACGCTCACTCGCTCTGCAGTATAACGCCAAACAGCGCGGACATCAGCTGAAGATAATCCTCCTCGACGAGCTGCACCTGGGACAGCTCACAGTAGCCAGTCTCCGTTGTGGGCGAAAAGTGCTGGACGTCAGCTACCACCGGTTCACCTGAGCAGGGCGCGTCTGAATTCAAGCGCCTGTGGCTCTGCATTTCGGCCAAGCTTTGGGGCGTTGAGGCTGCCATGTTATGGCTGCCCGTTGGGTTGTGCGTCCCAATGGGACTTAGCATGCGTGTCATCTCCAAGTTGCCAGACTGCTGCTGCTGCAGATGCTGACGCCGCACAACGTTGACGCGCAGCTCGTTGGTGGTGGTGCTGCTGCGACGCACTAGCTCGGTGTTGCTGCTCCTTGGGCCAGAGCCAGAGCCAGAGCTGCCACTGCGCGCCGCATCTGTTTGCCTGAGCTTGATCAGACCATGCTTGCGTCGCACCCACTGGCAGCGCGAGTCCCGATAGTCGACAATCACCTTGCGCCGCACAAACTCGTGAAAGCCGAGCAGCTCGCTGCTGATCTCACGTCGAACAATCTGTTTCCAGCGCGGCTCCAGATCCGGCGAGCGTATCACGTAGATGCTCTGCGAGGCCACCAGCATTAGCAGATGCTCCAGCGCCACCAGGCACAGCTGGCCATCCAGATGGGAGAGCAGCTCATTGGACGGACACGAGACCGTGGACTGC
The DNA here is from genome assembly GCA_035042425.1 of Drosophila flavopinicola. Taxonomy (NCBI): domain Eukaryota; kingdom Metazoa; phylum Arthropoda; class Insecta; order Diptera; family Drosophilidae; genus Drosophila; species Drosophila flavopinicola. Next base: position 157,669 of record JAWNLL010000224.1, read on the forward strand.
GTGAGACTGCGCTGGCCGCCACTCGAGTCGCCCGCTTTGACGCTACTCGTCGCCTCACCCTGCTCCACATTCGGAAGGCAATTCAGTGGTGCCTCATGGAAGCCATGATTTTGCTGTAAAGAAAATGAGACAATATTTGCATAGAATATTTTAAGGTTTTAGTTACAAAGTATTAAGTTTTCGCTAAAATAAACAGAAACTGTATTGCGATTTGGCCCTGATATTGCTTAAAACTCCCAACTTGTTCGAAAATATATATTAAAAAAAGTAAGTAAAGTAAAAATCTAAAATTACTATTACAATAAATAAAAAAAAAGAAACATAGACTTTCGAATTTTGAAAAATTGTATAGAACTTCAGCTTTTCGAAAACAATATGAAATAACATAAAATGAAAAATATATCAGTTTCCAATAGGATTGTTCGGTAGCTGAATCCGAAAATGAATACCGCTTTTTCATTAACTCTGAAAACATATTTATGTGAACATCTCCGGCTTAGCTTTCATGATTTTCAGGAAGTAGACTTTTTATAAAAAGTAATAAGAATTTATAGTTTAAAGGAACTGCTTTGACACGGTTTTTGGTAGTTGAGATGATGCATTTACATGTTGCATTAGCTTTGTTGGTTAAAGATATGTCTAGCTGCATCAAAAACATAAATTATAAGTGTAACTGCTGAGGCACTGGATGATATCACAAAAACAATTGTCCATTGCTTAAACTTGGGAATGCTATGCCTGATCTTAAGTCATCAATTATCACTCGACTTGTCGCTCTTTCAATTAACACTATACGACTTCGTCGCAACTTTGCAACCCGTTTGAAATAACAAAAACATCCAGTGAGCTTAAGCTATGTATCATCACGGAATCGTTGCGAATCCTCTCCACTTGCTTACCAGATTGAGTGCCTTCACATAGTTGGTAACCATAGTTAGCACCATGACAAAGGTGAGCGCCAGACTGCCCTCGCTCAGTTTGGGTGCCCCGAACTTGACGTCCAGTATGGGGTGCCATTTGTGTGGCTCATAGAAGCTGCAGCACAACAGGTCCATCAGATCCGGACTGAACTTCTGCAAGGCCTTCACGCAGTAGATAATGATGTCAGTGAGGCTGAGAAGTAGTAGCATTATGTATTGGGATTCATTTATGGCACATCTATATGCAGACACTTACTCGTTGCAGGCATTGATGATGTCATCGTCGATGGCAATGGGCTCCATGTTACGCAGTATTTCCAGCTGGGAGCGTCGTCCTGCAATCAGGCACTTCAAATTGCGCTGCTGATGAAACATCGAGGTGGCATGACACATCAGGGCCTGGACAGTATTCTACGTGGGCGATAGAATAGAGAATTAGTAAATCTGCCAAAAAAAAATCAGCCATAAAAAATCCGAAAACCATTATTATATTTCATTTCTATTATTATCTTCAAGAGTATCAGGAACCTTTCAGTTTTAGGATGTATGTGTGTAGGGTGAACATAAATTCTAAGCTTGGCATTTCTATCTAGTATATTTCTATATTAAACAAAAATTACAAATGCTTAGTATGAGTTTTATTTGAATAAGTCTTTCAGTATAGTCTTTGGGATTAACGAAATTTTCCTACTGTATATTTGAAGTCTTTTAAGACTTTAAGACTTTTTTTATTGAACAAAAAAGAAAAGTTGACAGACTTTTATAATTGTTTTCATCAAACAACCCAAGAATTGAAATATTTGTTACATGTGTAAACTATTCGAGATTATACATACTAAATTTGGTGCCTCTATCTCACATAACTTTCAAGTTATGGCCAAAAAACACTGGTCTCAATTCCAAATGTATCGATAACCTTTAAAAGGGACAAGTTATCGATGAAATGAAACAAACTTGATCTGTCCCGGCACTACGAGAATTTATATTCCAAATATGAAGTCTCTAGCTCTTATAGTCTCTGATATCCGCGTGTTCATCCATACGGACGGACATGGCTAGATCGACTCGGCTGTTGATACTGATCAAGAATATATATACTTTATATGGTCGGAGATGCTTCCTAATGCCTGTTACATACTGTTGCACAACTTCATTATACCCTTTTTACCTACTGATATTAAGATGACTTTAGTATCCATCCAAATACAACTAATTAGGCAACCGTAACTCAAGAATGCAGGAATCTGATATACCCTGTTTATTTAATAAATAAAATAACAGATTATAGAGTAGTGAGAGCGAAAGAGAGGAGTGAAAGATAGAGAGAGAGTGAGAGAGAGCGAGTGAGAGAGAGAAGTGAGGAGAGAGAGTAGTCAGAGAGAGAGAGAGTAGTCAGAGAGAGAGAGAGAGGAGAGAGAGAGAGAAGATAGACAGAAGAGAGAGAGATTAATCAGAGAGAGAGAGAGAGAGAGAGATTAGTTTGAGAGGGAGAGATAGAGTAGTGAGAGAGAGTAGCGAGAGAGAGACAGAGGGAGAGAGATAGAGAGAGAGAGAGTAGCCAGAGAGTAACCAGATAGAGGGTGAGATAGAATGACTTAATTTACTACTGACACTGAGAGAGAGCAGAAAACAATATTATTATTTCACCAACACACAATACAATATTCAGACTACAGCTCAGTCCATCAATATCGACAGACCTCACTTAAATTATTGAGAATCGCATAGAAGGGCAATGTTAAATATGCGTTATTTTTTCATTACCGGAAATGTTATAGAAATAGTGATGCAAACATAATTTTTTTTACAGGGTATATAAAAGGTAGCACAACTAGACAAACTTCTTGTTTTACGACTACTGCTTATCAGATCAATGAACAACTCTATAAGCAAATAATAATTAAACAAGTAAGAGTGCTCTAGTCGGGAGTGCCCGACTAGGAGATACCCTGAACCCAGTCCATACATCCATTCACACTAACCTAACAGTGTACATATGTACATACGGACACACACATTCTGCAAGCAGTGCAAGCGGTTTACGCAGTTAGCTTGCTTTTTCACTGAGCCCCACACAATGGAAAGTTAAATGTTAAGCAGCTTCTGTGTTTATTATCCGATCTTATTGAAATTTTTTGGCCATACAATTTTCAATAAAATGTGTGTCCAACCCAAATTGCAAGATCATACCTTCAAATATTCGTTTTTTCAACTTTTGGGGGGATTGGGGGATGGTATCCAAAAAGTGAAATATATATTACATGTGTATGCTTTTCGAGATGCATGCCATATTTGGGGCCTCTAGCTCTTATAACTTGTAATTTATGGCCCAAAAACGCTAGTCTGAAACAAACTTGTACTGTCCCGGGACTACGAGAACTTATATTTCAAATATGAAGTCTCTAGCTCTTATAGTCTCTGATATCTGCGTGTTCACACAGACAGACGGACAGACAGACGGACATGGCTAGATCGACTCGGCTTCTGATACTGATCACGAACATATATACTTTATATGGTCGGAGATGCTGCCTTATGGCTGTTACATACTTTTGCACAAAACCATTATACCCTTTTTACCCATTTTGAATGGGTTCAGGGCATAAAAAGTCTTTAATTTAATCTGCCATTAAAAGACTTACAAATTACTGGTTATTTTTTGATAAAAGTTTAGACAAAAGTCTCACCATAATGTTGTAGAGCGAGGGCCTGTGCTCCTGCGCCCACTCCTTGTGATGGTCCGTCAGACTGGCAACCAGTGAAATGGCCGCCTTGATTAGCTGCATGGCCGCCGGCTCCAGTGATAGTTTGCCCAGCAGCAGCGAGTCCACGAGGTAGACCTCGTGGATGCCCACAAACTGTATGGCCTGTGGCAGAAAGGACTTCTTGTGCTTGTCGTAGATGATGTTGACCAGCTCAATGCCGCGTGAGTAGATGGGCCACCACTTCTCGATGGTCCACCCATCGGTGGTGGTGGGCTTGTTGAACTCGTATGGCGACTGCAGCAGCTCCCGCGGCGGCAGCAGTTTGAGCCACAGATGCTCGCTTACATCGCAGTGCAGAAACTCGCTGGAGCAGTTGCTCTTGGCGAATACGATCAGCACGTCCAGCAGCTGTACGCTGATCACCTGCTTGCCATGCATGGGCAAGGTGTAAGAGACACAGTGCAGCAGCCGCTGGAAGAGGCGCACGGACACAAAGGGCAGATCCCAATTGCCGGGTCCGTCGTTGTTGAAAATGGTAGCCACTGCCTTCAGCAGATTGAGGCACAATATCAGCGAATGCGAAGTTGTCGCCAGCTTGGCACTGGGCAGCTCTACGGACAGTGCCTGCGGCTCCACATTCACCGACTTCTCCATGCTCTGCAGCTCTGTGCAGATGATGCTTACCACAGTGTTAAGGAAGCGCAGTGCAATCGAGGAGTCTCTGATCAGGAGACCTGTGTAGAGATGCACGCACTTTGTGATGATGGCCAGGCAGGCCTCCTTGGCGCGCACATGCAGATCCTCGTAGCAGGCGCAGATGCGGCTCATCAGCTGCTGCAGCTGGTCCATCAGTTGCTGCTCCTCCGCGGCGCCGCTCGTGTAGGCCTGCTTGAACTGCAGCAGTATGAAGATGTACAGCTCGGCCAGCATGATGAAGGGACGCATGTCGTCTAGGTAGTTGGCGCGATCCACTAGTACCGTCAGACACTCCTGGGCGAGCAGCTTGAACTGGGCTTCGGGTATGGTCAGGAACTTTGGCTGCTTCTTCAGCAGTATGACAATCAGATCCTTGAAGGACTGCAGGCAGCAAATCCAGTCGGGCAGCTCATCGCTGGCACCGCTCTGCCCTGCCGGCACCTTGGGCATGTCGAAGACGTACTGCAGCCACTGCGCGAAGCAGTCGCGCTCGAAGAACCTGCTCATCACCTGGCGCAGCTTGTCCTTGCTGCCCTTGCCCGTGCTGTAGACTTCGATGGAGATTATGTTGATCAGCTGCGTGTAGACGCGCACCTGCGGCTGCCCGCTGGGCTTGGCGAAGAGCGGACAGCAGAGCTGCGTCCAGAAGTTCGGCTGCTTAAGTAGCTCATCCACGAGCATTTGCAGATTGTGCTTCCACAGCGAGTGGAAGATGCTCATGATCTTGCAGGGCAGCGTCTGCTGTATGGTCAGCGGCTCGGCCTCCAGGGCATCGAGGAACTCCCGCATGTAGGTGACTATGCTGTCGCCAATGCTGGGCGCGCACTCCTTGCCGAAGAAGGAGCGCTTGTCGAGCGCATAGTTCACCTTGAAGAAGGCCTCCGTCACGCCCGGCTGCTTGGCAATGCACGCCTCCACCAGCTCCAGTATGGCGATCTTGATCGAGTCGCTCTCCAGCTCGTCGGGCAGCTTCTGCATGAAGGTCAGGCGAATCTGATCGGCCTCCATGTCCAGGCAGGCCAGCAGCGACATGTTGAACTCAAGCGCAATGCGCTTCAGCAGTCGGCACGAGACGATCGGCAGCCAGCGGTCGAATATGTTGCTCATGTAGCTGCAAACAGTGGGTATAATGCGCAGCGTGTCCTGCTGCTTGGGCAGCGTGTAGATGAGCGCCTCCAGTGGCGATAGTGTGTCCGCCGCATAGACGTGACTCTTCAGACTCAGCACCTGCATCAGTATGCGCATGGATAGGCGCACGAGCATCATGAGTCCGTGCGGCTGCTGTTGCATCCAGTTCGACTCCAGCTCCATCGTGTGCTGCACAAATGCATTGCCAACGCCAACAAATCTATGGATTACGAATTAATAAGAGTTCTTAGCTGCACTTATCTTTAAGTTATTTAGTACTAATATATATATACATTTTAATTATGTTAAAGATTATCTAATGAATTTTATCTTCCGACCTGATATATAAGACTTAAGCCGCAAATAAATAATCTTTAAAGTTGATTTTATGTATAAAATTCAAAAACATAAGGACATCAAATGATAGGTCCCGTTACAGGAATAGTTATACTGTAATACTCCTTAAATGAGTGCCATTTTTATCATTATAAGATTTTTTGTTACCAATCTAAAGAATGTTAGCTGATATTGTTGTGAAAAATATATTTTAAATATACTCAATTAGTGCATTAGAATTATCTGTTTATGAAAAATAGATTCCCTTAACATGCTTAAATCGCTCTCTCAATAAATTGCACAAGAAACATATGCTAAATAAAAGTTGACATAAAGAACAAAAATGCAATCTCAAGTTAAGTTAAGCAAAAATATGTCACGTCACGCAACAAGCCCAAGCTTCATTTTAAAACATTATAACGCACTAAACACTGAACACATTACGAATTTTAGGTAACATTTTGCCAGATCCTATTCAAATAAGTTGGCATTAAAAAACATGTTCGAATGTAGCTGCAAGTGAAAGAACTTGTATTTTCTGTTACGACACGTGTCCCAATTTGTTTGTTAATAACTACAACTGTACTTTGTACTGGTTTTTTAACTACATATAGAGCTGAAACAAAATCATATGAATTTCTGTCCATAAATACCTCAACAAAATGAGTCCATTGTCCAGATTGAGCAGCGAGTAGACGCACACGTTAAGTAGCAGCTGGCGCTGCTCGCATTTGATGTCGCTGCTGCTGCCAATGATGTCGAACAGGTCGCAGATGAAACTGAGCACCTCAAAGTAGATCTTGTTCTTGTCCAGATGCGACTTGAAGTGCCAGGTGTGCAGGTGCGGGAACACGTCGCGCAGCAGGAAGACCAGCCCCGGAATCTCCACTTGCACATAGCGTTGCCGCTTCAGCTTTGTGTAGGTGCGCAGGAAGCTCAAGTAGGCCAGCAGAAAGTCGTAGCGTTGCTGCTTCTTCTCCACATTGTCGATGACGGAGCCGAGGAAGCGCGACTCAAAGTAAACGGCGCTGGCGCAGAGCTTGTAGTCGTGCAGCGTATGGCTGTCCGTCGTGGGCAGTATGTCCAGATTGCTGATGCGCGCAAAGATCTGCTCATCCACCAGCGGCAGTAGTGCCGTGCAGATGTTGAGGCAGTTGGACAGCAGTCCGATCGGCGGGCACTGCACGCTCTTGAACTTGCTCAGCAGATCTATGCACATCTCCGTCGGGTGTACCATCTCGGCGCTGATGCCGTCAATCGATGTGGTGCGTTGCACGGCCAGCTCCAGATACTTAAGACCCGACTCCACGCGCAGTATGCGCTCGCTGGACACAAAGTCGCCGTGCAGCTCCGCCTTTTCGCGCAGCAGACAGTTAATCTCGTGGTGCAGCGCATTGAAGAAGTTCACATGGCAGCGGAAGTGCATGTAGAAGTCGTTGGCGTGCTGCACAGCCGTACAGCTGGTGCCAGCGGGCAGCGTGAAGTCGATGCGCGGAAACGGCTGAATCATACCGGTCAGCTCGTACTCGTTTGCGTCCAGCTCCTTAACCTTGAGCTCCCGCTCGTCGTACAGTAGCGCCAGCATAGGCAGCGATTCCAGCTGACCCTTAATCTGTAAAAGAACACACACACTTGAGTCTGGGAATCTCATTAGAGGCCCTGTCAGCTTACATAGTTGCCTTGGCCCGCCTTGGTGAGTGACTGGGCCAACTTGGCCAAGTTGGTGAACTGCAGCGGAAAGTTCTCCAGCAGCGAATTGTACAGCGAACGTACTCCACCATCTGGAAAAGGTGAATTATTATGATTAGAACTTATAATGACTATCATTTTGGAGATTTAATCATTTAAATATGCAATGTAAATATGCAATTGTGTGGTTACATGTGTATGCTATTCCGGATTACACATTCCTTATTTGGGGCCTATAGCTCTTAAGACTTTTAAATTATGATAAAAAAAACTATAGTTTGAAATCGAAACTTATGGATTAGTTTTGAACGGGACGAGTTATCGATAACTTGATCAGTCCCAGGACTAAGACTTATATTCCCGTTTTTAATGGGTTCAGGGTATACAAATAAATCAACTTTAAATTGGATTATTCGTTTGTGCGCTATTTCCAGGTTAAAAACTATTTGTCTTCAAATTATCAATTAACAAACAAAAATAAATTGTTTCTATTCAATCTATCTATTCATGTATTCTAAAAAATACAAAAGTTTTAGTTTTTCTAATCTTCTAAGGTCTGTAGCTGTGACAAGGCAGACGGACATGATCTGATCTGGAATACATGTATCAATATCGTTGATGCTCACACAACTGCATCAGCTTTTGGGTATTATAAAACAAACCTTCGCGACTGCAGAATTCTTTGGCCAGCTGTGGCCAGGAGAGCAGCTCACAGAGCAGCTCATAGATGCCCTCGTAGCGCGCACAGCTGCCGTCACCATCGAACAGGTCGCACATGTAGCTGAGCTGGTTGTAGATGGTCTTGCGGACAATGCGCGACAGGAGGCTGTCGTCGGCGAACATTGCGTGCGTGGCAATCGTGTGCAGCTGGACGAAGCACTTGAGCTCCACGGCGCGTTTGCCTAGCTGCCGGCAACGCATCAGACTGGACGCATCGTCTGCGTCATTGGTGCCACGTAGACGCAGCATCATCCAGACGAGCAGCAATGGTCCGTGCTCTGGCCGATGGTGCATGGTGGCAATTTCGGCGTGCAGATCGTCGATGAGGTGGCCGATCAACTGCGCATTGTCGCCAGGCTGCTCAAAGTCCAGGCACTTGAGAAGCAACATCAACTCCGAGTAGGTCAGATTCTTGATCAGCTCCTTGTGGTATAGGTTGCTATCGTTCAGGTAGTTCTGTATGCGGCCAAACGAGTGCTGCCTGATGGTGGTAAACAGCCGCTTGATGTGGACTAGCTCCAGGGACGTGTGCTCGCTGAGCAGCAGTAGGATGTGCAGCACTTCGTTAGTCTCACGAGCATTGCGCTCCGACCAGCTGGTCAGGTTGGTCGTGCAGTGGAAGCCCTCGCCCGCCAGCAGCTTGCGCGGCGGTAGCTCGTTTATCAAGCTGTCCAGCTGATTGAGATAGGAGTCAAGAATACGGGGCAGTGTCAGCTTCTCGACCACCTCCCTATACTCGTTGTGATACGGATGGTTGGGCACATTGTGGAACACCAGCACATTCTTCAGTATCTTCAGCACAATCATACGCTCTAGCGAGTAATAGTGCCTGATGTCCTCTAGTAGCTTGGCTATGTTCGTCTCGTTGGAGATGAGCTGTGTGAGCAGGCTGGCCGAGCCACGGTACTCTTTGGTCAGGTAGTAGCACAATATCTCCCAGCACTGGGCCGACTCCAGGTTCAGAAGCTCCTGCAGGCGTTCCGTGAAGGGCAACAGCTTCTCCTGCTTCTTTTCCTTCAGCAGTGCGCTCAGCTGCACATTGGAGGCGCTCTTTGGCTTGAACTGCAGCACGCCCGCTTGCAGCTCGGAGCAAACGTTGAGCAGCTCCTCGCGCACTGTTCCCTTGGGCGTCTCATAGTGGATGCCAGACACCATTTGCCACAGTCGCTTCCAATCGTAGCTGCAAGGCAGACAATCTCTTTAGAAGCCATTCAACTATCTGCTTTTGCTACTTACATGACACACTTTTCGACGGCAGGCATTTTGACTAAATTAACAGCTACACTGTATTATGATCGGATGGCGGATATATAATAAATTCGTATCGTTTGACAAATAAAATACAATATTTAACAACAAATAGCTCTGCACGCGCAATTTCGCCGCTTCGCGTGCTGCCAACTTGGTTAGAATTACCGGCAATCGTTGGGACATCTGGTAACGCTATGCAACGACAAAATCAGCTGATCAATTTCAGCGTTGCCTGACTGTTGGTTGACATTGAAAATGAACCATAAATTCAAAGTATTTGTCATCTTTTTGAAGACAGTTTTGAAAATGTTCCTGCTGTGGGTTCTATCGTATTGGTATAAAATTAACTTGGCTTATGTGTACATATTTTTCACAGACGACCAGATGATAATGGCGTTAAGAAAACGGGTCGAGACACCTAGTCCTGGGTGTAAACATATTATTAGATCCAAGTCATCTGACGAATAGAATAAAATCAACTTTTTAGTAACACATTTCGCTGCGCGTCGTGCTGCCAACTCGGTGAAATTAGCCGGCAGCCGTTGTGGCAACAATAAACGAGATGCGACAGCAGCGATTGCGCCTAAAAATTCGAATAGCGTTTTATATATTGAAGAGTTTTTGTCAGTTATTTCTCAAGTAAGTTCTATTAAGCTAATGTATATAAATATAATTGTACTCATGCGAACAAATACCAAACAGATTACCCAAAGACTTCGGCACAGACTTTCGAGAGGGGATTTCAAAAACCAGAAGAGCAACCAAATAAATGAATACATAAAGTGACACTGGAATCTAAGATTCTGAGCTAGAAACTGCACTTCACTGAAGTTGTCAATAACATCAACTGTAATTTCTAGCTAAAATATGAAGTTCTTATGCAGACAAACCATGCAACAATTACAAATAGTGCGCAGCTGCTAAGCACCCCACACCACCTCCTATCCACCCATCACCCACCGCCCACAGTCACAAGCATAGGTCGTTCTAGATACTTCACTACTATGGACTAGCCAGTCACACTGTCACACAACTGCCCGCAGATCTGAGCCCAGAGAGCCAGCACAGAGTCGAGAGAGCTTTGAGAGCGTTGGCGCACACGATGCTCTCAGCGCCTGGAAGCTGCAGCCAGCGAAATGTCCTCGTTAGTAACAGAAAACTATTGAGGGCAGGCAGGTCTAGAGTGGAGGCTGTCAAATCACACAAATTAATTAAATCACCAGCTCGAGCAATAATTAAAATGGCTCAAATCATGGTTAATGGTGCGATTGCTGCAACTAATAATAATAATAGTGGCAGCATCGATGAAAATGAGCGTAAGTTAAGAATATTTGTAGATAAACTCTATGTATGTGTACATGTGTATGAGTATGAGTGTGTGTGTGTTGCATATTAAATCATAGTGCGGTTAGTTTTGATTTAAGCATGAGAAAATGTGTGTATCTGTATCTGTATCTGCTTGATGCAGCGGCTGCGGCTGCGGCTGTGTCTGCAGCTATGATTGTGCGTCAGCAGCAGCGCTAGCATCCTTGCAGCTGCGGGCGGTAACTAGGATGTGGTCGGGCTGGTGGTGGTGGGTGGTAAGCCAAAAGCTGCGAGAGCGCCTACAGCACGCACAGAGAGAGCGAGAGAGCGAGAGTGAAATGTCAGAGGCTGCGGGAGTTGCCACTCTGTGCGAATGCAACAAGTGTACTATAACCTATACTATATAACGGTTTGTTATGGTTTACTTGTTGTTTTTAGTTTTTAGTGCGAGTTTAAAAACATGTAATTTCATCTTTTCTCCTAAAGAACTAAAGATAGTTCAGGGCTTAACTTCTTAAATTGTAAAGTAACGTTTGTTAAAGACTTTCAATAACAAGTCATTCAGAGTCATTTTATTTTATTAATGAAACTTATTATAGTACCTAAATCATTGCTTAGATTGTGCAGTGCTCGGTATACATAAATTTGTCTTTTTTATGCTTGAAGTGTACCATGCAAAAGTTTAATAAAAAGTTGAGAGAACAAAGTAGAATATATACTAGGTGGTAAGAATATCAAGCTTGTGTGGTTTAAATTCAAAATTTATTATAAAAAAGCTTAACTGTATGCATATCATTGAATAGAACAACAAGATTCTTAAATATTCCAAGTGCCAAATTATTAATCGTGCGACTAAATTTTAACATTCTCTACCTACTTTCCCATACACTGTTTTTGCAAGACCTACTGCGCACTATTCTTTGATTTTGTTTCTTCAAGTGTATTTCTGTATGGTTTATATATAGTAGGTTTGCTTATACTAAGAATGAAATGTTTTGAATTTGAAAAACAATAATGCGGAGCATTGCATGATATAATAGGAAGGTTGCGACAACAGTGGAAGTGCCAATATCTAGAGAGAGAGCGAGAATACATATGCCTAGTGCAGCAATAAACTTGCTACTAGCGAGAAAGAGTGAGTAAGCATGAGTAGAGGCAGAACAGCTGCTTCTAACAGTAACGTGCTGATCAAAAATATACATACATATGTATTTGTTGTCATTTGGCTCAACCGAATCCACAAACAAGTAAGAGTGCTCTAGTCGGGAGTGCCCGACTAGGAGATACCCTGAACCCAGTCCTTACAATCATTCGTACTACTCTAAACTCACACATGCTGCAATACGAGCAGTACAAGCAGTGCAAGCGGTTTAAGCAGTTAGCTTGCTCTTTCGCTGAGCCCCACACAATGAAAGTTAAATCTTAAATAACTTCTGTGTTTATTGTCCGATCATATTGAAATTTTTGGGGCAAAAATGGGTTTTTTTACTTTTGGGGGGTTTGGGGGCTGGTATCCAAAAAGTGAAATATTTGTTACATGTGTATGCTATTCGAGATTATACATGTCAAATTAGGGGCCTCTAGCTCTTATAACTTGTAAGTTATATCCAAAAAACGCTGGTCTGAAATCGAAATTTATCGATAACTTTTGAACGGGACGAGCTATCGATAAATTTTAATAAACTTGATCTGTCCCGGGATTAGGAGAACTTATGTTCCAAATATGAAGTCTCTAGCTCTTGTAGTCTCTGATATCTGTGTGTTCATACAGACGGACGGACAGACAGACAGACGGACATGGCTAGATCGACTCGGCTGTTGATACTGATCAATAATATATATACTTTATATGGTCGGAGATGCTTCCTTATGCCTGTTACATACATTTGCACAAAACCATTATACCCTTTTTACCCATTTTTAATGGGTTCAGGGTATAAAAACAGCATAATTGTTATTGCGCAGCACGCTTAAAACACGACAACAACAAAATACGCATTTGTATGTGTATCCCTATTTTTCTCAGAAAAATGTCTGCCTGCATACTGCATATGTATGACAGCCATAATTGAGAGCACTGTCTAAGTTGTCGTCATCTATTATAATTCGATCATGGACCAGTGTATGTTCTTACTTCTAACTTTGCCTTAGACCTTCACAAAAAAGAATTGTCCTTTAGTTGAAAAGTCTGCTAATTGTTTAAGATACATATATGTATGCAATAACTGTAATAAGTAGCCGCAATTTCCGCTTGCAGCCTATCAAATCAGCGACGATGACCTGGACGAACTGGACGACGACTGCCTGCTGGAGGAGGCGGAGCTGCCGGGCGGCGTGAACAGCATTGGACGCGGACCGTACGAGCGCGCCTGGACAACGGAGGCTACCCGGGCACTCATCCACATCCGCGGTCCCATGGAAGGCAGCTTCACGGAGGGCAGGCAGAAGCGGACGGCGCTGTGGCTCCACTGCACGCGGCAGCTGCAGCGGCTGGGCTTTCGCTACAGTGCCGCCAAGGTGCAGAAGAAGTGGCACAACATACTCATTACGTACAACAAGAATCTGAACAAGAAGTACGTCTCGGGCTATGTGCACTGGGAGTTCTTCGAGGAGATGTTCAAGTACTTGCAGGGCAAGAAGGCCGATTTCGATATGCAGCTGCCAACGGCGGCAGCAACCCAGCCACAGCAGCCTCAGCCACAGCCACAGCAAGCACAAACGGAACTGGTGCAGTACCAGAAGAAGCCAGCAACGCCTCAGCTGCAGCCGCAGGTGCAGCCGCAAGCGACGCTGTCCGGTGGTCAGGAGGGACAGCCGTACATAACGCCCGTGGATCAGGTGCTGCTGCAGCCTCAGGTGCAGCTGGACAGCAAGTCGAACGACGAGTTCGACGAGGACAGCAATAGCCTGTCTGAGGTGCGCCAGCCCAAGCTGGAGTACGACGCGGATCAGATGGGCAGCGTCATGCAGGAGCAGCAGGATAACAACGAGTTGGCCATGGCGCCCACCAGCAAGCTGTACGAGCAGGCGCCGCCCGAGGACGCTTGGTGGAAGGACTACTTCGAGCGCAAGCTGGACGTGGAGCGCGAGAAGATGGAGCTGCAGCGCAGCCAGCAGCGCGAGCAGGTGCAGATCCAGAAGATGTCCCTAGTGCAGCAGGAGCGCATCGAGCGCATGAAGATCGATGCCATCAACAGCCTGACGGCCACCTTGCAGAAGCTCGTCGAGGCCAAGTGCCGGCGGGCCTAGTTTGGGGCAACCGGACAGCGAAGCAACTATCCAGTATTATTTAAGTTCCATGCATATCCAGAGTATTCCATGTGTAAACTCGTCTCTCTCTCTCTCTCTCTGTAAATACAATTTCGGCAGCTAATTGACAAGCAATTAATAAGGTTTCATTTCGAACATTTTCGGCCATTATTTAGTATTATATTAAGTATGTTTCAGTTTGCATTTCCTAGGAGATCATTTAATTTGTTTTCTGTAAAGAGTATTTTTAATGTACGCTTAAAATATAAAAACCTTCATAAAATGTAATATATGTTTTATTCGATTTTAGTTTTAATTATTTGTGCAAGTATTGCACAATGATCTTGTAAGTGAAATTAGTTTATTAAAAACTTAACTTATATTCGAAGTAATGCGCATTTTATTTTATGGCACTATTGTTGTATACTATTGAATATTGCTGTGTATTAACCCATTAACCTAATTTGGAAACTATGTCCTTCGGCACATGCTTTGAAAACAGCCGAAAACACCAGCCTGGGATTCGAATCCCAGAATCCTTGGACAACTCATCTACCGAGGACAGCAATTTTTCTGATATATTTTATCTACTATATTATATTTACAATTGCTAAGTATTCTCTACTATTTTATTTTTGGAATTGCTATGTTGCATTTAATAATTTCTTTCGTAACTTTTAACACATATTTTCAAATAGTTTTTGAACATTTATAAATTTTATGTTGTGGATTTAATTGTGATTTTTTTTTTTTTGAGCTTAGGCTTATGGATTGTTACAGCTGCCAGTTGACCTCGAATACAGTGGCAATAGAAGCGTGTTTCGATTGCGACTGCTGCAGGCCATAGCTGAGACGCCACAGATCTGTGGAGTAGACCAAACACTCGCCCGCATTCAGACGCAGGCTGAGATTGGGGCAGCTGGCCTCGTGGCAGGGCTGCTTGGGACGGAGGCGCCACTCGAAGTGACCGCTGAGCTGCTGCACAAAGATGAGGCCCCGCACGAATATCTCCACCTGGGGACGCTGCACCTTGTGGGCCATTAGCAGCCAGCTGGAGTAGTAGGGCTCCAGGTGCAGAGGGTAGTAGTAGGGTCGACCGGCATAGAGGCGAGATGCCTTCACGGCGCTGGACTCGCAGTTGCGGAACTGCAGATGCCAAGCGTCAGTTGCTGGAATCTTCTGCAGAGCGGCATCCAAGTTGAACAGCTGCCGCAGCAGCAGATTGCTGGACACATCGCAGGGCTCACTGGCGAGCAGCTCGGGCGCCTTGTCCTGGATGCGCTGCAGCAGGCTGTCCAGATCCGTTTGCAGCTGGCAATCAGTGATGATTACGGGCAGGCCGCGTTCCAGATGCTGTGCTTCCAGCATGGAGTAGCTGACATTCGCGGCGGTGGGGATGCTCTCTGTGCGGGTGGTGCAAGTGGTTAATTTACGAATAGATATTAAACTGAGAAAATTACATTTGCATAGACAAAATTATGAACACAATACGTTTATTGTAATTTGAAAAACATTGCCGTTTTTAAATTAGAAAATTATATTCGAAATTATATTGAGATTTTGTGAATTCATATGATTTATTAGGTAAGTAATTCATTTTATTTGTTCTGGGAAGCGAACCTGGGAATTTTCGATTCCTAGGCAGGTAGTTTAATAAATAAAATAGTATAAATGCTTTAGAAATTGAGTTCCCAATTGAAGTACAATGTTCGAATATTCGGGATGAAAAGAAACGTAAAATTCAATAATATTGTTAAGAGAACAAATTTTTAAATTTTTAGGCTATATTTAAAAAAAAAACAGATGAAATACGACAATTTACCCATATTTTTTGAGACTCTGCGGTTAAAAACTTGTTAACAATGTCTGTATACAAATTAAGGTTTTAAAATTGGGATGGCCTCAAACATTGTTTAAATTACTAATGTCTAGTCGGGTCTTGAGTACTTCTCAGTGTTGACTTTGCTTACCCAGCGACTCGCAGAGGACACAGTTCTCCCACAGGGTCTCGTGCCTGCCGAGCCTTGGCTTCGTCTGAGAGCGCCTCTCATCCTCACCTCGCTCAATCAGACATCTGGCATTGTAGTAGGGCGTCCAGTTCCAGTAGGGCAGCACCTGAATGAGCAACAGGCGCCCCACGGCACTGGCCGTCCAGGCGCAAGTGTCGCAGTAGCTCCACAGCAGATAGGCTAGCAGGGCGGGCAGCAGGAGCCACTGCGTCCAGCGTCGCAGTTGGGTCAGACGCAACTGCCAGACTAGTGGCTGGCAGATGCTGCGCATTTCCGCCTCGCTGAACTGCTGCTGTCGGCACTCTTCCAGGAACTGCTCCAACTCGCGCTCAGCAGTTGCCATGCCCTTGCTTGCGGTTTGCTCGCCAGGAAGCGACTGAAGCAGCACACTTGCCCAAGTCTAATCAGCACTCAAACTGCCTGTTCGCCTGCCTGCCACATGCCACATGCCAAATGCGACCGACAAGTAATTTCAATGTGGCAAATCGAATTTTCTATTTCATTGCGCGCCCAGACGTGCAAATTGGCGATAAGAGCCACAAAGGATATGCGGAACAAGGCAACACAACATGCTTCAAAGTAATTTGATACAGCTTAAAATGATATATATACGACCATTTGAAAATACATTTATTCCACAATACCTTATAAAAATGTATAAAGGATGTTTTCAGTGCGAAACCAATTGAAAGTAATGGGAAATATCACGAGTTGGTCAAGTCTGAGAATATTAATTTAGATATATGACAATTTTTTACTATAAATAAATATAGCGAAATAAAAGACAAGAAAAACAATTGTCTACACTAAGCTAAAAAAACATTGTTTTTCAAGTAGGGAAAAACTATGAATGCATTCAGATACAAATTTTACTTAAATGTTTTATTGCGAGACAAAAACGTCCTTATCGATATCACATTAGCTATTATTAGCAGTCGACGCAGAAAATTTAATTTAAATTGTAAAACATAATACAAACGATAAATACACTTTTAAATATTTAAATTAAAAATTTGAAGCTGAAGCTAAGTTAAGTTTTGGGCATTGTGAGGACGAAGTCACAGCTATGAATAGTTATAGGTATATATTTAGTAAGTAAGTTTTTGAAAGTTTATAAAGCTAAGAAAAAAATGGCAACTTAACATAAGGAATCTAACGCGCGATATTTAAATCATCGATAAGTACACGAGCAGAGGCGGTGGGCAGATAAATGATCGACGATCGGACCGGCATCACTAAAGCTGGGCTTTCGAAGTGAGCAGGCGTGCCGCGGCATAAAACAACGAAAGGAAATAAAACAACATCCCGCACCCTGGAATAATTAAAGAACACAGCGATTCTGCGACCAGCAAGAGCACTTGAGAACTAGCTCCGCCTCTGCTACCACCCCGCGCCCTGAGCCCGCTGCTGCTGCCTTGCGCCCGCTGCTGCTGCCTGGCGCACCTGCGCAGATTTGTGTGTCGCCGCTACTCCACCTGCGCAACAACAGGACCCCCTGTATATCAGGTAAGCTGGGCGGTGGGTTAAATTTGAAGTTTTCGTGGCTGCACAGTTAGCAAAGTTGGTGCTATACACCTGATAGGTAGAAAATACAAATAAGGCTTACAGGAAACATGTGTTAATATTTTATATTGAAATTACCATTTTTTAAAAATCTAAAACCTAGTCACAACTCTCCAGAAATTTGGCCCACGTGGGGGAGGCGTGAGAAATGGAATAGCGAGTTGTCCGAGTATTACTCTAGACTCTGCGGCCTCCATTTCTCGGGTCACTCCCATGTGTAAGGGCTACTGGATGTTGCAACAGGTGCTGCGGCTGGAAGAAGGCTGAGAAACGGCATAGCTGACCCGCAGAGTTTGTTGGTAGCCTGGCACTTAGCGGTTGACGTGGGCGAGGTGTGAGGGATGGTATTACCCTAGACTCTGCAATGCCCATCTCTTAAATCACTTCCACGCGTTGCCTCTTCGGGGCATCACTCATATTGTTATGGTGGGGGGACTTGAGAAGACTGGCAATATATATCTAGCGGAGTTTTACTCCACGCGTGGCAAATACCTTTCTCTATTAATATGTTCCACCTGGTCAATTGTCACGCCCAAATCCTAGCCAAGAATCACGAAGCCAAGCTGCTAATGTATTTTCACTTGTACCCCGCTGCATACGACCCGCTTACGTTGAATTCAGAGTCCAGCCCATATCCTAACGGGATACACTTGGCAAGCACTCGGTGCACACAATTCTTCCTCTCATAACAAGCTAAGCAGAGCAAGTCTTTAGTCCCGGACAAACTTCTTTTCTCTTAGCTGGCTCCCATTTTCTACAGCACCTATTTTGCGTTATTCCACAGTTTCGAGAGTGAGGGGAGAAGCACCATCGTTCCAGTCTGACCGTCGTCCGCGATCGAGCGACCAATGCGCGTCCCTTCGACAGAGATACAAAGCAAATATACATGTGCCCGTGAAAAATAACCCAAAGCAATGAAGAAATAAGTCCGGGACCACACTGCACCACGACTCCAAGCGACGAGTGTATGAGCAGAGCTAGCACTAGGGCCCTAGTCCCATAATCCATTCCGGACCAACCACAGTTGTAGGATTGGCAACTATATCGGGCACTATGAACGGGATTGCCGGAACCCACAACTGCTCCACTGTTGGCAATGCGCACATCGGAGAGTCACAACCATCGAGTGCTGCACACGCAACCCGGGAAACGGATGCGAATGACCAGCGGACAGTCCCGGAAGTAAATTCTTCACTAAGATTAGAGAACGCACGGATTGTAGCTACAGTGAGTATCGAAAATCACTCGATATTGGCCACCATCGACACCGGCGCTACCCGGAGCTTCATAAGTGAGACTGTCGCGCACCAATTAGCGACCAAGAGGTTGCGCGATATTCGTGTGAGGATTAGTATCGCAGATGGCTCGTTCAGAACGGCAACCAAAGCTTTCATAGCAACCCTGCGGTTGGGCGAACAATTGGCTTGTTTGCCGCTTCTTGTGTTGCCCACTGTCGTCGACAATTTAGTCCTTGGTATCGATTTCCTTTGCGCCATCCGAGCTAAACTACATATTGGACCAACAAGTCTACAACTCTCTCCTGCCATATTTCTAAGTCCTGCCGGCCTTCGCTCCACTAAGACGACCAGGCCATCAACCAGTTGCAGTGTCCGCATCGACGGGTCCGCATCCAAACCACTGCTCCGCTCAGAGGGTAGTGTCTGCGAGACAGCTGCTGACCAACTGATACATTCAGAGGGCAATGCCTGCATAAGCGAGGCTCTCGACAATCCTCCGCTCAGCAGAGAAAGCAGTGTCTGCAACAGCGAGACACCTGCCGACCCAATCCAGCTGGGTTGGGTGACCGCCCCAGCCACTTGGCGGGTTATCGGGACAGGAGGCATGATCCCCGTCACAGTGTTGAAGGCGGTGGAGGCCACAGTAAACAAGCAACCCCTGCAGGTACGGAAATATCTGTTGAAGACGGAAGGCCATACGTTCCAGGTAAAAGTTAACCGGGCCAGGAAGGTAACCATCCGCCTTACCCAAAAGTAAGGGGGGATGTGTGTGTGTGTGAGGATGCAGTAAGGTATCCGCTGGATAGATTTGCATCGTTATAGTATATTAAACAATTCAAATTGAACCAACATTTGTTTCAAGGTTTGGGGAAATCCAAAATAAACAACCCAATCAAACCAAACAAATAATTATATGTACATATTTGTATTTTTGTAAGTTAAGAAAATGTAAAAAATAAAATGAGTGAATTTATATTACAAACTACAAAAAAGAAGAAAGAAAACTATTTTGTATGGCAAATAAACCTTCTTTTGATATAGTCATTAATTTTTAACATTTTCTCATTTGACGAGCAAGAATTTTCGATTATAAAAGATTAGATGAGAGTCCATATCTCGTTTTGGAGGATTTTACAGCAATAAACAGGCTGGGAAATGGGGACTTAGATACATTGGATCTAGTGACTCTTGTAAATAATAAAAAATATATTTAAAATCTCCATCAACTATGTTTGAATCTATTTTAAGAACTGCCTGTTTGTATTCATTTGAAAAACAGATTTTATTCACAGCAAGGCGAGGTTAAAATGTATTTAGTAAATTAATATGTTGCTTTTTAAAATAGAGGTAGTTGGCTACAAAAGCCGTTTATGTTTGTGTAAAAGTTCTGCAGGTTTCTCTTGAGGCTTCTCAGTTTTCGCCGTTCGAGGGACGACGATTTGGGGGCTTGCAATTCTGAATGAACTCGCGACCATCGTTGCACTCCTGGGTATCGTTCCAAATGGAGGCCGGGCAGTTCTTGAACATCTGCTTGAAAACGCAGCCCATTAGGAACATGGGCCTGTGTGGGCAGCTGGGCAGGCCAGGTGGCGGAGAGGGGCGTGGACGGTTGCCCATCTTGTCCTTGAACTCATCGATCTTGGCGGCACAAGCGGTGAAAGCATCGGTGGCCACGGTCTGCAGCTCGGCATCGTCCTTGAAGACAAGCTTCAGAAAGTCGTCGAGCTTGGCCGCGTCCAGCTTGTTGTCCTCATAGATGCCAGTCTCATTGAAGATGCACGAAACGAAGCACTGAAATGGAAAAGCGGCTCTTAAAGATAGAATCGCATTTTGTGGCTTTTCATTTTGCTTACTGGTGGTGGGAAGGGCGGGTGGTGGTGATGATGGCGTCTTCCCTCGCCGCTCTGCTCGCCAGACATCGGCGGTAGTCCAGATGGAGTTACATTGTACTGCTGGCACTTCTCCTTCAGGTCGTCAGTCACGAATTCGGGCATGGGACAGCAGGTCTTGGGACTCACAAACTTGGGCCGCAGGTTGCAATCCACCTCGGCGCTGGCCACGCTCTGTTTAGTAATGTAAATACAAATGATATAGTTAACTCGGATTTGGCGTGTGCTAAAGCCATTTCCGCCCACATACCAAGCTGAGTCCAACGACGAGCAATAATAGCTGATGTTTCGATAGCATTTCCCTCTTGTGCTTCTAGCCCGGTTCCACTGGAGCTGCGACTGAGTTTTGTGCGGAATGATTCGC
Source organism: Drosophila flavopinicola (assembly GCA_035042425.1). Taxonomy (NCBI): domain Eukaryota; kingdom Metazoa; phylum Arthropoda; class Insecta; order Diptera; family Drosophilidae; genus Drosophila; species Drosophila flavopinicola. Next base: position 178,731 of record JAWNLL010000224.1, read on the forward strand.
CATTATATAGCTGTTGCGGCTATTGCAATTATCAATTCACACATACATATCTACTAATATTTAACAGCGACCATAAATAAATGATCTTTTTTTTGCTCAGCTTTAAATTAAGTTTTTTTACTATGTAATTATTTCGATTGACTAATTAATTAAATTGACATACGCTTTTGATAATTTTTTGCAGATAATCTTTATGTGTGGGCCGTGTTTTTTTCTTGAACAACCAAACAAAATAGCATATTGATCCTAGATTTCGAATGTACTTTTTGCCTAGTAAATTGTGATTATTAAATACAATTAAAGTGTCAGAACAATATGATAATTGCTGTTGATTGCCCAACTGGGTAGATCACAAATAAAGCATTATTATTCGGATAGAAACTTTTACTTTTCGACTGATGAATCAATATTTTGATAGTCTTTTTAGCTTTCACTTTAAATTGTCACGTCAACCTACATAGTATTTTGATCATACATTGTAGCACACTATATAAGTGGCCCAGACTAATGGGTAAACAAATTAAGTAGAACAATTATCCAAATTACAGCACCAAAATATCTCAATTTTAATAATTCTCCAACAAATTTGCGACTCGTGTATGCTCTATTTTAATTTCGATATTCTATACAAAATAATACAAACTAAATAATAGCTAACAATGTGCCAATGTGTAAAGCATGCGATATTTCAATCTGTGCGTATTTCCAGTCTATTTGCCCACCACCTCAGCCACAGCAGCTTTAACACTGGGATACTTGAACTGGTAGCCCGAGGAGAGTGCTCGCTTGGGCTTTATCCTGGCGCCACTCAGCAGGAGCGCCGCACGCTCCTTGCCAAAGATGGCGTGCACCACGAATTCAGGCACATTGAACAGGCAGGGACGATTGATCGCCTTGGCGAAAGCCTGTAACAGAGATGAATAGGACTAGAAGTTGAAATCATAGTAATCATAGCATGTACTCACCTGCGAGAAACTCTTGTTGGTGGCTATCTCAGGGGCGACGGCATTGAAAGCGCCCGTTTCACACTTCTCAATCAAGTGCAGTATGAGGCTGCACAGATCGTGCATGTGTATCCAGGGCATAATCTGCTCCCCGCTGCCCATGGGGCCGCCCAGTCCCAGCTTGAAGGGCAGCCATATGGACTTGATCATGCCGCCATTCCTTCCCACAACGACTCCCGAGCGCACTATGGTCTGCAGAGTCAGTTAAGAGTCAAATGGTGGCGTATACATGTGTTCAGTTTAAGCTTACACATTTGCACGCCTGTTCCGAGTCGTCAGCCGAGCGAGCTGCCTCCTCCCAGGCCAGGCACAGGCGGGACATATAGTCGTAGCTTTCGCCCTGATCCTCCTCTGTGTACGTTTTCGTTTCCGACGGCCGATAGAGGCTCACCCCACACAGATTGACAAATGACTTGACCTGGGGCGCCGCTTTGATGGCATTGCTCAACGTCTTGGCCGAGTTAATGCGTGAGTTCCAAACGTTCTGCTGGAAACCCGGCGTCCAGCGACGCGACGGATCGAGCACATTCTGGCCGGTGGCATTCACCACCGAGTTGACGCTGCTGGGTATGCCCTGCTTCTCCAGTTGGTGCCAGGTGATCCGCTTGGGGCCGGGCATGCGCGAAATAACGGTTACTTCATGGCCCTTCTGGGTGAAGTGTTTGGCCAGGTGACTGCCAATGAAGCCAGTGCCGCCGCCTGCCGGCGAGAAACGCGATTAGGCCTGGAAAACTGGGTCAAGTGCGGCCCATATTACACGTACCTATTAAAGTGTGCTTGGACATTTGCACGATATCGATTTGGTGTTTTGACAAAGTTGTTATGGATGTTTTATAAGCGCTTTGTCTTCCTCTTGTTGTCGGACTGCCAACTTGTGGCAAAGCAACAAGTATTTACTGTCTGGCAGCGCGTCGCTTTAGTGCTGCCAGACTGCGAGAAATATATACTATGTTTATCAGCACTGGGCATGCATTTGAACTGTTGCGCGCCAAGCAGTTAACAGGGTGCTTAAATTACTGACACTGAAATAGTGAAACAGTCCATAAATTGGGTCGTAAAACTTGAATGTCGGCTTGTAAGGTAGACCGCCCATTAAGGCTTTTAGTGTCAACGCAAAGTGGCTTTAAAAGTGCGATAAGAAAGTGAAGTAGAAGGGACATGCATTAAAGCGCAACAGAAATTGATGCGCTCTTATCTCATCGCTTCGAGCGTTTAAAGTTCGACAAGGCACAGGGGACATATTAACCACATGCACATGCATAGTAAAAGTGCAAACTTTGCACAAAATGCCATAATACAGGCAACGCTTTCTTCAATACACACACACACATGCAGAGAAACGCACGGGGCTAATGGCCACCGAGTGGGGATACAGTCGGGGAGGGGGTTTGGAGTCAAGTTCAAGTGCAGCAGACATCATCCTTGGTGTTGTGCGGTGTTTTGTTTTCGGACCAAGTCATTGGAAACTCATTTGCATACACATTGCCAGTATTAACTGTGGCAGAGAGGGGCACCAAGAGCTGTGCAAGGGGTTGACAGTTGTCTGTGGTGGTTGACTGTGGTGCATGTGTGTGTGTGGGCGAGACATGGGCGTGCTTGGGTCATGTGCCGCCGCCCGCCTTCTGTGCAGTCAAATTTTATGCCTTTGAAGCGTTAGAAGAATTTGCATTAATCGCAGCAATTATTGCGCTTCATTGAGTGAAAATGAAATAAAAAGCGCTAGCCAGCCATAATTATAGCGTCTGCGCCGTTTTATCTATCGCTGCAATCAGCCGGCGAACACGTACATACAAAAAACCGAATAATATTTGTAAATGAGCGTGCTGTGCTGCAAAACGGGCAAAAGATGGCGGCTCTGTGGGAAATTGCAGCATCGTTTTTGCTGCTTTAAGGCTTTACCAACACTTTAAAGAGTTGGCAGCTGCAGATAAGTAATTTTGATTGATCGTCAAGCTTTCGTTCAGTTTAACGCTTATTTAAATGCTGTTGTCATCAAATGTAATATACAGTATTTATTTGTAGCAAATTAAGCAGCAACATATTATCTACTTAGTTAAATACATGTCGTCAGCTAATTATTAAGTTTTTTTGGCTTTTAGAGTTTGCTCACCCTGTGCTAATGCGATAAGGGTTTTCATAAAAGCGAAAAACTTTCTAGACAAAAGAAAATATGATTGCCCAATGCAAACCCTGTCAAACTGTTCGTCCAGAACACTGATAGCAGCAGCAGCAGCAGCAGCAGCAGTAGAATGATCTGCTCATGCCACACTTGTGAGTGGCAGCAGCGACAGCAACATAAAAACCAAAAAACAAGGAGAAAATAGAGAAACTTTCTTGCTTTTGTGAGTGTGTGTTGCAGCAGCAGCAGCAGCAGCAGCAGCAGCAGCAGCAGCATCAGCAGACAGTTGCCAATGGTTGCTGGACTGCTGTTTGAGTTGCACTTCCGGTGGCGGTGGCTATGAGTTGCCAATATGTGCATACATACAAGTGGCACTGTCTCGTAACTTATGCTAAAGTGTAAAGTGTAAATATGTCTGATGACAAACTTCTTTGTTTGCTCCCATCGGTGCAGACTGACAGAACTGTCTTCGCCTCTCTCATCACTCGTCTCCCAACAAAGTTGCAAAGTCAATGGCACACACACACTCGCACACTCGCACACTCGCACACACACCACGCACACACAGAGATAAATATATGCATATGCATATTCACACTGTCTATCTGTTATGGGATCTGCAGCTAGAATCTAATAACAGCAATTCCTCTATTGTTGACTTGATTTGTGCAACTTGCTAGTTTGCTAGTTGCTGTTGACATGTGGGCGACAAACATCTGCAAGAGGAGCACCTATAAAAAAATAAATAAAATAAACGTACAGTTTGCGCTAGCATTAAACGTACCACAAACAAATACTTGAGGCTTCAGCATACTTCAAATAAATTGGATTTCCAAAATTATATTGCATTTAAAACAATATGTATGTATAGAAACTTTTCTGGACTATTTGTAAGAGACAAAAGTATGACAGAAGCATTTTTACTTATCCTATTATTATTTTATTTAAAGATTTATATGCCTAGTTCTAAAAGATTACACTTATAAATTACAATATTTCGATTCCAATAAAAGTTTTAGTTATTATTTATATTTTAATTTATTTATTTACTGTCGACTCTAGACAGTCGACACAGCAAATTAAGTTTCAGTTATAAAACATTTTCATCTATTTTTATTTTAAATATTTAAATTAAAAATATAATATATTACTGATACTAAAACTATTATGCATTCGATTTGTATTGTAATCTATACCTTTTGTATTTAGGTTATGACAAACAAAGCATTAACACAATTTAATATAACTAACTAAATATTTAGGTATTTAATTTTAGTATAGGCAAGTCTAACATATTTTTTGTAAATTACAATTTCAGAGCGAGCACTGTGTGTGGGTGTGTGTGCACTTTTAGCATGCACTGTGCTTTGCATTCGCACACAATTTTGACAGTTTTATGTGTGGCTGCTGTTGCTCTGTTCCTTGTGGTTGGTTATGTTGTGTGTGTGGATTAGTTGCCATTGCCGTTGCCGTTGCAGCTCTCCATTCTGCGGCTCCCCTGGCTGTTGACATGAGCAATGTTGTGGTTATCCACACCACACCACACACACACACACACACACACACCCTGCACCACACTGCACCGCTGCCCCGCTGTGTCGGTGGTCACTTCAGTTGCATTTTTTGACATTTCACTGCATTGCGAACGATGTCGAATGCTGAATACTGAATGTTGCATGCTGAATGTTGAATGTTGAATGTTGGAAGGCTGTGCATTCGTCTTGGACGTACGCATAAAACTGAATTCTGTCATCATTAAGATGGGGGCTAACTAGTTTTGCATGTTGGCGGCATTAATAATAAAAGCCACAGCACACAGCCCGAATATCTGACACTAACTCGACTCTTGCCATTTTCAGTGAGAGTTGGCTTTTGGCTTATAGATAACTGCAATAAAAATGCACTCAGCCATGACAAATATGGCCAAATAAGTGGAAAACTAATTTACAGGCTGGGCTTGCTGCCTGAGCAGAGTGCAAAAGTGATAACTTCCCATAGTCAAGGGTTAGACGTTACTTAACGCCCAAATTGCACATAATTGAATTTACGTACCACACTTGCCACATGCCACAGGCCACATGCCACAGGCCACAGGCCACCTTCAGTTTGCCACAGGCGCCAGTTTGGTCAGCTAAACTTTTCTGATTATATTTTCTTTTGCGTCTTAGTTGCTAACTCACTGCGATGACGTCTGCGATTGCGATTGCGACTCCAACTCCGACTCCGATTCCGATTCCTAATGCTGTAGTTTCTGCGACTTCGTTTGCGCGCTTTAAAGCAAAGTTCAAAAGCATCATAAACAATCTTTGGGACGCAGACAATTTGTCTGCCATAAGCCAAAACTGGGTCAGACTCAGCGGCGACGCATTCGCAAAAGATGCCGTCGTCTTCATTCTGCTGCTGGTGTTGGTGGTGTTGGTGTTGTTGGTGGTGTTGTTGGTGATGGTGGTGGTGTTGGTCACACATCACTTTTGGCAAAAAGACAATATTTTTGGTCAAAATTCATTTGTTAAGCGTTCGAAACGAGCAAACTTTTTGTTGCCATTCATTTAAACAGTAATGAAATTATTGTATGATTATTTTTGATATGATTGCGTTTATAAAATAATAATTTTAAGTTGACATATAATTTATAAAATTTATAATTTACAAAATATATTTATTAATTTTATTTGTAATATATAAAAGTTTAAACATACATTTTTTAAATTATTTTCCTGTAACGACTGTTTTTAGGCGACATTAAATAAGTTAATAAATGAACAATCATTAAATATTAATGATAATAACTGTTGAACTCAATTGTATGCATTGATTGTCTTTTTTTGTGAATTTGAAAAGATTTAAACTTAAAAGCAATGAACATTTTTGGTGACAATTTCATTAGGTCTCATTTTATCAAAGAGCCTAATTTAACAAATTTAATATTTTATGTATCAAATCTGTTGAGTTAAACACCTTATCTTTGGATATGGCGAAACAAATTTGGTAGCATTTGATAAAAATTCATGACATTTCCTACCATTTTTCTTCATCGATGTTTTGACTAAACGGAGAAATTTATTCCTTCACTCAAGAAGCAGAAATATAGAGCAAATAGACATTAGATTATTATTGATTTACCGCCATGTGAAGTTTTCTTACGAAGACTACAAAAATATCAAAAAATTGGACAAATTTGCCTTCTGCAACATCGAAAATTCACAAAAATTTTTTGAAAATATTTTATTAAAATATGTATAGTAAAATTCTTTAGATTCTTAAATATTGTTTGAAGTTCCCAATGTAGAACAAGCAACCCGAAATATCGTCTTTATTTTCTGTCGCCAGTCTGATTTTTAAAATTCAACAGTTTTTTTATAACATATGAACAAAATTTCAATAAAATTGTTAGCAATTTGTAAATATTTCTGCTATAGAAATAAATGTATGTATATAAAACAGCTCAAAATTTCTTATACATTAGTATAGGGGCCACACTTCATGTTCGTATTATCTTTAAATTAGAGAAAAACGTTGTACATGCCTTTACAATTACAAACAATGATTTAACTAAAATATTTACAATTATAACTAAACGTCTACAAGTTTTCTATGGCAAAGTCACGAAACATAAAACATAATCCAGTCAATTAGAACCGAAATCGATTATTTATTGATTTATGTCAGAAACAGAGACATTTTCTTCCCATAGTGCACAGTCATTCGCAGACACAGTCGCACTATCAGTCACACAGATACACACACACACACACACACACACACACACACACACACATAATCACACTTTAGCCATTGATGACTGTGAAAAGTTCTGCAGCTGTTGCTGCTGCTTTTCTGCTGCTGTGATTGCTGAGGTAAGGCGAAAACAAATAAAGTGGCAAAAGTTGGGTGCCAAAAGGAAGTGGCCAAGTCGCCAGTTCGGCAAGTCGATAAGTCGGGAAGTCGTAGTGCTGCTGATGTGGGTCAAAAGTCGCGCGCCAGCCGAAAACAATTTGTCACATCAATTTGTACAAGTTTTGCTGCCGCCCCAAAAGAGAGTGGAGAGTGCAGAGTTAATGTTAATGGTCTCTCCTGCATCCTGTGCACTAATGATATCTTTCCAGCTACTTTTGCCCAGCTAAATTTAGAAGCTGAGCAAATTACTGTACTATATAGTACTATATATATGTATATATGTATGTATAGGCTGATGATATGCTGCTCGTCGACAACAACTTCATTTGTGGAACTTCAAAGTGCCGACGCTTCGGTTCGCTTAATGTTTTCGCAAATGGCAAAGAGGGTGGCCAATGGTTTTTGGCCAATGCGGATGCAGTCGACAGATTTAAAGGATCTGCTGTCTGACAGCTTCTTATTGAGATCAGTCACCCGGCACTGCCTCTCTTCCACACATCAAAGACTTGAGCAACTGATTAGATTTCGGTTTGCAGTATAATTATAATTGCAATTGCTGCTCAAGAATATTTAAGCAAGTCCTAAAATCAGCTAGCTAGTTTTAGTATTTTCTGGTATCTTTTGTGAACGACATTTGTTTCTTATTCAAATTGTTTACGATTTTTAACTTTAGCAAGGCCTAAAACTCATTAAAAACCTGTAGAGAATTATGTAGATCCATTCTGTCCACAGATTCGAAAAAAGCATACGATATTTTGGCACTCCGAAGAATTTCCTTTCTCACTTGTTTCAATACTTTATGGGCCCTAACTGCCTATCATTACAATATGCTGACGCATACGAAAGAATGAAACATTGACGTGTTTCTCTTCATTTCCTTAAGTGTTTAATATTTTATTTAATTGAAACAGAATTGTACAATCATTTTTAGAGTACTTTGAATAAGCAAACATTATAAACCAATTTTTTTTTGTTTTTTTCTAATTTTTTATACTTTGCAGTCGAATGAGCATTTCTGTTGCCATATTAGTTCCCCAGTTCATATAATTCACGACATCAGCTTTAGTTGCAAGTGAATTCTTTGAATATCGTCTATTTATATTACTAGAAAATGAGGGTCGTTTATTGCATTAGTCATATTAAAAGAATTTATTACTTTCTTTTCATAGACGATATTTTATACATACCAGAAGCCTCCACCATATCTTTCTTCGCTACTTTCCCGATCGTGTGTCGAAAATTCGTGACCGATATATTTACCCGTATAGCCCAACACACTTTTTAGTATGTAATAGTCCATTTTGCTTCCAATACCATATATATAACTCTTGACGTTGATAGCTGGTTATGCGATATATATGCTCTAGTCCAATACAAAGCTCTCCATAGAGATTGCCAAAGTCTTCTCGTTAGTCAGTCAAATTGCCATAAAAGTCCACTCATCCGTCGAATCTCCAGCCAGGACCTGCTACATTATCTTCGCAAAGATCGGAAAATTGTTCCTGGATGGGAAAAAGTCCTAATGCCTTTTGAAACACAACATAAGGCTGGTCGATGCAACCACTATATCTTTTAGCTGCCATACAACTTGATTGATTTGTACACTCGAATATCCTTTTAAGTCATCAAAATCATCACACATAGGTAGAAAAACTCACAATCTTTCAATGGCGGAAATACGGCTTTTGGTGGCCTATCTCAAGGGACACCATACAGTCAAGACCTACTTTCACAAAATTAGCAAATATTTATAATAGGAGAATATAAATGTCCAGAGAATAAGTTACTTCATAAGGGAAGTAGTACACCTCTTGTCCCCATAGGGAGAGTTCAGTCAGAGATCTCTGTCTCTTACAAATAAATAATAATAATTCATCAAGGTTAATATCCTTGCAAAGTGAACAGAAAATACAGTTTTAAAGTCTAAACATAAAAAGTAAATATATATTTTCAATTAATAGTCCTACAGCAAGTGTTTTAGATAATAGAATATGTGTGTCGCCAACACTAGAATATATAGGTATCCAAATGCATCACATCAATCTTCTTCGCAGACGGAACAATCCATTTTCGCTGAAGGTCATAAGGTCATAGTTTTGTACCTTATTCCAGCTTCCCATGCTTTGATTGCAAGGCATTGTTCTTCCGAGCGCTACTTTGATCCCCGCGAAAGAGGCAATCCAAGCGGTCACCTTCAAAAAATGAATACACAACACGTACATTGTTAGTGAATCCTCCTCCGTCCTTCCAAGCACTAACGATAACAATGGGATCGCCATCACTAATCAATTCACTCTTCTTTGCGCTAGTCAATGCGAACCGTACTCGCGCATCAACATCAGCGGTGTAGTTTTCATCGCAGTCCACCGGATAAAGTAATGGAAGTATGCCCCGATGCAAATTAACCCAGCGAGCTGCTCTCTCACAACGGGTGACTGCCAGAACAGGACAACGTGGTCTGAATTTGCTAAGTAGAGCTGCCGATCGTCCCGATGTTGTCAGGGCAATTATCAGGGTTGCATTCGTACGCCTTGCTGTTGCGACGGCAGCAATAGCTATGGAATGTGAGGCATCCAGCTCTCCATGAGTTTCATGAACCAGATCATCGAACAGATCCCGGTACCATATCACCTTTTCTGCTTCACGACAGAGGGTATCACAAATACCTATAGTCTCGATGGGATATAAGCCAACTGCAACTTCAGATGATAGCATTATGCAATCAACTCCATCAATAACTGCATTTGCAAGATCAAAACACTCCGCTCGGGTGGGGAAAGGATTGTAACGCATCGACTCCAGTACATTGGATGCAACAATCACTGGCTTGCCCGCCTTATTACACTGTCCTAACACCGACTTTTGAGTTATAAACAGTTTCTCAATTGGTATTTGTGTTCCGAGATCGGCTCGGCTCAGGAGAAGTCCATCCGCTGCACCCATAATTTCCGTTACACGACCAAGTGCAATCTTGCTATCCACTTTGGCAATGACCTTTATATGCTTGCCTTTGTCCCCAAGAACTGAACGTAGCTCCTTGATGTTTTTGGCACTACGCACACCCGATGCAAACAGAAGATCTACATTGGCCCGCACACTAAACTGCAAATCGTCCATGTCCTTCTCAGAAACAGCTGGCAAGTCGATCTCCACCTCTGGTAGTATAACATTGCAATTGTTGCCTAGCTTTCCACCTTGAATTACCTCACAGACGAGTCCATCGACCCCTACCTCCAGAATATTTAGAAGAAGTTTGCCATCGTCGACGAAAACTCGATCCTCCGGCTTTGCCACATTTATAATGTTTGGGTAGTCCACAAAGATGGCTTCCTTACTTCCCTTGTCGTACAGATCACGATTAATGGACAGACGTATACTATCTCCATTGCGTAATACGATCTCATTACCACCATCCAATAAACCGGTTCGAATCTGAGGACCACGTGTGTCTACAGCAAAAGCAACAGTGACTGTTTGTCCCGTCTCGGTTTTGATACGTTGGATGTTACTATTTACTAATTCAATAGTTTGAGTATGTGCTACATGGGATTCGTGGGCGAAGTTTAATCGGAAAATATTAACACCCTTCAATAACATATTGTAAATAGTTTCCGAGTTACGAGATGCTTGTGAAATAGTCGCAATAATCGATACTAGACGCCGATGTGAGGTTTGTTTCTTTATATTCAATTCACATGTATGACTTAACTGAGTAGCACTCTTCTTTATATCTTTTGCTGATTGTGACATACTGATAACAAGAAAACACTAAAGAAAGAAAATTTTACTCAAATTTTGATATAATTTTATAATTTTTTTGAATACCGAATTTGGAAGTTGTACTATAAATGAAGCATACTTCAGAGAGTGCAATGTTTTTCAAAATTACGAGTCTTTGAAAGCTAGGGCCCGACTAGGAGATACCCTGAATCCAGTCCTTACATTCATTCATTACCTATAAGTGTATATACCAAAAAAACACACATACTGCAAGCAGTGCAAGCAGTTTATGCAATTTGCTTGCTTCTTCAATGAGTAATCAAACTTTGAATTTACTGTCTGATCTTTGTGATATTCAGAACATAAGCATACCAAATTGTAAAATGAGTGTTTTGCACTTTGAGGAGAAAAGTGGGTAGAAATCCAAAATGTCATATATTTTGTATATATGCATGCTTTTTGAAAACATACCAAATTTTGTGGCTATTGCTCTTATAACATTAAAGTTGTGGACAAAAAACGCTTGCCTGAAATCGAAATTGGTCGATAACTCATAAACATAACTTGTTATCGATAAAATGGAACAAATTTAATCTAATATTGAAGAAATGCGTCAAAAAATATTTTGCAAAAAATGGAAATTCACTTCACAGAAAAAAACACCAAATACTTTCATATTTATTTATTTAATAAGGAACTGTTTAATTTGCTTGATATTTACAAATAAAAACGGTAACTACAGAAATTTGAAAGTAGATGGATAAATCGTTTGTTTAATGAATATTATTTACTATCTGCATTAACTAGGTTTATTAGGTGTGAAATGAATACTCTTCATATGCCATTAATTCTCATTAATATTTTCTTTCAAGCTGCAAATGCATTTTAATGCACGCTTAACAATTAATTTAAGTCTAAAGCGATTTCCTCATTACTATTCATGAGTCAATGCATTCACAATTTCAAATGCATCCATTCATTCGTCTGCTGGCCAATTCACCTACTTTCCAAGTGACTTGTAAACTGGTTATCCATCAATATCGTTAACCATATGAACAGCGGCTTCGACTTCGACTTCGACTTCGACAGCAACGCCAATTGAAGCGTCATAAAAAAGGAAAGAAAATTAACAGTAGCACAACGAATGAAATATACACTAACATAACTATTGTAGAGATTATGATTATGAAATATCTTTATAAAGTCTGCTATGAAATAATTTGATTTTTATAATCGACTTTAGTTGATACACAAACCTGAAGACTTAGCTTATATGCCCCGCTTAAAGAGCTAAATGGAGTTGAGTGAATGGCCAGCTAGCTGGTTAGATTGTGCACTTGGAGAGACTCTGACTCTGAGTTTGAGCACCTGCAGCTCATGAAACTAAAAGTGGCGATATTGATATGGATATGGATATGGATATGGCTCCTGGCAACTGCCATTCAATGTGTTCGAACTGGGCTAACTACTTTTACTAACTCTTAACTTTTAACAATGAGGCTTTTACAGAATGAACTGCAAGAGGGGTGAAGCGTTATTACTGGATGCTGATGAATGCATGTAAATACCGATTATATTTATTATATAGAAACCATTAACAGACTCTACCATCTACTTCAGGATAAAACTTGTTGAGAATTGCAACGCAAATACATTCAGTTTCGGGCAAACAACTGTATTTTCCTTAAATTTAACTTATTATTCGCATTTCCATTGCTAATAGCTGAAGTTTTTTGTTATAGTGACCAGGGCTTAATTTAATATAAAGGTCTTATGATATCATATTAGATCTTAAACGAAAAATAGTTTGTTTTAGTTAGTTAAAAAAGGTTCAATACATAATTGAAAATGTTTGTATACGTACATCTCCCTAAAATTGGGAAACACTCATATATATAACAATTAATGCTTGTTCAGGGTCGGGCACTTTTACTTGTTCTTAAATTACTTTTGGTTTATTGTCAAAGTCAAATAATATTTTATATAACTTATATCTAATAACTTTTTAATATTGAAAATATATGCTTCATTATATGTGTATGCATAAATATTATCTGTATATTCTGTGAAATTATTATATGTTAAGTATAACAGATTCAATATACTCTGCAGCTTTAAGCTAACCCTATATTCAAGAATTTTCGACTAGAGCAAAGATTTTAAAATTAATAAGTTGCAATTATTTTAAATTACAAAATCTTTGACTAGCATCTGATCTTGTATGTATTTTATGTTTATATAGTACCACTATATCCGTAAATGACTTTATAACCAAAAACCTACATAGACTACAAAGATTTCATGCTTTTTCAGCTTTCAAGCTTTCAGACTTGTTTACTCATCATCAATCATTCGGCAAGGAACAAAAGCGAACATGGAAGGAGCCCCCAGATACAAGTGTCCGAGGGAGAAGGGAATGGTTATCAATTTGAAATGCAGTCGTGCTAATTGCAGCCGGCAATTGAGCAAAAGCAGGCAAAAGGAAGCTGCCTGCCTGACATTCCACATTTCACATGTCCTGTGGCATTTAGTTGGCTAAATAGTTGCGAAACATGTCGCAAGGCAGCTGCTGGCTGGAATAGGAACGGGTCCTGGTCCTGCTCCTGCTCCTGCTTCTGGTGGCTGCACAACAAAATCCTTGTAGAATGTACTTTAATTATTCAGCAATTTGATTGCATGTAAAATGACAAACGCGACTTGCAATTAGCTGCTAGCTGCTTGCGACCTGCGTGTCCTTACAACAGCAGCTGTAAGGAGCTGCCAGGAGCTGCAAGGACCAAGGAGCTGAAAGTCGAGTGAATATTTCACACCTGCTGCGCCTGCGCTACAATTATTATTGGCATCGAAATGTATAATAAATACAATAAACTGGAATGCCGCCTTAAATTAATTAGGCTTTTAATATTTATGCTTTACCGATACCCGAACCACAGAATCTTAAGCGGGTATGTACTGTCTGTAAGCTGCACATAAGTTATTCACAGCTGAGGATTCTTTAAAAGACATGAATCTCTAATAAAAATATAGAATGTTCAGCTAGTATACAAATTTAGATTTAATTTTAAATATTAAAATAAAAATTTAAAATTGCAAATATCACTAAATAGAAATATTATATTATTATAAGTAAATAAAAGCTATAAATTGAAATCAAATGATTAATTTATTTGTATAATAATAAATAATAGTCATAAAAACAAATAATAATAGAAAATAGAGAAATGTAATTGATATAAAAATACAACTTACTTTCAGATTTCAAAAAACTACATTGAAAACAAAACAATTAGGGACTAGGATGAAATTTCAATTAAATGAAAATCAATAAAATATTACTTATAGAATAAAGTATATTTGATTATGTTATATATATTTTAAATATTATATTAAAAATAATAATAACATGATGTTTAAAATCAGACAACCAACTGCTGTCCACTTTTTGTATATGTTTTCAGACTTTACAAACTCGATGGTTGCTTGATTGCTTGAGTAACATTAAAATTTAAGTACGGGTATATTCTAGTCGAGATGCTGACTTTCGCCTTGGCGTTATGATTTGCATTTGGCGACGACAAGCATAAAGGCCACCAAGGACATGGCACAGGACTCGCTCTGAGTTCGTGCGTGCTGGCAATTAATAACACAAAAAGGTGACCGTAAATTTGCCGAGCTGACATAAAGCGGCTGGTGGCACAAAACTGAACGGCGAAGGCTGTAAAGGGTGCAGGATAATTATAAGCATGCATTATGAATTGTCAACGGCGAGCACGAAATTAAATGTCCTCTGACATGTGAAGCAGCCCCAGCAAATAGCAATCGAAGTGAGCTGAACATGTGCTCCTACTTTAAATAGGTTCCGCGTGGCAGGACACACTTTACGAGTAGCAGGACAACGCAAATTAACTTTCATTTTCACAGAGCAACAGGCAGCAACGAATGTATCTCGAATGTTCTCAACTTTCAATCAAAAACTGCCTCGGGTTGAGTGCTTTGGCGAATTATGATGAAGAGAAAGTTGCATAAATCAGTGAATTTCAGGAATTAACTTAAAGAATTTAGTGCTTATTTTGGTTAAGTTCACAGATAGTATTTTGATGGGATTCAGAAGGTATTTGTACAAACCTCATGTAACAAATATTCAATTCAATTTAATTTATTCACTTAAATTTATTTATTTATTTGAAAAGTTTAGTCAACATAGCTGCAACATATCTGTTTGGAAGAAAACTTAAAAAAGCAAGTGCGGAATGATTATCTTGCCGAGACTTTATACGCTTTTGAAATCTGTGTATAGAATTTACTAGTTCATATTTAACACTTATGCATATGCTATAGAATAGCATATTCACAGCCATCCTTAACACCGGTTTCTTTTAAAATAACTTATAATGCATATCTTCGCTTTTTAGGACTCCAATCGTTTTGCAATTTTAAACGTTAATTAATTTAAACATACGAATGTTTAAGTTTGCAAGGAAATTGAAGATAGCTTTAAAAAACATGGGATATATGGCCAAAGCCAACTTCCAGTTGTATGGCAGCTATAAGATATAGTAGTCCGATCCGGCCAGTTTCGACCAATGTGCTGTATATTTGAGTAATAAGTCTCTGTGCAAAGTTTCATCGCGATAATTTAAAAACTGAGTGACTAGTTTCCATACATACAGACAGACAGACTCTCAAAAATCTTCTTTTAATGTTAAAAATTGCATGTCAAAAATGTAGATTTAAAAGTTATATTTTGATAATCCTTGTTTATTGTCTCTTAATTGTGCATATGCCCAATATGCCCAAAATGCCAGCAGCATTCAGTCTCTGGGATTTAACACACATTCAGTTACATTTAGAATGCGTCAGTTCACCAGTAACCCAATTCCCCAGGCATTTGGGTATAGAAGCCACACAGCAAAGAGTAGAACAAAATCCAGAGATTTGGCAAAAGCAGACAGTTTGCATTGGTTTCTGTATAAACAATAAATTTTTGGCACACTGAATGTTAAACAATGCGAATTTGTGTTTGCGTTTGCATATGGAAAGATGAATAAAACTGCATTGCGCAAGTTGCTAGCCACTGAAGATACCCTGTAGTTGGTAACTAAATGTGTTTTTATTTATTTTGTAGAAATTTGGCTAAAAGAAAAGAGTATATCACTTAAAAGTGAGCAGTTTACTTTCTATCTCTTTATAAGAATGATATTTATTGAAAGCAATACGAATTTGTAAGAAACTTTGGTTTTACTTATATGTTTTCTTTAATAAGGCTTATCATTTATTACAAGTATTACAACACTGAACTGATTTGTATAAATGTGTTTGTAATATATAAATATCAAAAAGCGAGAGTCTTAGAATGAATGGGAAGTGTCTCATTACATTTTTGCGAGTGCTTGTTGATTTCTTCAAGTCGTATTTGAAAATACACATAATATTATTAAAGTTTATATTATAATAAATACAGTTTAGCCCTGGTTCTTAGAATATTAAAAACGTTGGATATTTAAACTCGAACATCCATTCTTTTTCTCTTCTGTAAAATAAATTTTCTTTGAGTATTTTATAAAAACAATTTGTTGATATTTTCTATGCTAAATTTGATTCTTATAACTATGTAATGATATATTTGAAAAAATGTTAATATACTCCATTTGATTAAGTATAAATATATTTATATATATATTTGGATTTACGCAGCGAATACCCTTTAGCAATGAGACAAGATGAATGAACTGTAATCCAAATGCTGTATGATTGGCATATTGATGTCAACAGTGAAGATTATGCATTATGGCACTGTCATTTATTTTTGCATTTCAGGCCACTCATTCTTGCGCCTACACAGAAGCAACAGCAGCAACAGCAGCAAGAGCCGCAGGGCTGGGGCATGCAACAGTTGCATGCTGCAAGCGAGGCGACTTTCACCAGTGTTATCGGGCAACAACAATCGGCCAATTGACTTACTGCCTGAAAATTAGTGAGCCGTTAAGAGTTAATAACGCGCAATTCACAGCAATCGGATAGATATACATATATTATGAGTTTCGGGTAAGGGTATTCATTACAATGGAGAAATAGTAGCTACAAAAGTAAAAGCTGTAAATCAAAGTGCACTCGTTAGTTTGTGAATTACTACTTGGGGCAACTGCAGCTGCAGCTGCAACCAGGCGCACATCCGCAGCAGCCCCCCCTTGGAAAAGGGGATCCTCCTCTGCGAGCCCCCTTTGCAGACATGGCCCACTTCCAACGTGGCTCAGTTTGGCTGCATTGCAATGTGGCCCAATGCGACATAATTAAAACGCAATATAAATAAACGCAGGCGATGATGAATTGGCCATGCCCTAAAGGGGTGCTCCCAGGGGCTGTGGGGTCTAAGAGGGGGCCGGAAATGTGCATTAATCCAATTAAACGCGCAATTTGCATGTGCAAACAACAACAAAATGGTTATTAATTAAAAAAATTGGTAGCGCTGACTGCAATTGACAATAATTTAAAACAATAAATAAACAGCAGAGTGAAAACACTCGCTGATAATTGGCAATTTAAAGCAAATAGCTTCACTGTACAGTGTACACACATAATAATAATAGAGGTCATTATGCCCCACGCACAAATGCAGCTCAGCTTTGCAGTTTGCTGTTTGCAGTTTGCCAACTTCATATTTAGGACAATGTCCTGGCAGCAACTTTGTTTTGGCTGCTTTGGTTGTTAGTTGTTGCTGTTGCTGTTTGTTTGTGTTTGCAGTGTTGTTGTTTAGGTTGTTCAACCCGCAGGCCGTTTAACTACAGTGCCAACTGCCTACGACGATATATGTTGAGTGCAGTCTTTCCTCTACTGTTTCTCTTTCTGCTTCTGTTGCTGTTCTGGTCCTTGTTTTGTCGGCTCATGCCAGCAGCGTTTTAGAAGCCATTCCTCTTCCGCACACAGCCAAATCAGAGCCAACAGAGCCAACAGACCAACAGCAGCTCCAGCGGCGACACGTGCCGCCTGATGATAACATGGAAGTCCTTGCAAATAAACTGCAGTGTAATGCGAACATTCTACATGAAAGCTAAGCGCGCTATGCACTCGAAGAAAACGCCGTGCAATATTTGTATAAGTGTTTACTTGCTTATGGATGCTAGAGATACTGTAGTTGCCGTCCTGCTTAACCATTTTTAGTTTTTTACTTTGCTCATTAGCCATTCTATATGAACAATATACACTATAAGAACTTTACATCTTACAGTATCTGAAGTCCCACTATCATATATTCCCTCCGATTCTATCACTTTTTGTTTAACCTATTTTTCTAGTTTTTCTACTAGTTATCCCAATTCTCTATCCACTCTCTCTATCCTCCTTAAATATTATTATTTTTACACCGTTTCATTTTCACTTATTTAATAAAAATTTACTAATTTTTAATAAATCGTTTGATTACATTGTTTTTGCTTTCCTTGCATAAATGCTGGACCAATTTATATTTTAAACACCAACAGAAACTTTATGACTAAGGCTTAAATGTATAGTATTATTTATTTTGAGTTTTTAAATTTTAATTAAAAATAATACTTAATAAAAAAATTTTTTTAAAATGGCTAAGTTTGAGTCCCTAGTGATATTTTAAAGTTGGTTAAATAAATACTAAAATTATATATATATAAATATCAAAATTAATAGTGGTGCTTAACAATAAAATGGAAATGACTTAAATCATATGTTCAGCGGAAAAAAGTAATAAAAATAATAAATAAAGTAGAGGCACAATATTAAAAAATTTATTTTTAAATTATTTATACGAACAATTTATTATACATTATAATGTTATTATTGTGCATACTATTTTAGAAATAGAATATAATTTGATTCGAATCTGACCTGAGCTGAGAAGCAACAGTTTTTATTTATTTTTAAATGAAAAAATAAATAAAATAAAATTAATAGGAAAAAAAATTATAAATACAAAAAAAATCAATAATTGTCACCGAAAGTTGGGTCTTAAGTGAAATTAATGTAATTTTTAGCACAAATCTCATACATAGTCGGATTGTAATGCAGCCAAATGTCAGTCTGCAGCTTTATATTGCTATAGGCAGCTATGTTAAGCCATAGTCATATTTTTCGACTCAAAAGTAATAGCAGTTTTCTCTCAGTGCAGGGACACACATAAGCCACACAGCAGTGTAGCCAGTTCCCCTGGGGAGCGATTGCGGACAGCAGTGAGGCGCATAACATGAGCCATCATTTAGTAGCTCCTGAAAGAGAGTGAGAAGGTGGGAGGGGGGAGTACGAGTACGGGTGGGTGGTGATAAGGGGATCGCGGTGGGTGGTCTGGGTGGTATTTTCCAAATTTAACTTGTGCAATTTGCATGAGCCGCAAAGTAAAAGTAAAAACGATACTTTTGGCCCAACTTTCGGGCCATAAAGCAGCGGCAACAAACAACAAGCGACAAACACAACACGGAAGAAGGGGAGAAACAGCAAAAGCAACAGCAGAAGCAAAAGCAACAGCAACAGCAACAACAATCGCAATACAGAAATAATAAGCACGCGTCCTTTGTCCTGCACACGACACATATTCAGCAAATGTTGTTGCAGCTGTGACTGTTGTTGTTGTTGTTGTCTGGTTGCTGTTGTTGTTGTTGTCTGGCTGTTGTCTAAGCTGACAGCAATGCAAACAGACACGTGCAACACCCACACGAGGCAGGGCAAAGGTGAAGGGAGTGGTGGAAGGGAGTGGGGAGGGTTGTTTGCATGTGTTAATGATGGATTGTTTACAAGAATTGGAGTCCTTTGGAAACGGTTTCTAATAGCCGCCGAGTGTCCTTTCGCCTTGCTGTGGGGCTTCGTCTTAAAGTTGTGCAACCCCTCTACCTCCTCCTTCTCCCAGCTGGCAATTTGCATAAACAACTTTGAATACTCTACTATATAGAACAACCACTCTATAACTCACTCCCCAAAACGCTTCCACTTTCAGTTCGAATCTGGCAATTTCCGCCATTTGAGCATTTGAGCAGCTGCGTTGCCAGGATACTGCGGCTGTGGCTTTTCAGTGGGGGCATCCTTTTTGGGCACGTGATTTCATTGCGACAATTAATTTTGTGCAGCTCATTAAGCAAATATTTCAAGGGGGGCTTCCTTTGTGTTGCTGCCTGCGAAATACGTAGTTGAAAATTTCCATTCTGGCTTTATGCGACAACAAATTGAAGTTAATGGCTTGGGTTTGGGTTCCCCGTCTAGCTAGATGACTGCCTGACTGCCTTTATAAAAGTTAATGGCCTCGCTAGATAGCTAATGTGAGCGTTGGACAAAGCCTGTTTATGCTTAGGGTTAATGCTGCAGGCCAAGATAGCATTTAACTACGCAAATATTCCCAAAATTGTGTTTGCCATCAAGTCGAAAGTTGAGCAGGTGAGCTGCTTGCCTGTCTAATATGCATATGTGAAAGCTATAAAGGAAGAATGTGATACCCATATGAAGTATGTGCATAACAACACCCAAAATATATAGAAAATGTAGACCCAGGTGGAATGTTTTGGGGTAGAAATTTAACATAATAAATTACTAATTTACTTTTCGACTTCGACTTTGAAGCAACATATTGACTATATTTTCAAATCTATACAAATCTCTTACATTTCAAAAAGATATGTCTTGCATATCGGTGATTTTCCAATTCCAACCTTTACTTCAAGCTTGTTATCGCTTTTATTCTTCTATTCAAAGTAAGTTTTCTTTCAAAGTAAGAGAAGAACAATTATAAGCTCTTGGATCCTATCTGGCAATCAATAAAATATTAGACTATAGTTAGCATTCTACTTTATTTGAATATATCTACAACTTATTAACTAATGTGCTTAGCTTGAATGAAATTCACTCGTGTTAGATTAGAACTAGCTCACTGTTCTATCGGACTCGGTTCCTGTTATCGATACTAGTGATGAGATGCAACACTTAGTCTACATTCTTTCACATAGTATATAGTATATACGCATGCAACATAGGCTTGTCTAACTAAGAAACCCATTAGCACTGAATTATATTAATAAAACTAAGAAGTAAGTTTAGAATCCGCAAAACGTCAAGAAATTGTCATTTTATAAAAAGTTGTTATCTGACTCACATAAAACACCGTTCTAGATTCAAGTATAACTGAAACAGAATTTGAACGCTTTGTTCTGAAAGTATGAAGAAAAATTCAAGCTTAAATATTCTTGAAAATAAGAATCATTATTCATATCAAACTCAACAACAATTTTGGAGTATAAAATATATTATAAATGTTATTCATTCTAAAAATGCAGTTCTTATTGAAGAAAAACATTTGTTTTTTCGATACTACATATTAAATGACATATTCCGTGTGCTGATTTAGATTTTTAATGAATTGACCCAAAGTATTATATATGAAAATGGGAATTAAACTGAATGAATTCTATAAAATATCAACAAATATATTAACAAGGGTTTTTTTTTGTAATATTTTTAGTTGTGTACTCTATATTGTCTTGTATGTACATTATATTGTGCGCCAAGTTTAAAAAACAAAAACAGTATCTAAACAAAATTATGCAATACTGGATGAAAAACCAACAAAAGCTAAAAATGATTGACAGTTAAGGTATTTGATATAACTTTGGCATAGGATTTGGAAAGTTCGTCTAAAAGTGTCTAGTCGTGCAGGATGGAACATTAACCATGGATCTAGATTCTACCTCACCTCTAATAAAACACTAAAAAATTAACAAGACAACACTTTCTTGTGGATCTGAACAGCACTGATAGTCTGACAGCTCAATCGTTTTGCAGCACTGTAAACGTCAACTTGACGGAAAAAGTTGTAAGTTGAAGAAAGAAACCATGGAAATCGATAAGGCAGAGATTAATGAAGAGGCGCCGGCATCCGCATCCTCCAACGAGGACACCGACGAGGATGGCGATGGCGATGGCGATGCCGAGGTGGATGGGGATGGGGACGCGGATGCAGACGCAGAAGTGGATGAGAATCCACGCGAACACAAGAGCGTCAGCACCATAATCGCCGAAATGAACATCAAGCTGGAGCAGGAGGCAGCCGATGCCCGCAACCAGATGGAGGACGAGCAGAAGCGCATAGGTGAGTTGCTAGAGTATGAAGGCAGTCAGTCACACTCACTCCACCTCTCTCCTATCTGCTCTCAGCAGAGCTGAGCAGACTGTCGCCGGCAGCAATAGCTGTCCACATACGTGCCCTGGAGTCGGATCTGTATGACCTGTGCCAGCGGGAAGCACGGGAACTATCGCGGAGCAAGCACCTGAGCATCTTTGGCAACACTCGCAGACGCTCCAGCAAGTAGCGGGAGGAAGCGGCGATTAAATTGATACGTATCTATCAAATAAATGTGCATCAATGAGAGCGAACATAACTGCAGAGTAGTAGCCGAGTAGCTAAGTAGCTGCCATGTGGCACATGACTAAATCCGCTTACAGGGCTTAATTTCCTGGCTGGGACAGCCATGTCGTTTGTCTCTTTCTCTTTCGCCAGCGGACATTACACATCCGCCTCGGTCTCTTATTTACTAGCCTGGCCAAACACGCAAATGCGCAACTAATGGCCAAGGGTTGGGGCGGCAAACTGGGAACTGGGAACTGGCCACTGGCAACTGGAGCTCATCGGCATTTGGACGACGCATCGGGAGTTTGGCTTAGTGCCGTTTCTGCTTTGTCTTCTTCCTGTTTGTGCAATAAGTAGCCCAACTCAGTATCCCATTAGTAACTCAATTCGAAGCAAATAGTTCGAATCGAATTACAGTGCTCGCTCCCAAATAGAAACTAGTCGCTTGCAAACAAATTCAATTTTCTACAATTACTACTTTGATATAGGAAAATGTACATTTTAATGAGCGTAATCTATCGAATAAGAGTTGCATTGCTAAAATCTTTAATATTTTTAAATTAAGCACAATTTCAAATACTCTCGAAAAGAGAACAGATATTATAGAATGAAAAACACAAATTTTCTTGCACAAGATCATCTTCACTAAAAAACCTTATTATCCCTTCGATTACAAATAATAATATATGTCTTGGAGACAACTTTTTAGTTTCTCTATCCGATTCATATCAAGCTCAAATATTGAAAGAAAATTTAAAACATTAAGTAAAATAATCTTAAAACTAAAGTTAGAATGATAAATGTACATTTTAAAATATTTATATATTAAATCTTAAATGTGACTAGAGTCATACATAATAAGCAAAAGCTTAATTTTTAATAATCGGTTCTTAAGATAAAACTGACGTTTTTCGCTCAAGAAATATTTATAATTTTTAAACTTCTAGAAACATTTATTTTTCGGAGAGCTTTCAGTTTTCTCATTTCTGCTATTCAACCCAAGGACAAACTATTTGCGAAATATATCGAACTACGACACTAGTAATATATTTTGATTTCTAAAGCTAAAATGTTCTCCGAAATATGAACAGAATTTGGAACTTATAATCGAAGACATATTTACACACATAATTTAAATTTTAAATAAATCAAATACGATATGTGTTGACCGTTCCAATTTCTAGACAATTCGCATATGCGAGCGACCACTGTAGCTGGAGTTTTATTACATGGATTTGGGGCTAATTCTTCATTTCCTGTTAAGGCTACTCGATTCAGCCTTTGGGGAGTTGGATTCCCCAATGCGAAGTGTGCTTAAGTTGATTAAATTTCACGCGACTTGATTCGATTTTCAATTATGTGACAACCGCAGAGACAAACTGCATCAACTCCATTATGCTAAATAAACACAACGACCCCCAAAAAGTAACTGCACGGGCATTTTTTGGGGTTGTGCTCCGTGCCGTTAACAAACCCCCAACGCCCAACTCCCGCCCCAACCCCCTCTTACCACTAACCCTTTGCGTCTGGTTTCGGTTTAGGTAAATGCAGTCAGAGTCCTTGTCAACTGGATGTTGTTGGCTGTTGCTGTGGGGTAGTTGCGGGTGCAAATGGTTGTCATCTTCAAAAGGATATCTCATCATCAGTTTCGTGCTGATTTGGGGTTTGTCAAAACATGGCATTACCCCAACCCCAAGAAAGTAACCTTGAATGCAACATGTGTCCAGGATTTGGCTTTGTTAATTTTCCAACCCCTCGCTAAAGAAACTCAAAACGCAAAACGCGGCTTCTAAGGGTAACTTAGCTATTGCTATAGCTATAAGGGTAGCTCTGGCCTAATAGAATATGCTCATTATGGGATTTGTGCTTGAGTGTGTTTCAATGTATATAGCTCATAGCTAAATGATTATAAATGAATTCATAATCTAAACATAGCAGACCACAAATATTCAAATCCAAGCCGTGAAAGGATTTAATTTAGTTGAGTGCCACAACGCAGATTTGCGTCTTGGCCACAAGTTGGAGTCGGGATTCGGGAGTTTGTAGAAGGAGTTTGCTTTTAGTGTTGCAAGTGCGTAGTTTCTCATGAATACAAATGAATGAATAAGCCAAACTATGCGTTGTTCTCAGGCGGCACAAACAGTTGCCACATGAGCTGCAATTTGCTTCCACTTTTTCGCACGTTGTCACATTCGCATTCACAAATTCACAAGTGAGACAACTTTCGACATAGCTGTGGCCTGACTATAGTATACCTGCATCTAATAAAGAGACCAAAACTATTTCACTGACAAAGCTTTCATTTTCAAGTTAGTTTCAATAGAATTTAGTGTTCAGTAAGTTTTGAACTTGATAAATGATTTGAGGTTTTCTCAATGTTAATGCTAGATTACTAAAAAATTATCTTCTTCATTTACAATTTGCTAGCTACCAAATCAGAATTAATATAAATATATATATTATTATTTCTGATAATATTATCAATCCATTTATATACTATATAAAATAATTAATAATAAAATGACAGTTTTTTAAAGCTACACTATTCCTTTTTATATTTATAGCTTAAGATTATGAAACATATATCAAATTGCTTTTTTTAAATAATAGGTTCATTACGCATTACGAAAATAAAATAAGTGACAATTGTGATTTGATCATTTTAAAGTGTATCTGCCTGGTAAATATTTAAAAGGTGGCTGCAATAAATTATGCACTGTATACGCGTATAAGCGTTAAAATTATTATTTACTTTGAAAGAGGCTCTAATAAACGGGTTATATTAAAAGCTAACAAGAAATACTACATTAAATCTTTTATAAGGTTGACTTGTTATTAAAAAATATATATTATGCGAGAAGGATATGTGTGTTTTCAGATATATTTTTAAAAATATTTATATATACAAATATAAAATAATTTTAATTGAATTGAAATAAAAATTTGGCTCAAAATTTATTATCGAAGATAGTATTATATTAAGTTTGTGCTGAAGTTTGTAACTCATAGAAGGAATCGTCGGAGACCCCCAAAAGCTACTGCCAGTATGCTTATAAAAACAAAACAAATTGATCTAGCCATGTCCGTCTGTCTGTCTGTCTGTCTGTCTGTCTGTCTGACTGTATGTATGCAAACTAGTCCCTCAGTTTTTAAGCTATTGAGATAAAACTTTGCACAGACACGTATTATTGAACGGGACAGCACATTGGTCGGAACCAGCCGGATCGGAGCACTTATCTTACAGCTGCCATACAACTGGAATTCGGTTTCGAGAATAAACTTTGCACAGATGCTTATTTTTTGAACATACATCACATTAATCAGAGCCGGCCAGATCGGTTCACTATATCTTATAGCTGCCGATCTTTTCAAAGCTATCGCCTTAAATTTCCTGGTACAATTGAACATCCTTATAACTCATCAATGTTTAAAATTTCAAATCGATTCAGTTATAATTAGCAAATGTATGTGTCGTTAAATATTTCGGTGGTGCAGTTGGCAGTGTGAAAATTGCTTAAAGGTTCGAAAAGAGTATAAGATCTTCGGCATATTTTTCAATATTAATTGTAACTCAAATTTTAATTACTTTCATGTGTCGAATGTTTTTAGTCGACATTAAATAAATAAGAAACTAATAGGAACTGCACTCTCATACCAGCTCTAAGCAAAACTTGCTACATTATGTATTATAAGCCTGGAATACCCCACTAGATACCCTGTATTAGTTGGGGTACAGCTGCAACTAATTGTCTGTAGCTGCAATCAATTGTGAGGGACTGGCAAAGTTCAGTTTGTGGTCGGAAGCCAGCTTGTAAGCCAGATCTCTGGCTCTCTTGGCCAACACGGTGTGTAAATTAGTTAGTTACTATATATGTATGTGTATGTGTGTGTGTGTGTGTGTGTGTGTGTGTGTGTGTGTGATTAATGTGTGCTCTTATTTGTTAGTCAGTGCATGGGAAGGAGTTGGTTTTGGCAGCAGCTTCAGTCAGCTGCAGTTTTCATCAGCATTTAATTACTTGCAGAGAGGCTGCAACTATCTAATTATCTACTACTACCTACTTAATTACAGTTAATATCTGCTGGCTCACATTGTATGTTAATTTATTTATGTGCAGTTTATGCTAATTTTGACATGCCAAATACGCATATGCATTATTATACTTGCTGCATGGGAATTGCACTCACAGCTAATTGCAACGCTCTGTGGCACATTCATAAATTGTCGAAGTGTCTTCATTTATGCTTTATGTTGCTCTCGGTTGAATGTTAAATGTTTATTGTGCACATTTGAGCGGCCATTCGCCTCTCGAGTGCCTTCTTAAAGGGAGCACGCGCCAGGATTCAGCTCCGTTCCAGCTCCTTTGTCTAGCCAAATGGTGCGGCAGACACAAAGAACCTCGTCTGGGTCTTCGACTCCGACTCCGACTCTGACTCCGAGGGCAACTCCGACTGGAGTTCGGGTTCGCTAAACTCCAAAAAAAAAAAGCAAACTAAGCCAAGTTGTGGGCCAAACAAACAGCAACAATAACAACTCGATTAGCAACTGAGAATGCTCGACTAAGAGTTATGCTGCATTGAAATCGTAAAGTTAAATTTAAAATGTGCATTATAACAAGGGGTATCTATTAGGAGAAAAGGAAACCATTTTCACCCCTTGGAGGACAAGAAAGCGATATTGTTGACGAAACAGGATCAATTACTTGGTATTAATAATATGAATATGTAACAAATCATAAGATTTTTTTTAATTTATATAAATTAAAAGAGCTATTAGATAAATCTTTAAAAATTATACATGTATATAATTATATTTATAAATTGTGGAAAAGTCAGTATAATATACATATTTCATTATTCAATCGCATTGTAATTCTCGAAATAGAATACGTTGCTCAACACTGCTGAAAAATGTTTCGAACTGTGTTTGATTGTCCTTAAATTGGCAGAATATGAAGAGTACAATGCATTTGCTTTTTAATTGTGACTGCAATTAGCTTTTAAGAGTTAAGCCTCCATCATCAGCAATCTCAATCCTTACAAAACATATTTTTTAAATACCTACAGATTCTTTCATTTCAAATAATCCTAATATTTTCTTATAATTTGAATTTTTAAATATTATATATTCCATTTGTTATTAATGTTACTTTAATTCCTATAAATTTTAATTTAATTTTCTGTGTCTGACTGTATTTACTAGTCTCGAACAAAATAAAATAAGTTCTTAGTTAAAACAAGTATACTAATAACAATTTGTATATAGGTATAGGAGTAGTTATAGCCAAAGTTGAAATGATTAAGGTTCTTAACAATGTTAATGTCTTTATATACAGACTATTTCTAATTATTTTCTTGAAAACAAGAGAGAGAGAGAGAGAAGAATAAGACAAGTTTGTATTTTCTGTGCCCGATTTCTTTTTTGCACCACTTTTCAAGCCAATCTACTAAAATTTCGATTCACATACATTCGCAATTTTGTAAACTTTAAACATACCCTGCTTTCATTCGGTTACAGGATATGCCAACAACAATAACATAACACAACGCCCACACAAAAGGATAAAGCATTCGCAGCCTTTCGTCTGTTTATCATAAGTACTCTCTCTCTCTCTTCGTCACTCTCTCTCTTTCGTCACCCACTCACTCACACTCACTCTCCCTCTCTGTCTGCCTGGATGCTGTCCTGGGCATCGTTAGTGCTAATGTAGTTGTTGTTGTTTATCACTCGCTCACAGGTAGATATATATATGTATATATAAGTAGTCAGCCAGTCAGCTATTTGACATTTTATTATGCATCTGCTGGGGTTCTCTTCATTTCAGTCTGTTCAGCTATTCCATTTTGCAGCTTCCATTTGAAGTTGACTCCATTCTAAACGGCTCGCTTGGGCGCGATTAGACTAGAATCTTTGGGTGGGGGAGTGTAGAGTGGGTGGGGGTGGGAGTGGTGGGAGTTGTAGGCGTTGCAGGTTAAAAAACTCATTAGTTTCTTCAACATTTTTTTTTGCCCGAGCGGAAATTAAATGAAATCCTATTAGGCGCTCTGTTTGCCGCGCCAGTTGAGCGCTTAATTTATGTGGCACGCATTTTTATTTCACATCGCACATTTCAGCACTGAATTCTAATTCTAATTATGATAGATAGCGGCAAGGAGGCGACTCTAGTCGACTCTGGCACTTGCTGCAGCTGCATTCCGTCACTTGGCTGTCAACTCGAGGCAAATCCGCTTAATAAAGCAGTCGACACACAAAAATAGATTGCGACTTTTTCTAACACATTGCTGATCAAAAAGCTGGCAACTGCTTTGATTTTGTGATTTTGGCCAGCAAGTTGCACTTCCGTGTTGCAAGTGGGGCGTGGGGGGCGTGGCAAATGCCAATGTTGTCCCGTTGCCCCGTTTGCCGCGCACAGGAGACCAGATTTTGGGCCCCAAATGAAATTTCGGTAGCGCCAACAATTTGGTAAATGTTAACTTTGCTAATTTGCATAAACCGCAACAACCGCCATGGCTAAAAAGTTAAGCGGACCCCCAATCCAGCAAATGAAACGAAACCCTAAAAAAGAGATGGAAAATTGCCGGCAAATGCAATTTTCAAATAGGCTAAAGGGGAAGCGTCAAAAAAGCAGTCAACCCGACTGTGAAAATACCCGATCTTAGTTTTTTTGAGTAAGCTGAAAACTATGAAGTATGTTAAATTTTATAATAATATTTAGGTTAATTTAATCTAAAATTTAACTAAGCTCACATATTAGAGGGTATATTATGTGAAAGTTTGAAAATCCTAACGCCTTGGTTTTCTATAAAATAATAAATATAAAAGAAGAAGAATTTAAATCGATACAGTACTAATAAAACCCAATGCTTTGTCTTTTGTGTTTTTAATAAGAAATAAGATTTAATAAATTTAAAAATATTCATTTCAAATGATTTAAACTCATAATTCGTAATAATAATAATAATAATAAACCGTTAAGAAAGTTGGCTCTTATAATTAGAATAATAGAATAGAATAAATTCTGTGATCACTTTTAAGAAAGTTTCCACAACAGAGTTATTACTGTACTGTACACAATTATCAAACAATTAATTGTTTAATGGACACAATAAAATTTTTTAAAGAAAATAAAAATTTAAAAAAATAATACGATTAAAAATTTTCAGTTAGGAAAGAAAATGATTTGAGGTTATTTAAATAGAAAAATTGGTCTAGCATTTGAATACATTAAAAAATTCTAAAAAAAAGTACAATCACAATTATTAAGAATTAGTACAAAATAACTAAGTCTAAGAATATTTGGAAAAATATTACTTACGAGCTTAAAAATCTAAAATAGAGTTTTCAATGATAGAAAAAGTAAGACTATTTGAACCAAACAAAAACTATATTAATCAGCACAGAGTATTCGAAAGTGTTCATGCAATTTTAGATTAGGTGGTCAAAAGTTACGGGTTCATCTAGAAGGAATAGAGAAGTACTACGTATATAAGCAATGAGTAATGAGTTTTCACGAGTGACTTCTTATCAACAGCTATATGAGTTGTTAATACCCCATCTGATTTGAGTGCCGGGTATTAAAACCACGACCAACTGACTGAGTGCCTTGCTGGCTGCCAGTCTTTCAGCCTTTCAGCTTTTCAGGACTTCAGCCTGCCAGTCAGCCAGGCGGCCTCTGCTGTGTTATCCTGTCTGTCCGTATATCCTTAGACTTCCATGCGGCTCACTTTCAGTTTCGCTGTGTTTGGCTACAGTTCTGTTATGTGCTGTTCTGTTCAGTTCTGTTCTGTTCTGTTCTGGACCTGGACCTGGGCCTGTGCCGTAATCCCCAACAAGCGCTGTCAGACACGTGCGCCACGTACCAGTTTGTGTGTGTGTGAGCAAGAGAGAGAGAGAGAGCGAGCTATAGAGAGAGAGAGAGGGGCAGCAGCAGAGTGGCCACAAATTGTAATGCAATGTTGGGACTCCCCTCGCGCTAAAGTTGTTGCTGCTGTTGCGTTTCCTGCGCCGGATGTCTATGCGATAATGATGGATTGTTAACAACAATGCAAAGGTCCTGCGGCAGCACAAACTTCGACCAGGCGCATTCGAGTGTATCCTTC
This sequence comes from Drosophila flavopinicola, assembly GCA_035042425.1. Classification (NCBI taxonomy): domain Eukaryota; kingdom Metazoa; phylum Arthropoda; class Insecta; order Diptera; family Drosophilidae; genus Drosophila; species Drosophila flavopinicola. The sequence goes on from JAWNLL010000224.1 coordinate 208,921, forward strand.
TATTTTTTATGTGTGTGTGTGTTCGTATTTGAATAGGTTTCTGGCCAAATGATTTGATTATGGCTAAGCGAAAGGGGAGCCCAAAAAGTGAAATTTTCTCTCAATTGTAAATAACGAAACGTATTTAGTTTTGAATAATGTTTGTTAGCAGGGGATAATGCACTTAAATCAAGGATAATGAGCTTTAACATAAATCGTTTAGTTTACATTTGAAATTGTAATATATACAAATATAAGTTTATTCTAATTAGTTTAATATGCTTTTTTAATATTTTCAAATTTAAAACCTTTATAAAATCCCATGAAATTTTATCAATAAATATTAATCAATTAAAAGCAAGTTGATTAAATAGTTAATTTTCTAATTTATTGTACAGAAATATAAAACCTGCCATCAAATTAAAGTTATTCGTAATTCACTTCTGTAACTAAAAAGTTCTAGCTAGCGAGCGACCACTGTAAAGATACCAATACCAACAACAACAACTACAACAACAACAACAGCAGCAGCTAAGCGTGACTGCTGCCGTCTTATACGCGCGTCAATAGCTCTTATACACGCGTTTTGCGCCAGCAGCAGCAGCGCAAAAAAGCCGGCAACAACAGCAAGCACAGCTGTTCAGCGGCGGCGAATTGAGCACTGCTGCTGCGCTGTTAACAGCATATAAGAGACGCTGTTAAAGTGGCGCTAGTATAAGAGTCGCTGCTAAATTGAAGCATAATTCGAACATGTTCAACCATTGCATTTCAGTTACTATCGAGTGTTCGCCGCGTGCGGTACGTTATTGGTGTATCGCTGGCGCCAATTGTGAAACGAGCGTGTGAGTGCGAGTGTGAGTGCGAGTGTGTGCGTAAGTGTTTTGCAACACGAAATTTGCTGCAGTTTGCTGCGACTGCATTACAATTATGCGATAATTTAGCTGCGCTACAGCACAAAACAGCAGCCGTCGTCGTCGCCATCGCTTCGCTTCGCTTTGCATTTGCATTTGCATTGTGTTTTGTTTTCTGTGTTGACAGCTGCGCCGCCGTTCGATTTCGCCGTCGTTCGAACGTACGAACGTTGCACAAAAGAGACAAATAAACAGCGACAACAACAAAGACAAACACACCTGCTGCCGTCCGTTGTGCATGCGGCTTCTCTCTAATTTCTTGTTGTCTGTCTTGTCTGCGTTTTCGCCGGTTTCGCGAGTGTGCGAAGAGGCCGCCAAAAGCAGCGCATCAAACGTGTCAAATTTGCTGCTGCTCTCACAAACAAAAACAAATACAAATACAAAAGCAACTCACTCATCGATTGACCACTAAAAGTAAGTTGAAAGTGCACTTAATCGAGATTATCCAAGTTCAATGACTGTGTGGAGTGAGTGAGTCTCTCTCTCTCTCTCTAATGGGTTGACTGATAAGACAGCCAGGCGACATTTAACCATTTACATATAATTATCTGGTCGCGTTGACTGCTAATATGTTAATTTGACAACATTATCAGCCAGCGCAGCAGCTGCTACATTCACACACACACACACACACACATACGCACATAGAGAGATGGGTTTTGTATTGAAATTTAAATTTGGTTTCAGTCTGTCTGTCCGACGGTCCGTATCAAAAGTGTCGCAGTTCCCAAATGAACTTGTCAATTGCTCAATGATTGTTGTCGACCGCTCGTTCATTCGTTCAATCGTTGTTGTTATTGCTGTTAATACCCCACAAGACAGTTCAAAAAGGGGTATATTGTGTACAGGAAGTAAAGATGTAAGATTTTTAACTTAGTTTTCAATTAATGTGCAATTTCAATGGACGTAATCAAATGTCTATGTGAAATATTTCAGATTTGCATAGATTTGTAATATTTGTATATATTAGCAAGAATATTCGTGGCATAAACTAGTTTTCTAATGAAAATAAATTAAAACGATCTTAAAATGTGAAAGCGGACTTTTTTTTTGCATACCATTCATAAATCGTATAAAGGCTATGCAAAATTATGATAATGTCTCAGATTTTGTTTACTTACAAAAGAATATAAAAATATCGCTATCAATTTAAGGCGCAAAATTGATATTTAAGCTAGTATCAATGTTTTAGTAAAAAGTACTCAATTTATAATTAGTTTAATAAGTTTAATATTTAAGCCCTTAAGTCGACTTAGGCAAGTGGTAAAAATCACGGAAAAGTACCTGAGTCTTAAAAATAAAATTAAATAAAAATGTTAATTCAAATACCAGACAAAAATGGAAAAGGCAAATGTTCTTGATTTTTTATGCATATAATATACTTTATTTACCTAATGCAAGCTTCGTTCCATGTAAGTTGTTGCTTTGTGAAATTCTTACCAAAATTTTACTAATACTAAGAATGAAAAATATAAAAAATATCGAAATCATAGCTGATATGTTGTATCAATTTGATACTTAGTATAATTTTCTCTTACTATGTTTTCAGCAGTTTTAAATTGGTTTTCTTTTCATTTGAATGAATTTAGTCATTGGTTTCCTGATCAATCGAATATTTATTGATAAGAGAAGTACAAACAGGGCATTCTTATAGCCGTGTCAACTCTTTGAGTCTTGTTATTTCATAGTTGTTGTCAATATTGGACGCCCTGCGGCGCCTCTGTGTAACCCGAGCAAACTAAGTGTTTGTGAATGTGAATGTGAATAAGAATGTGAGTGTGAGTGTGAATATGAATGCGACTGTGGCGTCGTCGTCGTCGTCGTCATCGTTATCAGGCCCTGTTGTCGACGTAGTCGCTTCCGATATCAATTGCTGATAGTGTCCAGGCAATGGCAATACGCCCTCTTATCATACTACTCCAGCCTGGTGACTGCTTCTGGCATTCTGGCTTTTATATTGTTGCATACAAAGCGAAGCGAAACCTTTGGAATTGCACAAAACGAATGGGCATACAGAGTAACCAGATGAATATCGGGCATATATTGGTACACTTGAAGAAAAATACTCATATATATATATGTATGTCAATTACTAAATGTAATTGTTATTTCAATCAGAAAGAATGTGAGTGGAAGACTGGAATTATTTGCTTATAACTTGTTAATTATGTATACAAAATAAAATCCTGAAATAACAATCGATAGAAAATAACTGATTCACTACTGAGACAGTTGTGAAATTCTTAATGTTATTTAATTAGCATTAATTGATAAAATTTCAAGTTTAGCTTGAAGACATGAAGAAACAAAAGTTTTTTGTATTTATTGTGTATATTTATACAATCAAACTTATTTTTTTGGAACGTTCCTCCAATATTATATTACTCGAACCAAATTTGATATAATATTTTTGTCTCTATAACTGGAACAACAAATATTCCATAATTCGAGTCTTGGAACTGAAAATTTTGAATTTGCTCAATAAATTTCTTATATATTTATACAATAATTTAATATAGTTAAGTAGGTTGGGTTGAATACATATAAATATATTAATGTGTGTTTCTTAGGGAGGTTTAAGTTAGTGATTTTCGACTGTGTGTTTAAAAATTATCTACTAAGACCATACTTAAAAATGATTCAAAATACAAATTGGATAAATAAACAAACACAAAAAAAAACAAATTAGTTTATTTTTATATTTAATGCAAACAATGAGCTTTAAATATGCAATTATCTTTTGCGAACGAAACTCACTCGATATCTTATCATTTAATTGATCTGAGAAAGTTCTGCTCAATTCACAATCATCATTTTTCTGGCAGTGTATGCACATATTTGTTGTGTTGTGCTATTAATAATTCTTTCTTTTGGGTCTTTCTGCTGTTTCTGCTGTTCTGCTGTTGTGCATTGCGAAAATGCTTCAATTTGTTTGCTTTTGTCCATTGGCGGCGCTTGCACAATTTTCTCTTAGGGGTCGTAACGGTCGTATGGGTAATAATATTGCGCATACGCCGCATGGCGCCGCGCTGATAACTCGATTTTGGAATAGGTTTCGCCTTCTTTATGGCCAGTCCCGCCATAAGTAAGTATGTGTGTGCGTATGCCTATTGAATTTCATTTTGTCATTGATTCAATTAATAACAGTGCAGTGGCGCTTTTGGCTGCCGCTTTCATTTCCCATTCGGCATTTCGCAACAGCCGAAGCCAAGGCGAGCGTCATGAGTAATGGTAATTGTAATGGGGCTGGTGGGTCCAAAAACATTCTCGATAAGATTAAACGGCCATTAGATTCCGTGGAAATTATTAATGAATTCAGCGTAAACGTGAAATATGTTGCGTCTTTTATGGATGACTTACTCCACATCAAAATGCCATTAAAGTTCGTCAACTTGCACGGAAATTGCGCATTGTACAAATTCATTATGTCAATGTCAGAGAATCGCCATTTTCTTGATTACATATTTTCATACATACTTCAAGAATTTCATTTCGTTTCATTTCAAGCTTGACAATTTCTGTTGTGCCTGTCGTTTTCTGTTTGGCTTATACTTTGGCGTATACTTTCCATCATTAAAGCCAGGCCAGGCCAAAAATGTCACGGCTAGCGAGTGTCGCCGTGTCGTATACGTAATTATGCAATCTGTGCCTCGTTTTCGACTACGAGTGAAATATATAAAAAAACAAACAAAACTCGACACCAGCCAACACACACAACACACAAATAGCGACCCACGACAAAAAGGAGCAACGACATAGAAAGAACAGCGTCGACAGTAATTTCTAGCATTTTGGCGTTTAATTATGGTTGCCACAACAATCATAATAGGGGGCTGGCCCCCGTCATAGTCATACTCATAGGCCTCAGGGCAGGTTTTCACGCACGTGCTGCGACCCGGCTGGAAAATATGAGCATTAGCAGTGAAAATGCCAAATGCCGAATGCGTCTGGCATACGAATGTAAACAAATTGTCGAAAGCTAGATTTGTAAATAGGCACGACTTGGAAATACTTACACCACAAATTTATAACTATTATTTGATGATAGGACGCTATCTTATTACTTTAAATTTGTGTAATTTTGTAAAGGCATAAAATTTCATGACTTTGACTATAATATATAATATTACGTATTGTATATAGTTGATATACAAAGTCAAAGGCTTAAAGAATTTGCAGTAAAAACTTGTTATTTAGCTACATCAAATGTAACTTCTTGATTCTTGAGTAAAGAAATATGTATTGCCTAACTCTGATATAGGTATATCTATAGAAAATCCTATATGCCAATACAAATATTTGATGTTAGATTATTAGTAAAATTCAAACTATGAGATTGACAACCTTCTATTAGAATTACTGATCTTTTAATGTCTTTATAGTTTTCTCTATATGTTTTAGATGATATTTATTAACTTGAGGATAAGCATGCATTAGTTTTTAACTTAGTCACAATCGTTTTTCCAAAATGAGTGTAACATAGAGAAATTAATAAATTAAAGAAACAGTTTCTTTTGACCCAACGACAAATCAGTTTTCTGAATATTATCGCTTACTCCCAATATAATCAAAATTGTGGCATCATAAATATGTAACCTGAAGTTTAAAATTCAGAGTTTTATAATGTTATAACTTAATAGGACTGGAATTTTTATCTAACATCTAAAACAATGAACGAATAAGTAAAATTTGGAAAATCTTTCTAAATTAAAGATTTAGAGTTAGAGTTTAGTTTACTTTTGCCTTAATTATGGAATTACTGAATGATAAAGAAAGATAACTTCTAGAAAGCTTTGGTAAAGTTGGTGTATTACTCTCAGCTGTTTGGAATATTGAGATCTGCTTGCTGACCGTAACTACCCACAAATTAGTTGGGTACGGGTATATTATGTTGTTCAAAAGCAACAAAACAAAGCGAAGCAATTGCCAAAACAAAAAGTGACCCCTCAAAACGGGACCGGAAGAAAGGTGCGCCTCAGTCGACGTTGGCGTCGACGTCAGCAGCGACGTCAGCGTCGAATGAACATTAAAAAAATGCTGCTACATGTGTAACTATGTATGCATGCCTGTATGCATATAAGTATGTTTGGCATTAGCATAATAAATAAAGACATTTGCAGCAGATACAAAACATAATTAAAAGCAACGAAAATCAAATTAAACGCCGGGCATTGCGGCAACTTTTTAACCAATTAGGGGCTAGAACTCTTAGAGGCAAAAGTTTTCACTAGTTTTCACGAGTTTTCATGAGTTTTGAGCAGCACAAAACTGTCTAATCTAAGTGGAAAATCTGCAGCAGACAACAACAACAACCGAGGAACTTTGTGACAGCGTCAAACTCAACTCACATGACATTGGTGGGGATACACAGAGGGGCATAGAAAGGGGGCTGGGGTTAGGTTAGGACTGTGTAATCAGGGCACAAAACCTCTCTCGTGTTGCTGGCAAATAAATAAAGTCACAGCTAGGCCCAGCTTTATGAATGCCGATTGCCTTAACGCATAGACACAGCTCCTGGGCGCCTATTTGCTACTACTATTTGCATTGGCGCACAACGTGGGGCACATACACTGCAAGAAAGTATGATAAAATACATTATATTTATACTCATTTCAAAGAAAATAGTATATTAACTTTGTGCTGAAGTGTGTAATGCATAGAAGGAAGCGTCGCACACCCCTAAAAGTCTGTCTGTCTATATGTATGCAAACTAGTCCCTCAGTTTTTGAGCTATCGCAATGAAACTTTGCACATATACTTATTATTCAAAGAGACAGCACATTGGTCGAAGCCGGCCGGATCGGACCACTATATCTTATAGCTGCCATACAACTGGATGTCGGTTTTGGCCATAATCCGATCTTTTCAAAACTATCGCCTTCAATTTCCTTGTAAACTCGAACATCCTTACAACTTATCAATGCTAAAAATTTCAAATCGATTGGGCTATAATTGGCAAAGATATGCGTCTTTAAATATTTTGGTGGTGCAGTGGTCACAGTGAAAATTACCCAAAGGTTCGAAAAGAGTATAAAATCTTAGGCACTGATGAGAATCGAACATCTAGTAAATGAAAATGAACAGTTACAATCCTTAAAACGTACTTGACTACATTTTATTTTGTACTCTGTTGAAGAGCGTTTGAATTTACTGGTTCATTCTTTGGTTTTGTGTGCAGTGTACTATTCATGATTATCCCAGTCATATGAATATCTAACTGCCTGCCTGGGCAAACGGCTTTTGGGGAGTTACAGTTTCAGTTTCAGTTTCAGTTGACAACAATATACACAACACACATCAGCCATAACCATATCTCATAGGGCTGCTCGTAAATTTTGGAGACTTCCCTTCCCCAAAGCACATTAAGCGGCCCTCTCTTTCACTCTACCTCTATCCCTCTCTCTCTGTTTCTCTCTCTCTCTCTCTCTAGCTCTGATATGGCTCTGTTGTTGTTTGTCTGTTTTGGGTCGCGCAACCCATTTGGAGACACGCACTAATTTTGATATTCAAAGCCATGGTGGAAGTCAAGTGTGCGAGTTTTTGTTTAGTTGGCCAACAGTCGCTTTTGTTGTTGTTGTTGTCAGCACGGGGCACGTTTCGCATTTTATGGTAATTTCTTAGCATTTAAATTTTAAAGACAAGCGCAAGGTTGGTTTTCTGACACCTTTTCAGCGACAGAGGCAAAAAGGCGCGTAATTTGTTGTCAATTGAAATCAACACTTCATTGTTTTTTTAGACTAACTAAAACTACAGCTATATCTTTCTTTATGCACATACCATTGTGTAGGTGTTGTTTTAGCAACTTGCTCAACTGGTTTTCGAAAAGCCCAATACCATATATACAAAAGCATAAACATCACCAGCGTCATCAACATCATCAAGTTTTGATTTTTGCCAAGAACATTTGTCGCCTTCAGTTTGAGTTGTATTTGTGTTTTTGTTTTTGACTCAAAAGCCGTCCAACTGGTTAACCGTCTAACTGATTTAGTCAATGATATGTGTGTTAAGACTCTACAGTGGTTTCTTTTTCTTCTTTTTTTTATCTATTTGCCGTGTATGTTGTCATTTTGGCAAAGCTGCACTCTTGCCTTTTTTTGGACAGCCACTTCCGTGTGCGAATCGAATGATTCGATTCGCCTGGGATCAACCTGGCACTCACAAAGCTTACAAACTTGGACTGGTTTGTATCTCAGAGCTGACAGCATGTCTCGCATGTATCTTTCTATGGGCTGTCATTTGGCATAAAGCGTGCTATTTAATTAGCGCACTTGTAATTAGCTTTTGAGAGCTTGTGCGGAGGGGCAAGATGTCCATTAGGCATAGTAATCATATTAATAGTGCTTATAGAGGTATCTGAACTTCATTAGCTGAGAGTGAGAGTCCATAACATGTCATTAGGCTAACTTGTTGATGGGCTGAAAGAACTATCAGAATTTTTGGTATTTAAGGCAAGAATTGCATTTAAAATTATACAAAAATAATATTACCAGATTATTTGGTATTGTATGGTATTTTATGTATTACAAATTTTTAATTTAAATATTTAAAATATTTTGTATTCTATGTAAGTGTTTTATAATTAAAATTTAATTTTCAGCGCACAAACAATACATAAAAAAAATAAATATATATAGTAAAAAAGGTCTAGTCGAGAAGATAATTGTAAGATTGATCTTATATATCTGAGATACTGTGCACTCAGATACAAATTACCTTAGTATGTAGCTCAAATATAGTTATAGTATTAAAATATATATACTTATCTGTTATAAAGCCTGTTTGCCTATACCATCGTATTTATTTAAATAATTTTTGTTTTTATCTATCGATTGCAACAACATTTGGATTTAAGTGACTTGTAAAAATATACATTTGAGAAAAATCAAAGATTTAATAATTATACCTGTCATATACTACATTTATACTCTATTTATAAATATAACTTGATTTTAAGTAATTAAATCACTGTTAAATTATTTTTATTATTAAATCGAAAATATCTGACAAGCAAAACAAGAATATATTTGTTGAGATGGAAGAAAAAACAAAGTTTATTATTCTTATTACAATGCAATTAATGCAAAAACGTATACAAATATGAAATGAGCGTAAATTGTTGTACTTTGCTACTTTGACTCGCTTAGACTATTTACAATAATATGCAAACATTATCAGTATTTAAGACTGGTTTTTGCAAATAAAGTGTTAACAAACTAAATTTACAATTTACAAGATAGATAGATACTATATAATATAATATGATGTCTTACCAAACTTAATGACTTCAGATACTCTGAGATCGGACTGACAATTGAACAGAAACTGCACCTATCTTAACTCATGAATATCTCATGAATATATGAATGGATAAACTTAGTATAAATACTTTGCTATTCAATGATTACACCTTTCAGTGTTTGTTCATTTATTAAATGCCAAATTTGAACTCATAACCGTATCAGTCATCTTCATGCGACTGATAATCAAACAGCAACTGAAACTCAAAAACAAATATAAATACGAGTCGAGTCGCTGATGTAGCTGAGTCGCAGCTTCTCAGAGTTTGAGCCAGTTGATGTTCTGGTATTTACGCTAATTACTTGAACAAACTGCGGAGCAGACGGAGCTCTATATTTAAGTATATCTCTAGCTACTTGCCACAGCTTATGCTCTGTGGCATCAACAGAATTTTATGGCTGGCAAATAAAGTCGAAATACGGATTTCAATGTTGGCAGTTGCCCTCCGGCTCTCCCTTCTTTTATCCGGCCAATCTCGATGCGCAGCTTTTGTGGATATTATTTTGGATACCCTTAATGTGGGTGGTTTCAGTGGTGCGGTGCTGCGCGGTGCTGCGGTGGCTGCTGCCTTGGCATAGTTTTGCTGACGGGCGCAGTTTATCGGCCAAAGTAAAAAGCATTTACTCTAGATAAGACTCGACTGATTTATAACAATGGGTGTGCCTCACTTATTTGTTTTTGCTATAATTCAGTTCAGCTGCGTGCCTCAAATTTACATGGCTAATAGTAAACGTGTGTAAACAGCAATCAGCTCAGACTTAGAAGCACTCAGACATATATGTATTAACATACTTTGATAAATTAGAACTGCCTTTTAGGCAGTCTGTTTTGAATAATGATCGAAAACCATTTAATTGAAAATAAAGTGTTTTACAATGTTTATTTTGCAATTTGTAAAATTATAATCATACCATATGACTTTTCTGAATTTATATCAGCGATTCCATAAATTAAAATTGTATTTCCAATGTAAATTTTGTTTATTTGACTTAATTCTTTTATTATTTAATAAAAAGAATATGGGAGTCACTAAAAATAATAATAGCATTAAATGGTCATTGGACTATTTATGTGGATATGAATTTTTGCTCATTTCTGATTTTTAAAACATAAAAAGATAATATTCCTAATCTTTAAAAATTAGGTTTTATTTTGTACAATTCTTTTATTTTACATTATTATTTTTCTTGCGATTTTATAAGAATATCTATAATAAGAATATTTATAATTTTTGCGAGACTAAGCTCGTGATATTAAAATAAAGGTAGATGAATTTTAGTTTTAATTTTTAATTTGAATTGTTATATTAAATTTTACAGAAAATGTAAAAATGTGGTATAAAGTCAACAAAAAACTTAAAATTTAGTATTTTGCAATGATAAATTAATGTATTATAAATTGAATAACTTGGAGATATTACTGATTAGAAAAACACCTATAAGGCCGAAGTTTTCTACCATATCATCAATTTAGGATCAGATGAGACTGAAGTGGACTCCAGAACTTGCAATCAGAGCGATGCAAAGTTGTCAACAATAAAGCTGAAATTGGGAACTTGTTCGACCGAGTTATAGTTTGAGTTTAGCACGCCATTTTATTGACAGTTGAGTGGGTGGTATCGGGGCAGGTACTGGCGGATCCTGGCAGGTCCTGGCAGGTCCTGGCAGTGCTTGTCCTCTTGTTTCTGTGCAGAAACTTTTCTTGTTATTAGATTGCAGTTGCACAAAACTTTTCGTATTTGCATTTGAAAATATGAAGTTGAACACTCGATTAAGTGGCGAATGCTAAAGCAAACAAAAAACAATTGTAGCTGTGTGTAGCTGTGTGTGTGTTTTTATTGAGTGTGTGTGCAATTGCGACACACCTGCAGTTGCTGGCAAATGTTTTTCACTAATTGGACACATCATAAAGAGCGAACATTAAATCGAAAAACTACACAGAATCTTACACAGAAATTAACCCAAATGACACTTCAGCCAAAGCGCTGACAACTTTTGCGGCTTTTTGATGAACCGACAAAAACAACTCTGCGAGTGCATGAATAACACACACACACACACACACACACACACACACACACACACACACACACACACACACACATATACACACACACTCTAATGATACAGTCGGGAAAAAAAAACACATCTTTTGGGTGGTCGTTTGCCAGATTTATGATTTGTTTATTTTGCGTTCTCATTTTCGATATTCGCTGCTATCGTTTCAAATACCCGACAGCAGAATATAAAAGGCATTTTAGTTATTAAATATAGAGAGATTAATTCTGGGAATATTTGAAATAAAAACCTGTTTCATAATAATAAGACTAATGCAAGACTACTCAGGAAACAATCAAGAATTGTAATTAGGCTTTAAACTTATATGAAAATAAAGATAGGCATTTAGATTAAAGTACAATCAAGTTAAGGATTAGAAACATAGTTGAAGACCAAAACTAACGCATTTTAAGAGTTAAATATTTAAGAGGATTTGGTCTCAATGTAGCAAAGAATTAAAATGCATATTAGAAGATTCTTAAGGTTGTTAGGTTAACAAAAATAGATTGCAATGAAATTTTAAAATAAAATAATCCCTTTGAAGAATGTTTCAAAATTCGCATTTAATTTGTATTTATAATGAAAGCTATCATACTTATTTTGTAATATTTATTTAGGAGCTCAAAATTAATATTACATCTTTAATTTTTATTTAAAACTATGACATAACTATTCTGTACTAAGTAATATAAAATAATTAGCAAACTCAGAATTCAATCGCCATTTTTATTTAACAACTTAAAACAAAAAAGCGCTTTAACTAATAAATTCTAGAGATATTGTATTGTGTTGTATTCGAAATAGGAATTAGGAATGACATTTAAAAAGTAAATTTACTTACAAGTGTATAGTTTTCAATTAGGTGCGGGTATATCAAAGTCGAGTCGGGACTTGAGTGGGGACTTCTTTCTAACTTGTTGACTTTGCGTCACGCGGCACAGATCTTGGGGCATGCGGCTTGGGGCATGAGGGGCAACAGAATGTTTACTGGCGACACATTCACAGCAGCTGAGTGGATATACTCATATCTCATATCCACACAAATCCGCACTCACAACTGCGCTGATTTGCATTTAAAATCGCTGACAGCAGCGAGAAGAAAATAAAAATGGAAAATAAAAATAAAAATGCATTGGCAGCTGGCGAGGAGAACTTTTAATAACTGAACTGGGGATTTGTTGCTGCTGCTTCGGCTGCTGCTTCGGCTGCTGCTGTTTTATTATTGGCAAAATTCATAAATGTGCGTGAGTGCATTTATGTTTAATTATACACGCAACAGACGCAACAAGACGTCTGAGACAAGCGGGCGCTACTAAAGACCCCCAGATCCACATCCACAACCATATCCACAACCATATCCACATCCAGATCCAGATACATATAAATATGAGTATGAGTATGCTCGTCTGCGTTCAGAATGCCGCAACCAGAATGCAGCAGCTGCTGCATTTATGAGCATCCCTCAGCTATACTATACTATACTATATATATATATATGCATATATACACATCCATCAGTTGGTTCTTGCTCAACTTTTCGACGTGCCCAAATTGCATTTGCATTCGAGTTATGTGCGCTAATTTCACGTTATGAAATTTGTATTTCGCACATTTGCGCATCGCATTTTCTTGCCTCGTTTTTCATTTTATTTCATTTCATTTGTTTCGTTTCGTTTTTTTGCAATCGGCTGAATTTGAGTGTCTGCTGTTGTAATTAAAAGCAAACTAAAAGACTTTACTTGTAATTAAATCAGACGAGCAGACTAGCCGACATTAACTCGGATTCTCGTAGTCTACCCCCCCTAAGACCCCCACTTACCCAACCCCACCGCCAACCCACCCCCAACTAGGAGCTGAGTGATGAACTTGAGCAACTGCAAAACTAAAGTTAATCCTGCAATTAGCGCACGCAACACTCAAGTCCCAAAAACTGCTCCAAGCTCTTAAGATGTCTAGCTGAAAACTTTATTCACTACAAACTTCTAAGCTCTCAAAAAAAAGTAGAATAAAAACGGAATTAAAATTCAAATGAAACAAGAAACTAAGCACATTTTAAAATAAAGAAAACAGAAAGGATGCGTAGTTTTTTGTTAGTGGAAAACTTTAATATATTTGCAAGCATATAAATTCAATTATACCTCCAGATAGTTTGCATATTAAATTCATTTTTCTATTATTACAATATTTAGAATTTAATTAAATTTTACTGCTTCGGCTGTTTCTAGTCAATATAAATATATTACTATAATAAATAAATTAATATCAATTTAAACATGAAAATCTAAAAAAAAATTCTTAAAACATCTCAACTTAAGACTGTCTTTACCTTATAGAAAGCAGCATTATGTTATTGCTTTGATCAAATTATGCCCCAGATAATCAACATTTTAAATATACAATTTATTTTATGGTTTGAATATTACAAAATGTATTAAATAAACATAAATAAATATAGTAAATTCATTAGCATCTTAAATTTATGTATTTATATTTTCAATTTACTGTTTTTAGCTTTACTGTTTTTAAACTACATTAATAAGTACAAGCACTTCTAAAACATTTCAATTTTCAAATAAAGCTTAATGCTATAAGTCTAATGTTTTGATCAAATTATACCCCAGACAATGATCATTTTAAATTTATATTAAATTTAAATTGAAATTTGCATTTAATAAATAAATACACAAAATTGTGAAGCATCTTAAATTTCGAATGAAGCTTGATATAAAATTTTCGAGTGCAGAAAAACTTCAATAAGATGAGAAAAGTTGAATTTTCAACAGACAGTTGCTATGGATATGTACATAGATGGATGATTCGATTTGACAGGACTTAACAAAGAGTATTCTAATATGTAAATGTAAATAGCCTCTCAGGCTTTGTAATACAAGCTGGCATTTAATCAACTTGCCACTCTGCCACTTGGTAAATTAAATTGAAATATTTTTGCTCTGAATTAGAACTGGGTAAAATGGGTAACCCAACTCATAAATTCACACTTCCATTGTGCGCATTGTGTAGGAATCAGTTAGGTTCTGCCATATGAACATATCATATCAACAGATTCACTTGTCCACTTTTGTGTGCTGCGAATTCCATGGCATTTAAGCGAATTGTGCTCCAATCTTGTACGGAATGACCAGTTGGACAATTGAAGCCACAGTCACAGGCTCCATGCACAGCGCTTTGTTATTCAATCTGGGTGTGGGCGTTAGTAGATAGTAGTAGTAGTATAGTATAGTGAAATAGTAGAAAAGAGTAATCAAAATGGCGCTGTCTAGCGAAGAGAAGAGAGAACATTTGTATCTTTCGCTTGGGCCAACTTATTGTTATGTTCTGTTCAGTTCAGTTCTGTTCTGTCTAACAGCTGTACTTAATATTCAACTAGATTTTCGGTGGGGGCCCACTTGAATTTCACTTTGTCAAACACGAGTGCCCCCCTTTTGTGCTCCGCTCCTCTCTCGAGTGCATCTCTCGCTGCCTGTGCGTTGTTTTGCGGTGGTAATTGCTGAAGCATATCGTATGTTGCAGGTTTCCGTTTGCCGGGAGAAACGACCTAAAATAGCGGCGCAACCAAATGCGGAACATGAGCCGTGCTGGGAACAACAACAACAACAACAACAACAAAAGGGGTTTGGGGGGTTGGATGTTGGGCCTTGTGCCCGTCAATATTGGCCGCGACAGCTTTTGTTGTATTGCACGAATTGTACGTGTTGCAATCTCCGATAGATACAAGCAGCAGCAGCAGCAACAGATACAGATACAGATACAACCATATAGCTATAGATACACAGATACAGATACAGATACAGATACAATTGCCAGCGTGCGTGAGTTTTGTGCGTTTGTTCTTCTTTCACGCTCGCTGCACCAACTCCGTTTTTAATGCCAACTCTGTCTCTCCCTCTCTCTTCTAGTCTCTCCCTCTCTCTTTCTCCCTCACAGTCTCCCTCTCTCTTCCTCTCCCCTGGCATGTGAAAACATGTTCTTTGTCATGCTTGCGTTCTGTTCTTGCATGGCTGCCTCTTTTTTTGAATACCCTATACGCGTTAGCAATTGAAAAGTGAAAAGGGTATCATGAAGTCGTGCAAATGTAAATAGCAGTCAGAATTTAACATCCTTCTACACCAAAAGGATATATATGTTATCGATCAACATCAACAGACCAACAGAGTCGATAAAGATATGCTCAGCTGTCTGCTTGTTCATCTGCATGAACTCCTCGATCGCAGGGACTATTTATTTTATTCTAACTTATTTAAATTGACACATGACAGTAAAGAAAGTAAATAAAAAGTTTAATATTTAAGACCAAATTGATATAAGAACTTAAAAACACATGTTTAAAAGATGACAGAGTTGGAAAACATTTTGAAAGATTAAAAAAATTAATGTACTAATCAAAGTTATTCACATTTTAAATTGTTATAGCTATTAAACTTTCAAATTTGGTGCAAAATATGTTGGAAGAATTGGAGAAAACTCTATAAACCAAATCAGACCAAGATTTATAAAATGTAAACAAATTGTTACCAATAGGTAACAAATGGCGGCAATAGTTTAGATACGCACTTTGGAATGTTATCTTAAAAAATACAGAAGTTAATTCATATGATGTTGATTAATAACACAAGCTAAGGTTTCACGTAAATTTTAGATTTATTTAAATATAGGTTTCAAAAATTTAAACATTTAATTAATTTTAAAAAAGTAATTTTAGTAGTATTTTATGTTATATATATCAAACTTTGCACATATTATACGATTACTGAAGAGCTATAAGTTAAGCCAGTTGTCAGAATAAAATCCGTTTTATTTTGCCTGTTTTTACTTCAAGTTCGTACGATGCCAAAATCCGGCACCATGGAAACGCTCATATATTATTTAATTTATTGATTTGTATTATTAAGAATGGTAGATCGATTGCATACATGACAGAAACTACAAATATGTGCTGGGTATCTGCAAGTCTGTCACTCTGGACCAGAGCGCACTTACTAGTTTTCAATGGACTGTATCTGAATGTGAGCCAAGTGCATAACCTCTACGCCCTTTGCCCCCCTTTCTCCCCCCTCCCCCTCCCCCTCCCCCAGTCCCATCAGCTGTTGTGAACGAAATGCGCCATTAGGGCGCAACCGTGCATAATTACATCTGTAAATATATTTGTATCTGTATCTGTATCTGTGCATGTTTTGTATCTGTATCTGTGTGTCTGTTAGCTGCGCCCCTCATTTCTCTCGCTTTTTGTGTTTTTTTGGTAACTCTAATTACATGCGCTATGATTGATGTTTGCTTTTGGATTCTATAGTTGCCCACTCGGCTGGCCTTATCAGCCAACAACAGCAGCAGCAGTCCAGCATTGCTTTTATGCTCGTTTCGTAATATTCCTTACCAGATTCTTGCAGCCACTTGCTTTGGGAATTCCAACAGAGCAGCAGCTGCACTCACAAAGCTTACCAAATTCACTTGCGCACTTACATCAAATTTAAAGCTCATAAATCTTGCTGCATTTCACAAATATACTCATGCATACATATATACATATACATATATACTTATGCATGTATTTATGTATTTACACAGCGAACCGCAATACCACAAATCACGAATGCAGCCCCTTCCCGACCCATTTTAATTTGTCAGTCGTCACGTCAATTATATAAATCGCTTATATATGCTGCTTGGTTCACAACATTCCCAAACATAAATAAGAACCTAAGCAAAGCTGAGGAAGTAACTAAATACTGAAACAACGAAGCTTACTACACTTCTTTCTTGACTATAATACAAATCGAGAAAATTGTATTTATTTCACACAAAAATTATAATAATAGTAAGGAAAATGAATTTTCTAGCTGTGCGATGTGTAAAATTCTAACATTATTTGTGAGCGAAAGTTTCCTAAAGTTATTTCTTGGAACTAGTTCGCTGATGAGCACATTTGTTAGACAATTCTTAACAACTCTTATTCGTTACAAATTAAATCTGTATTTTTTTAAATTATAAAAAACTTTGGGTTTAAATATACCAATAAAATATGGCTTTTTGTAAGAAGCATTTATCAGCAAATTATATATATTTAAAAATATATATCTTATTATATATGTATTTATTTTATTTTCAAATGCTTAGCTCCGCAAAATATATATTTATTTTTAAGATATTATTAACATTGAAAAGCAACTTTAACAGACTTGGAAATTTCTGCTGAGCAGTCAAATAGCTTTGCGTAATATTCGGATATTAGTTTATTTCTTTAAATAACATACAATATCAAACAGTTTGACAAGCTATAATACCCATGACAAAAGAGTATTTAACAATATTTATGAAAACGACAAAATATGTTGTTCATTCGTTTTTGTGGCATTCCCTTATGGCTAAAATGCACACAAGATACAAAATAAATTTGAAAATAATGTGTGAATTTCTCTTGGCTCGTTTCAGCTACAACAACAACAACAACAAATTGGACCCCCCCAGCAACAACAAAAGCAAAGACAAATTGTCAACGATCGAAGTGAATGCAGCTGCCCCATCCACCCGCTGCCCCCATATATAGAAATATAGGGAATTTGTGTGCGTGAGAAAGGCAATGAGAAATGAGAGAAAGAAATGCAAGCTGATTTGCTAGAGTAAAGTGGAAAATAGCCAAGTCGCCAGATTATTGATTTCTACAAATGTTTATAGCATTGCACAATGGATCAACACACACACGCACAACATACACACACATTGAAATAATCTCGTGATTGCATAACTCGAAAACGTGTCAAAAAAGAAACACTCAAAAAAAACAAAAAACAAAAAAACAAAAAAACAGAGAAAAAAGCAGTTGCAGCTGCCGTTGCGGCTACTTTGGTTAATTGATTTCTGTTGCTGCTGCCCCAATGCCAATGCAATGAGGCGTTCCAAAGCCAACAACAACAACATTAACAATATCAACAACAATTTAACAAAACAACAGCAACAACAACATCAGCAAAAACTGTGCGACAATTGCGTGCGCGTTTCGGGCGCGTTTTTCTGCGCGCGCGTTTTTTAATTAATTTAAAGTGTTGTTGTTTGCCCTTTTTTGAGCGCGAGTGTGCGTGCGTGCGTGCGTGAGTGTGCGTGCGTGTGTCTGTGTGTCCAGCCGGAAATCAGCAATTTAATTTACAATAAGACGCTTTCAAGGAGCCCAAGTGGAGCAAAAACCCATAAAAAAGTTGCCGAAAAAAGCGCAGAAAACAGCGAAAATGTTCGCGGGCATCAGAAAAAGACTGGCACGCAAGTGAGTAAAGTTGCAAACCCTACCCCCTATTTAAGATTACGTTTTGCCACTCTTTTGTCAAGCATTTGAACGGCTTTTATTTTATCGCTGATTGTCCCTTTCTCAATGCCCTAACAAAACTTAGTTTGTTTGAGATGCTTGCGAATGGAAAAATTGAGCATTTATGATATAACTAATTTAAAAAACATAAATATTGAAACATTGATAAGACTAGAATTATTATTTAAACTACAGTACGATTGCGAGATGAACTTCCAATGAAAATGGTGAATTTTCAATTCTACAATGAATTAGAAAATAATATAATTTATAATAAATTTAGAAAAATACAAATATTATAAACTTGATTAGAATTGGAATATTATTATTTTCTTGAAAAAAAATCAAGAAAATATATAGGTTGTATATAGATGGGCAAACTTTAAAGTCTAAAATTTGATGGCAAAATTAATTTCGTTTTCATATACAAAAAAGAAAATATTTCTTTATTACCAAATATTATGATAATACTTAAGTTTAAAATTTATAATAGGTTAAAAAAAATCACAAATAGCAAAACCTTGATACGATTTTGAATATTTGTGTATAATTCAAGAAAATTTTGGATATCCTCATTGAAAGTATCGAGATTCTTTAGGCAAACTTTCAGCTCCTAAATTTATTGACAAATAAAATATAGTTTTTAATCTATGGAAAAAAATACAATTTATGGTAATACTTCTTTTAAGAATTTGTGATAGTTTAAGAAAAATTGTGGGAACCCTTGATTAAAATTGCGAGATGTGCTCATGGAAAATAGGAAACTTTAAAAACTACAATTCTTTTTCAAAAGTAATTTCACTTACATAGTCTTTTATGCAAGACTAACACTTAGTTTTAAAGATACAAATCAATAAAGAATTCAGACATATAACTGTAATGAAATGCAAATCTTAGAGCATTTTAAGTTCGACCTTCTAAGAGAAATTCTTGCATTGCTATTTTATCAATGTTGTCCCTTCGTTTTCATGGCCCAATTCCGCTGTTAATGACTTTCACGATAAAGCTCAGCAGGGGGGCGGGGGCGGAGGGCAGGGCTTGGGGCCAGCAAAGTGGGGCGCTTTTCAATTTGCACAATGAGCCAAATCGCGTACGCCCGAAAAAAAAGAACGAACTGTTTTTACAGAATACTATACTATTTGTCTAATTAATTTTGCTGCCCAGCTGGAGACTGAAACTCATTTGCGAAGCACTTGAGACTCTTGAAATGGGGGACACCTACAAGTACCCCCACTCCCACCCCCTTCTAGATTCATGCCAGTCAGCATCAGCTCCCCTCATTCGACATTGAAGCTCATGAATTTGCTGATTTGTGCAAATGTTGCACGTTTCGACAACAGCAACAACAACAACAACAGCTACAACAATCATCATCATTCATCATTCGGCGTCATCATAATTATAATGATTTTTTTACTATTTTTCCAAGTGGTTTTTTTTTGTTGATTTTTTTTTGATTTGGTAAATGAGCCAATTAGCTTAAAATCTTTATTATTAGCTGATTGCTGGCCACGAACCGGTTTTGGCGTTTAGCCATAAACAAAATTGAATTATGCCACAAATTGACGCTTATTTGCCCCAAGGCGATTGTTTTTTTTTCTGCCTGTAGACCCGCAAATCTTTCAAGTAATTTCTAACCTCTTTCGCATGCCAAAATTAACTGTCCGCCATCAAAACATCATCCTAACCATTCCCATTCACGAGCCCCATCCGCACTCGGAGTGCCATTATAAACATTTTCGTGGGAAACTTATATTCGTGAAGTTGTGAACTCAACGCTAATGAAAGCTTTAGAAAGTTTGCAGCCAAAGAATAGAAGCGTAATTGTTTGAAGTGTGGGTGCGAATATCAGGCCCAAAGATCATTGTAAAGTCACATATGAGACGGGCATAGAACTCTTGAGACGTCTTAGAGGATTAGAGAATGGTTTTTGTCTGCTTAAGTGACTTAAGAAATTAAAGAAATAATTTGATAATTGGAATAATTGACCTATGGGTCTTATATCTATATCTATCTTTAGTGAAGTATAACAGAATTAAACTCAATTTCCAATTTGAATGTGACAATCACGATTTTCATTGCGGCTCATCTTAAAACAATTTAAACTAAAGCTTAAATCACATATGAAACAAAACAACAAAGTGGGAATAATAAAAAAAAATAATGAAAAAAATATAAGCCCGGAAAATAAATTAATAAAATAAAAGTCAAATTAAATAAAAACATACAATAAAAAATAAATATATAAAGTATTAATTTTCAAGCCAAATAAAACCAATAAAATTCAAAATATTTTTTAAATATTGTCCATATGTATATATGTATACTTTTTATTTATTTAATGAGGTAATGTTAAAAACTTTACGTACTTTGGAACAACTATAGCAATGTAATAAATACTAATAAAGCCCTTGTTTAATTGGTCATTAGACTTGATTGAATTACAATTATTCATTCGAAATTACAATCATTCGGTTACTTAAATCATTTCTGGAATTTGTATTTCAACTTGTAACAAAAATACCATTTTACATTTTCCATATTTGTTTTATTCAATTCACCGCTCTACTAACTGCGACTTTTGAGAGTTTTGCATAGAGCAAACAGAGCTCATCACATGCTCCAGTAGTGTCTGCCTACACAATTCACACCCACTCTAAAAATTTGAAAGCCCCCTAGTTTATGTGGCAGATGAGAAGATGACAAGGGTGAGTTTTTGGCCGCTGTTTACAAGTCATGATGTGCTAATTATTACAGAAAAGTGCAGGCAAATGCCTTTTAGCACTTAACGTTGACTGGCCCCCAGCTCAAGAGCAACAACAGCAAGCAGATACTTTGGGCTCAGGTGCTAAAAACACCTGTGCAAATAGAAACTGAAACTCGAACCCAAACTGCAGTCCAAAGTTAAAGTAGAGGCCTGAAACTCCAGCACTTGCCACTTTGTAGGTGGCACTCTCATTTACATGGCCTCTATATACATATATATATACATACATATACATCATATACATATTTACATGTTTATATAAGCTAAAGATCTTTTTGGGGGCCCACACACAAATTTCATTGGAATTAAACGCTTAGAAAACACGCCTCGGTTTTGGTAATGGTAAATTGTATGGTAAATGGTAAATGTGGCAATCAAGCGCGACTAAAGTTAAAAATAATTACACAAAAGACATAACACACTTTATTCAACAACAACATAACAGTAACAACAACATTAAACATTAAACAGTTTTATGTGGGCAAGCATTAAAGTGCAGCCCACAATTCCGTCAAATAGAGAGCCCAACATGGGAAAAGCTGATGAATTCTCACGCATATGAAAACTAGGCAGGAAAATACTAAAGACAAAGAAAATTGTAGCTCAAGTCACGCCGCAATTGTTGCTCTTGCTGTATCTCTGTATCTATCCATATCATATCAACATAATTACACGCATCCAAGTAGCTTGAAAACTTACATTTACTGCATGCCTAATTATGATTGATACGGGAAAGAACAAAGTATGTACTAAGACAGAGCTTTCGACTATTGTATACCCTGGCTATAGTTGAAGTGTTTTCCCATCATTAAGATAACAGCTGAGTTGTTAAAACAGTCGGAGGAACAGCAATTAAAATTCTTACATTTTGTGATAATTATCTAGAAAATATAATGAGAAGGGAAAATACTTTAATAAGTTACAGAATTTCTTTTTTAGATTTTTAATGGTTTTAATAAAGTGCAGTATATTTATTTATATATTTATTTATTGATAGCTGCAGTTTTATCAAAATGTTGTGTTTGTTTAAAAAAAATAAAATGAAAATAAAGCTCTCAGCTTGTTGTTTAAAAATCTTTAAAATCAAGAAACTTTTGACTTAAATTATCTAAAAGAGAGCGAAGAGAATTTATAAAAAATATAGAAAATGTTATTGGTTATTTGCACGTTTTTTAAGTTATTAATATACACAAATAAGTTTGTTTTTAATAACCATATAAACACAAAAGTGTACATTAAATGTATTGCAAATAGTTTTTATATATACAGATATCCGTTTTAATAATCTTGATCAACCTAATAAAGTTAATATTCATTAATATTTGTTGTTAAAAGTTTCATGAAATAGTGCTAGAGTGGTTTATAGGAGGAGCTGGCTTAAAAATTCAAAATAGCTTAATGTACAAAGTATCATTCTTTCCATCTTTCACTTGTATAGTTATCTTAGTTGCAATCCCCACTGAGAAACGAAGACTAGAACTTCGCAAATACCCTATAGATGTGCATAGGCAACAACAATAACAAGAAGACCTGTTGGTTTGGCGCCATTGTTTTCAGTTTTCCGCTTTCAGCTGTTTAGTTTTTAGTTAGTCGTTGAGGCCCCAAGCTGCGTTTTCCGTTTTGTGCTCATTTCGCCTTGCTCTCATTGTTTTGTTGTATGTTGTTGTTGTTGTTGTTGTTGTTGTTTGGGCTGACTTATCAAATGTATCTTTTTCAAGAACTGACAGCCTCTGACGCTTCGCATGTGCCACTTACATTCCCCACATTCTATATACTACTATACTACACATGCTTGGGCTTATGGGTTAAAAGGAAATGTGATGCAACAAAGCGTGAGGCGAGTTACAGTTACTAAATGTTTGCATCTGTGTGTGTATCTGTATCTACAACATAGTTGATAGCCTCGCGCTAATTTCTAGCTAAGATTACAATAAACAACAGCAACAGAAACAGAAACCCTATGAAAACTGGGCCTGCCTCTTGCAATTACCGGATATGCGCAGTTTCTTGATAAACTACAGAGCATACAAATTGTACATTTTATGCCCTATCGTAAAGTTTTTTCGGGCCTTTGCCTAATTGCTGTTGCTTTTGTCGTATTTCAAGCGTACGACATTCGATAGGCTAGAGGGTAGCATTGACCTATTATAGTGCCATAATATGTACTGCTACATTTGCCTGCATGGCGTTAACAAATTTTTGAGGCTGTCTTTAGTTCAAAGTTCGTTTGCCCTCAGTGAGCCCAAGACAAGCAAATCGTTTGTTATATTCTCGCTGGGGGTGCACTGAGTCTGCCTGATCGATCAAAAGATAGAGCACACACCATCATCAACTACAGTGGTCACTCGCATATTCGAATTCGATTTTACCAGACATTATATACAGGAATATAAAGAAATTAATATACACAATAGGCTCAAAAATGCAATTTATAACAACATAAACAAAACACACCAAAAATAATTATATAAATAAAATTTAATAGTTTTAAGAAAAATTAAATTAAAAATGTTAATTTCCATGTATTAGATTAAAAGCTCTTGCTTTGAGATACATTTTTATATTTTATTTATTTTTCATGCTTTTTATACCCTGAACCCATTAAAAATGGGTAAAAAGGGTATTATGGGTTTGTGCAAATGTATATAACAGGCATAAGGAAGCATCTCCGACCATATAAAGTATATATATTATTGATCAGTATCAATAGCCGAGTCGATCTGGCCATGTCCGTCTGTCTGTCCGTCTGTCCGTCTGTCTGTCTGTATGAACACACAGATATCAGAGACTACAAGAGCTAGAGACTTCATATTTGGAACATAAGTTCTCCTAATCCCGGGACAGATCAAGTTTATTAAAATTTATCGATAGCTCGTCCCGTTCAAAAGTTATCGATAAATTTCGATTTTAGACCAGCGTTTTTTGGATATAACTTACAAGTTATAAGAGCTAGAGGCCCCTAATTTGACATGTATAATCTCGAATAGCATACACATGAACAAATTTTTCACTTTTTGGATACCAACCCCCAAACCCCCCAAAAGTTAAAAAAACGCATTTTTGAAGGTACGACCTTGCAATTTGGTTTGGTCACACATATTATTGACAATTGTTTGCCCCAAAAATTTCAATAAGATCGGACGATAAACACAGAAGTTATTTAAGATTTAACTTTCCATTATGTGGGGCTCAGCGAAAAGCAAGCTAACTGCTTAGACCGCTTGCACTGCTTGTACTGCTTGTACTGCAGCATGTGTGTGTTTAGATTAATATGAATGATTGTAAGGACTGGGTTCAGGGTATCTCGTAGTCGGGCACTCCCGACTAGAGCACTCTTACTTGTTATATATAATAATATTGGGCAGAAACTATGGCAAAATATTCGATTTCCTGAATGTTATTAAGTTGTATACTCTACTCGATGAAAATAGTATATTTATTTTACCCTGAAGCTTGTAATGCATAGAAAGAAGCGTAAGAGACCCTCAAAAGCGAAAATATGCATCATAAGTAGTAGTATTAGAGATAAATTAAACAAACACAAGCGGACAACTATATATCATAGGCATAGGCATTTATATACGTAATCTGTTTTGTTTGTTTTAAGACATTAACATCAACACCAAACCAAACAAATTAGAGCCACTTCAGTGTATAAGACGTTCTAATTATTAGTTTTAAATAAACAAATTACCAACTCAACCATGATTTTTAAATATGTTTGGTTTTAGGAATATTATTCAAGGGAAACGTAATCTTAACTTTATATCTTTTATTTAATATTTTAAATTTTATTTAAATGTTTTATAATTGTATATAAATTCTTCTGTGTCGACTGTTAATAGTCGACAATAAATAAATAAATTTTAAATTTAGATTACTCCATTTTAATCATATTTTGCCTCAGCTCTAAAATAAAATAATAAATCGAAAAATCAATTTTTGGAAAAAAAATAAATAAAATGCCTTAAATTACTCCACTAATTTTTTGACTTAAGACCTAAAATCGTTTCTGTAGAAATGATAAATTTCTAACGTTTGAGCATTATAATTTTAAATTTCTAACGTTTGAGCATTCTCATTTACGAGCGACTACTGTACTAGTCGACACAATGAGCGCGCTCTTTGTCCAGGAGCTGCCTTTTGCAATTGCTTTGAAAGTTTCGCCCTGCCCCACCTCTGCAGCGTCCCCCACCCCTGATGAGGCTGTCATAAATACGCCATTAGAGCTAACAACGTATTTTCAACTTCACTTAGTCAACGCACCCACATCCACCCACAAATCTTCGCTTTGTGCCCCTTTGCCTTCCATGCGTTCCTTTCCTTGTCGCATTCATTGCACACACAAAAGAAATGCCATTTTATGCATTTCAAGTGCGTCTGTGCACTATCTCACATCTAAGTATCTGAATGTGTTTGTATCTGTGTCTGTATCTGTGTCTCTATCTGTGTCTGTATCTGTGTCTTGTGCCTGGGCGTCCCGCACATAGTCTGTCAGAGGGAGTGAAGTGTCAATTCCATGATGGGCCAAAGTGGCGCACATATCGCATAACGCTTCACAAAAGGGGCGACAGCGACAGGCCGAATCAAAAGAAAAATTATTGAACAATTTCTCAAAACGAAAACGAAAATAAACATGAAAAACTGCACAGCACTGAATCGAATCGAATTTGATATACACTTGTAATAACTT
Organism: Drosophila flavopinicola; assembly: GCA_035042425.1. Classification (NCBI taxonomy): domain Eukaryota; kingdom Metazoa; phylum Arthropoda; class Insecta; order Diptera; family Drosophilidae; genus Drosophila; species Drosophila flavopinicola. The sequence continues at coordinate 234,938 of JAWNLL010000224.1, forward strand.
TTATAAATATAAAATAAAATGTAACTCACAATAGGTTTTTTTTTTGTTAAATCGCCAACATGAATGTGCACTTTGCAAGTTTTGTTTGGCTATATTAAGTTGATACAGCTATAAAAAAAGCACTTCTTATGCATTTGTGTGTTCATTGTTCATTTGCACATTCTAAATGTGTTCATATGTTGCACAACACTAATAGTATCGATATCTGTATGATGATTATTTTATGTCACTATTACAGGCAGACTTATGCATTTATACGTAAATTGTCAAGATAATAAAAACAACTTTGAATATTGTTAAGAAATTATAAATATTTGCCAAATTTTAAGATTCTTAACACAGTTATGCAGGCGTCTTCGATAAGCTTACAAGCTATCGATACATTTATGTTTATTGCTTCAAGGGAGACTTATGAATATATATAACGTAAATTGTCAAGAAAATAAAAACAACTTTGAATATTGTTAAGAAATTATAAATATTTGCCACATTTTAAGATTGTTAACAAACTTTTGCAGACGACTTCGATAAGTTTACAAGTTATCGATAAACTTATGTTTCTTGCTTCAAGCTCCTTGACAGATGGAAAGTAACCTATATTAGGGTATACATAATAAGCACAATGAAAGCGTCAACTAGGCGGCTGTCTTCTCTGCATTTTGACATGAGGCATGCGGCATGCGGCATGAGGCAGAGACAGCGTTGCATTGCCTCATTCAGTTGCAAGATGCAGATACCGCTCGACAGATTCAATTTGGGTGTGACAATTGCAGAGGCATTCATATGATGAATACCTTTTTAATGAGCAGCTGACACATGAATATGCTTGCTATGGGTGCCGAAGGGAAAGCGGAATGTAGAAGGTGGATAGAAGCCAAGCCAGGGGATTTATGATCGTCTGAGCTGGAGTAGTACTTCAATCATAAATTCCCAACTTTGACGCGTGGAATGACCCTAACCTACCCAAATAGTTGCTCAGTTTTGTTACGTTTATTGCTCTCTGACATGCAAAGTGCGTTTTCTTTCTTTTTATGAAATGCCAATGAACGACTGCTATATATATAGTATATATATACAATATGTATACACACTTGTATATAGAATTTCCTTATTGCCTTTTTTCACCAGTTTGTACTTGTTTTCTAATTAAAAGTTTACCCTTAACGTTTGCTTTAAACGCAAACTAGCCTCTGCTTCAAAACACGCCCAGTTAGCAACCCACTGAGAGAGTTCTCGTCCAAAACAAACAGCAACTACAGTGGTCACTCGAAAATAAGAAAGCTAAGGTTATACATGCGATTTCAAATCGCAACAAATCGGCGAATCTTTAGCTACCCCAAATATGTATAGTTTCAGACTTTTTCATATACAACAAATATGATATTTTTATATTATATGTTTTTTATTATTATTAAGAGAAGGCACAGTTCCCCTGTCATCTTAGGTGTGTATTTGATTGGGGTTGTACGAATCCAAGATTTCAGCAATAGATGTCTCAGATCAACTTCTATCTTCAAGTATTGAGGGAAAGAATCGCGTATCCCGTCGATGAATTGGCTGCAAAATGGAAAAATGGATGTCATGAGTGGATTTCATCTTCGAAATATTCAGTGTTGCACTATATAATGTTAATCATGCTGCTAATTACCTTAATTCGTTGACCAATATTTCTTGTGCTAGAGGATATTAACCATACGTAAATCTTGCTGGAATGTTTCTGCAACAGATGGAAGTGTTTGCTGGGATCATTTGTTAATGACAACTTCGGTTTAGTCCTTAGAGAACAGCTCGACAAATTTAAATCAAGTGGGCGCTTGTTTGTAGATTTTGTCTTGTTGAATGAAGAGCGAACCGAATGTCCTTATTCAGCAAACTCTTTGATATTGATGATATTTGATATTTTTGCAGTATCTCCAGTGAAAGATTCCATTTGACTGTTTGATCCTGTATGTCGTCGATTCTTTTATGTTTCATTCACTAAATTCTTTGAAATTGATGATATTTTTCAATATCTCCAGTGAAAGAATCCATTCGATTGTTTGATCCTGTATGTCGTCGATTCTTTTATGTTTCATTCACTAAATTCTTTGAAATTGATGGAATTTTTCAATATCTCCAGTGAAAGAATCCAGTCGATTGTTTGATCCTGTATGTCGTCGATCCTTTGTTTCATTCATTCGATATTGCAGGTGAGTTCGGCAAATTGAGCTCCGAATTGTACATTGGCCAATCAGATTGAAATAATTCACTCACGGAAGTGCCATCGCTACGAGTATGGGCCGATCAAACGGATTTCTGACAATAGACTTAATTTCAATGAATTCTTCAGAACCATGAGCACATCATATAGAAGTTATTTCCGATAAGCCAGTAACATCCTCGGTGAGATTTAAAAAAAAAAAAACAATACACCAATTTGCTGCTTCTCATTTCTGCATTGTCACAATTGAAGATTCTATGACAGATGTAAAATATTGATGCTGTGTATTATATAATATTAAATTAATAAACGTGGATAGCAACACGAAGCCGCTGTACGGTCACCCTTATTTAAAAAAAATGGTTGATAATAAAGGCACAAGTGTAATATATATTTTAAAAGAAATAAAAACTTTTTGAAGATAAACTTGAAATTTAGATGTGTTCTGTGCAAGACTACACAATTGAATGAGCAGCAAAGCTATTTCAAATAGTCTGCTAGAAAATTCTACAAATTTGGAAATAACACAGTAGGCCATGGAAAACGAATTCGAATTGAACAAGTTTTGAAAGCAAAGGCCTACTTAGACAATTTTATTGGATAGATGAAAAGGCAAATCTTTACAACATATTCCTAAATCATTTTATAAGGCAATCTGCGCCTTTATTTCATTAATGAGAAAATAAAATAAATAATATGATATAAATATACAAAATTGTATGAGATATACATTTGGCTCTTCAAAAACAGAATATTTGAAAGATATATGCTCAAAAGCAAACGAAAGAAAATGTGTTTGATTCCGAATTCAATTCAGGAGAATATATTTGTTATAAATTTATTTCATGTATAACAACTTAAAATCCATTGAGAAAGAAACAACATTTCTAAATGTTTAGAAAGCGAATGTTAAGTATAGTTTTTCGCAAAAGAAATATTTCACCTACTGTACAGTTGTTATTTTCTAGCGAACACTGTGTTATTACTTTTGTTGACTTCCAAACTGTTTGCTGGTAAATAGGACTTATGTTTGTATGTATGAGTTTATGGCAAGTGGACAGCACACACAGAAACATACAAATGTGTATATATAGTAAATATGTATATATAGTTCAACAATAGACTGAGCGCGTTATCTATTTGAGTGCGGAAATGGCATATTGAGGCAGTGTTTATGGGTCATTAGGGTGCTGGGCGAGTCAGCGCTGCCCAAAAATAATTAGCATGCCAATGTGTCCTTGAAGGCAGCTAACTGATAACTGATTACGCATAGCTGATAAGTGATACTGATGTTGCGTTTCCGCTTGGCACTTTGCCCAGCTCGCAAATCTGCATTCAAAGTCGGCGACGACGCGAATGTGGCATGCAAATAACTTTCTAAACTGATGGCTGCACCTTGACGGCTTCCTTTCATATACATGCTATGCAAATAAGTGGAGGAAGAGGAGGAGCAGGAGGAGAAGGAGGGCTTCGAGGCTTGGCTTCGAGGCCCGTCAATCAGTTGAGTTGAGTTTGTGAAGTGTTTGGCCAGGTAAACACAAAGTGTCCACTTGACTTCCGTTTTGCTGATTGCTTCGTGTGTTATTTGCTGCTCGATTCCCTGGAATCAACTGAAGTCAACTCAACTAAACTCAACTCCCAACTTGCAACTCGAAAACGTGACATGTGCCGACTTCTACTATATCGATGTTTGCCATAGTTTCTGTTTCTGTTACTGTTGTTACTGTTACTGTTTTCTGCGGTTTAATTCGTGCATTGGCATTTGCGTATTTACATGGCGGGCCCCTTCTTGTTTATATTTGCATAAATATTTACACAAATGCCAGCGCCAAACGTTCCACAACACTTTGGCGCTCCATTTGAGTGTCGATTGGTTGGGCGGGGCTCCCAGATTGCTTGTTTGCCAGCCAATAAAGTTCAAATAAACATATCGATATACGATTTGCGATTTGCGATATGCGATATCAGCGATTGCAAATCAGCTCTGATTTGGCATTCAGTGTTGTGAATTGTATAGTTTACACATCAGATCTTTTCAATAGTCAAGAACTGACAAATTGTTTAATTCTGAGTGTATAGAAATATGATATACATATATGTATCCCTACATTGGGCAAATCATTTATTGAAACTATAGAAAATTTAGCTATTTCAAATTAATTATTATGATACATTAATGAAATCTATCCATAGACTCGAAAAAAGTATAAAATCTTCGGCACGCCGAAGATAATCCTTCTCCACTTGTTTTATTTTGATCTTTTTCTTCAATTTTATTATTTTTAAAGAGTTTAAGATTTGTACGTGTTGTACCTATCCTATACACAAACCAAATTGTTATTTATTAAATTAAGATTATTTCTTACTACGTCTACTATTTTCACCTTACATATATATATATGTACATATTCCACAAGGAAGAAGACATCGATTGTAATTGTACAAAAATTCCAGAAAAACATTCACAAAATCAATGAAAAATTTAAAAAATGGATTTCAAGTATTTGCAATCTAACTTAGCTACTTTTGGCATTCGATAGTTGGAAGCTTCGAGTGGGTAACATTATCTGGTTTGACTCTTATTCCTCAACCTATTTGCCACAATTGCAATTGTTGTGAGATCTCATTACGATCAGTCGCACTCAATTATGTGAATGCAAAGCCCATGTGGATGGATTTCCTGTTCCTGTTCGTCGGTCGAGTCAATCAAAACCGCAGCACAATTATGTGATGGTTATCAGATCTGTTTTACCCGTATATACCTACTATATATGCAGAGTGTGCTCATAATAAATCTTTCTTTCTTCTCTTCTGTCTTTTTGGTTGTCAAATTATGCAAATTTCAAGTGTGGGCTTCAAAATCAGTTATGAGCGGAAGGGAGCGAGAGATAGAAAGAGAAAGAGAGAAAGATATGCCCAATGCAGATTTGGGTCATTGATATAGCGTCGATGGAGCATCAACACATTGTCAGCGACTCAAGGAGTGTTGAAAATGAGATGCATCCAATATAGCAACAAGCACTACTCAAATTTCTCATTACATTAATCACACCCACAGGGCTTGAGATGGGTGAAAACAATGAGACTAAGAGACAAGTAAACCTACACGGGTCGAGACGCCACCGACTAGCAGATACTGTGTAGCCAGACCCAAGATATTACATTTTACAGCGCAAAGCGCAAATAATGTGAGCATTTAAATTTATCGAGGTCTTTTGATTTCCTATTTTGTGTGGACTTCATTTATATTTGTAGACACACTACCAAAGATATTTATAGTATATTGAGTTTGTGCAATGTCCGTCTGTATGAACCTAAATTTTTTCGATCCTATTGAAGATAGAGACTTGAAACTTTAACTAGTATACTTGTTGTTATCTGCTTCAGATAAAGTGTTAAGATTTTTGTGCCACGCCCACTGGGAGTCTGGCAAATCGATAACATGTCGATACACCTCAAATCACAAATCGATAAAACGTGAATATCCACAATTTTGCAGCTAGAGTCAACAAATTCGACATTTAGATTGCTGGTAACAAACCGAACACGGGAAAATAGCTGCAAAAATTGAGGAAAACTCAGAAAATGTAAAAAGATTAATATTAATAAACAAGTCGATAACAAGGGTAGTTATACCAAACATTTTATTACTGTTGAAATGTGTATGAGCGAATCTAGCTCGTATAAACTCTAAAATAGTCCAAAAAGAAAACAACGTTATTCGATATAAAATTAATAAATATTAGAAAAAGTGCTTCCAGCAAATTAGCAGTTTAAGTTTGTATTCACTGATTTTTAAACAAGACAAAAAAAATGCAAGCTATTATAAACTTATATAAAGAGTATAATGCGAAACTTGGCTGGCAGCTAAAATGGCCAATTTAATGGTGTGCTTCTTTTGAGCCAACTTCAGCTGCATCCTTTTCTCTCTCTCTTGTTTGTCTTCGCTTCACACTTTTATGCACTTTGCTGCACGCAGTAAGCAGAGACCCCGTTTGAATTGTAAACAGACTTGGACACGCCTATTTGGGTTATGCTGCTTTAGCTGCTGCTACATGGATGAGTACCTTCCACGTACAAACATGAGCACTAAATGCATATGCCTGTTGTAGTCGGCTTTTTGTTTCAGCACTGTTTCAGCAAAAATGGGTTACTGCCTCGGCCCTTTAGAATGTGCAGCAGCGCGTGCAGCGCGGATTTATAACGGAAGCTTAGCCCCCCCCTTTCGCTCTCTCATGAATAAATTAACAATTGCTGGCAGATTTGCATACACACACTGTATGACTGTATTGTTCAATTACCATAAAAGGCCAATGCGCTGCACCATTAATCGATCTTTAGCCGCTTAAATTATGCAATTCAATTCACAAATCACAAAAATATCCGCTGGCAGACAGTAGCGCAAGTACCACGCCCACTTTGCCCCCGGACATTTCTTGGCCACAAACTGTTTGCCCCAGGATGCTGTTGCTGGTTACGAGCCTTTAAATCTCGATGTGTCCACGTTCACATTCACATTCACGTCTCCGTCTCCGTGTCTGTCTGCATCTCTATGCATCTATGCATCTGCGTGTGGTCAGTGGCCATTGAGCGCTCCATCGGCCACGCCCACGCCCACAACCACGCCCACGCCCCTGTCGCATGGAGCACCCACAAACAAGAGCAAAGAGTGCACTAGTCCAAATTGCTAGACGGGGCAGATACCCTGTAAGCTGCTATGACCAGGCGAACGTTATATTTGTGTTATTTATATGCAGATTGACATAATAAACAATTGTTTTGTTATTATAAAAACTATTTTTAAATGTAATAGTACCTCTGATAGAAAAGTTATCAATTATTTGAAATAAAATGAGTTTGCGTATGGTTTACTATTAAATTCTTACCATAATTGATGCTAAAAGCAATAATTTTCGAATTTTAATGAAAAAATTATATTAGTTATAGTGGACGCTCAGAAACTATAACACATTGTTTTCTGGGGTACCGCTAATTTCTGAAAGGTTTCAGTTCCTCAAGGACATTTTTAGGGTGAAATAAACTGCAGTCGAACTTCTTAACTCAATGTTCTCAATAACAGGATTTTTTTGTGGCAAAGGGATTGTTTTCGTACTTTATGATCTTCTCTAAGTCGAACGTGTTTTGTGACAGATAAAGGTTATATCTAGAGAAGTTTGACTGTACTTGTAATAGTTTTTATAATATATAAAACATTATAGATATTTTCAATTTCTATAATGTGGAAGAAAATACAAACTTGAAATATTCCATTTTTGTTGAATAATTTCTGATATTTACATTATAATATCTGAAAGTTCTTACTTCCCTGCGTTTACCACTGTAAGACTACTATACTACTACAATACTACCATACTACTATTCTTCTACTAATATACTACTACTATACTATACTATACTACTATTCTACTACTACTCTACTACTACTATTCTACTACTACTATTCTACTACTACTATACTACTACTATACTATACTATACCACTACTCTACTACTAATATTCTCCTACTACTATACTACTACTATACTAATAATATACTACTACTATTCTACTATTGTATTACTACTATACTAATATTATACTACTACCACACTACTACTATACTACTACATTACTTTAATAATACAACTATACCAATACTGTACTACTACTATACGCATTAGTATACTTAATTAAGTGTATCTAGCCTTGAAATTAGCGTGTTTATTTTTCCAAACTAGACTGTAAGGACTTTGTCTTTGGCACACAATAAGACATGCTTAGATCAATAAAAACATGCACAAGTAAACACATTTTAAAGATCCTTTTGTGTCTGTTGTATGCTTTTACCCTCTGATGATACACACCTTATCCTTTTTAGTATTGTGTACAGGGTATCGAACAGAGCAAACAGTGAGCTGCCTGGCTGCCCCGACTGACAGTTGGACACTTGGATAGTTGGACACTTGGACAGTTGGATCGTTGGATCGTTGTTGGGCGTTTCAACTTCGATTTTCAATATGCATGACATGAGGCGGGGGCGGCAAAGTCAAAAGCAAAAGCAAAAGCAAAGTCAGCTTTCGAATTGCAGTCGAAAATTATTGCAGAACTGTAAATTATTTGCACTGTCGACCTCATTGTCAGCGCTTTAAAGACTTAAACACACTCGCACACACACAAAAGACACACACAACACACACACACACACAGACATGTGCACTTGTATGGGCGTTTTTGGGCAGCTTTTCATGACAGTCGAATTAATTCAACGCGTTTTATGTAAATTTAGCATTTTGTATGGGAGTAAATGCTCCAAATGCCAGTAATTATATACCCATGTGTGTGTGCGTGTTTGATGGTACTTAACTGACATTAATGCAGATATATATTGTAAATTTACAATGTGAAAAAAAACAAGGTCCAAACTGCTTTTAATGTAAGTTTTAATTAGTTGGCAGCTGCAATAAAGTCGTAAATATAAGCGTTTAAATAATGCAGCAATAAATCAAGACTATTGACTGATAATGCTGATTAGTTCATTTATTTCTCATTTTTGTATTTAATTAAGTCGATTCGATTTGACTTGAAAATATTATGCGGATTCCATTTTCCGATAATTCGAAAATTGGTTAGTAAAGCTATATTGTAAAGCTGAGCAAAGAAATTTTAATTTTTATATGAGAGATGTAAGTTTTTAAATTAATATAAACTTTAATGATTTTACAAATTTAAAAAAAAATTCGAACGTAGAAAATAAACTTATTATGCAGTCAAAAACTAAAATTATATAATTCTAATTTAAGTTTATTAAAATTGACTGCTAAAGCTAGTCATTTCAATAATTAACATTTTAAGCGCTGATGCATTTAACATTTTTATAGATGTGGTTTCATTACACATGTGATTGCATAATTAATCTGTTGTGGGATTATCCAAATTTCATTTAGTTAATCCTTAGAATAGCATTAGCCAAGTGCCACAAACAGTTAAAAGCCGCTACTATTTATTGTATCTGAAACCAAGACACATAAAAAAGCTATAATTATAAATACATACATATAATGCAGCTTATCTGAACAACCCCCAATTGCTGGCGAAGTCAAACAGAGAATGTAATTACTTTCCATAAATCGCACTTAAGGGTCGCGGCTCAACTTCCATTGGAATCGGTCAGTTTGAGATGGAGTAAGCGCCTTATTCGGCTTATTTGTGGCTCTTTAAAAAAAAAAGAAATTGCCATTAAATGCAAGCCAAAGTGTTGCCAGCTACTTTTTCTCTCTTCTTTTTGCCTGCTCCTCACTCTGTGCAATATTTATTTTTATGCCAACTGCAATGCCCATTGATAAGCGCCGGACACTCCGACAGAGGGGGGGAGACCGAGTGGGGGTTGGGGAGGTGGGGTTGGGGAGTGGGGGACAACAGCGACAACGCAAATTTATGGTCGTCACATAAAACGCATAATCAGTAAACGAATGTGCCCCACAAGAGTGCTGGATTAACCGAATGACCGGACAGACGGAAAGCGGGACAACTGACTGCTACTCCTCCACCTCCTGCTACTCCTCATCTCTCCCCCTCCTTCCATCCAGCAGTTGAAGTGATTGTGCGCCTGACGAATGTGCAACATACAACGATATCAGAGGCAGGCATTATATAAAATATATATTTATTCCATATATTTGTATATGTTTGCATACTTCTGCATGCGAATGAGTGTGTGTGTGTATGCGAGTGTGTGTAGTGTGGTGTGCAGCCCCAACCATTAAGGCATATATGATTTAATTTGAGCTCAAGTTGGTGCTTCAGTATTTATTTATTAAAGCAAGTCATAAATCTTTTGTAAGCATTTTATATTCAGCTTTAACTTTTCCTTATACACGAATGTAAGCTATATTTTGATTTGTGATTACTATTAGTTATAGTTAGTGACACTATGGTTTATTGCTTTTTTGGGGATTTCTTCGATCCTTGCAACTTAAATACCAATGCCGATAATCTTAAATATATAATTATAAAAATTTTCTTTTCTGTTATTTAATTAAATGATGTTGCATGTGTTGACTGAATATTGTTCTCATTAAATAAATATAATATTTATATATATATATATATAAATGTTATATAAAAATATATATATAAATGCACATTATTTTAAGATTTTATAAAAATTAAAAAAAGACTAATGTTGATTACACAAAAAAAATATTGAAAGCCCATAGTAATAATAGCATAATAATAATCAAAATATATTTTTAGATATTTTTTGTATCGAACATGATAAGTTTATCTTAAGTGCAAATTCAATCAATGTAAGAGTTTACATAATTACGAAAATCAAGATGGAAACTAATGTAAATTCCTTGCTTTAAATTATAACAGTTTTTTCTATTTATTCCTAGTGCTATAAGGCTATCCTTATGCTTTCATGAGTAAATATTTAAAAATCCATAGTGGCTTAGCCTACTACGATTAAAAAAGTTTTAATTGCTAACTGTAATTGTTTATTTTATTTATTAAAATATATAAATGATATAAGTTGCATTTATTATATTTACAATTATTTACCATGCCATAGTTTAAAACTTTAAACCTAACTAGGAAAAATCACTAGTCTAAGACATTGACAAAAACGATTGACCAGATTACTTAATAGAATGTATTTGGCTTAGTTGTTCTCTACTGATTGTTTTAATTTGTCCCCAAACCCTGATTAAATAGTCAGCCTTTGACTTAGAACTAACTAAAGGTATCTTAGAGTCGATCATTGCCTTTTAGCATACTATTGTATGTGCATAATGTGCAGATTCTTTATGGTTTATGTGCCAACGGAAGCAAAGTTGATGGGAATGCAAATGCTTTGGTCGTTGTCTGCCACCGGGAATGGAGAGGATTGGAGTGACTGCACCTTAAAAGGAACGAGTGTGAGTGAGTCACTGGTGCTAAATTAGATTCCTAAAGTGCAACGTCTGCACTTTGCACCTAGCACGACGCCGCTATTTCACTGTCAATTGATTAAATGGAATGGTGACAAGAGGGACAGGGGGCACAGGAGGGGGAACTGTTGTTAGTTGCATGTGCAATGTCGCAGATAGTTGTGTGTGTGTTAATTAAAGCACTGTAATGCCATTAGTTGGCCTTTTGACTTGGCATTGATGAGGCAGCGATGCCGCGCTAATTAAGGTTGCAGCAAGCGAGAGAGGTGCAGCAAATGCAGATGGAGATGGAGATGTAGTCGTGGATGGAGGCATGACTCACGAGTAACGAGTCACCAGTCAGAGAGCCATCCAGTCCGGCCAATTGGCTAGCATGATAACAGTTAAATTGATTTTGATTGCTTTATTTGATGATCATAAATCAAAGGCGCATAGAAATTCTGCGCTAGCCTGGGCACGTGGGCAGCGCCATTTGAAAAGCAAAGTGAAAAACTGGACGCAACGACGCAAGATGCGAGTCAACGTTTTTGGCCACTGCCCACTTGGTCAATCTGAAGCCTACACTCAAAAAAAGCACACACACAAATCTTGGAATTTGATATCTTTGATTATTTTTAAAAACAACTTTAAATAATGTTGATAGCTTGATTTGAGCTTAGCCTACTCTATGCCTATTAAGGGTAATATTTAAATATATATTATTTTCCTATAACTACACTAAAGCACGCATTATATACACTTGTCTTATTTGCACTCAAAAAGTATCTAATGCTAAATTTGGTGACTTAACAGTGTGTTAACATGTGTATGTTTAACCAAATTAACAGTGTTTTAGCATATGTAAGTTTAACCAAGTTCACAGTGTGCTAACATATGTACGTTTAACTAAGTTAACAGTGTGTTAACATGTGTATGTTTAACCAAGTTAACAGTGTGTTAACATATGTAAGTTTAACCAAGTTAACATTGTTTTAACATATGTATGTATGTTTAGCTAAGTTAACAGTGTGTTAACATATGTATGTTTAACCATGCTAACAGTGTCTTGAATAGTGAGATTTAATGTAAACTATTGTAAAAAGACTGCAGAAGATATTAATAATTTTCTTCAATTTGAGCGTTTTTAACGATATAAAAAAATATGCTAATTTAATATATAAAGTTTATTGCCTTAATTGCATTGCAATAATAAAAATCTGTTTATTTTCCATACGTCAAATATGTTTTTATTTTCTTAGTAAAAACAGACTTTTTGCTTATTTTCGATGTCAGATATTGTGATTTATTGTTAGCATTTATAGTAATTTAATTACTTGCAGAGCAATATACATTTGCAATTAGTTTGAGTATAAACATCGTAAAAGAACAATTTATTTTTTTTAATTTATTGGTGAACAAAGTTAGTCACTTAAAACAAATATATATGACAGACTTTAATTTATGCTGTCTATTCTTTTTTTTTTTGCTGTGTATCAACTGCAACTGCAACTCCCGACAGCTGGACACGCAACGAAACGAAACATTTTGTGCGATTTGCTTGTAAGATTGTTATTTTTGTTGTGTTTTTTTTTCGGTCGTTCGTTTGCTGTCCATTTATTCGAGTCTAGTTTGCAGCGATCGCCGCTAAAGAGCGTTGAGAGTTGAGCGTTAGACTTGGCCAAAAACTGGATTGCCAGCAGTTGGTTGAATGCACGCAGCCAACTCAAGGCATTTGACCACAGTTGGAGCTGAGGCTGGAGCTGGAGTTGGAGCTGAAGTTGGAGCTGGAGCTGAGGCTGTTGCCCACTCGAATGCCTCCAAGTGGCAATTTTATCAAATTATTTGCACTTAACTCGCAAATTCAATTTGAAGTAACGAGCAAATTGTTGTTGCCATTTGCCATTTGCTGTTTGCTGTTAGCTGTTGTTAGCAATCGGGTTATGGCCGACATGTGCACACGCTATAACCACTGTCCAGATTCGTCTGGCATGCCAACTGCAAACTAAGGATTTATATCCATTGCACGCATATTCCTAGCGCCTTTCGCAGGTGCCGCTCCAATAATCGATATCTTTGTCAGCTCCAAATATTGGGTCACGTCAACTGTGCCGCAGGGTGGCAGCAATTCTCAAGCCTATAATTCCCAGTGCTAGCACAGTGGGTACAGGCATTCGTTTAGTTTATGCAATTTAGCAACTTGAATGTTAACAAAATTATTATTAATTCTAACATTCACTGCAATTATGTTGTCTCCACAAAAGAACTGAAAAACTCTTGAGTATTTGTGCAGGTGCCATAATCGTTATCGGCTTGGCAAACCTTAAATTCTTATTGGAACATAGCCAAGGCACAGTGGTACAACGTTCAGCATTTTCAATTTAAAAATTATTTGTTAAATTGCATGCAGTGGAAAAATTATATGATTGGTATTAAATTACAGCATTCTTAGTACATTTTATAGCGAATATTTAAAATGTAAACATAAATTGAACATTTAAAAAAAAGTGTGACTGCAATTTTTGGTGCAGGGAATTTTAATGATTGGATAAAATCACAAAAAGATTTGAGCTGATGCCAATATTTTTGACTTTCAACATATATTTTAAAAGATTTCGATGTATTACAGAGAAAACTCTCTTGGGCGGACACCGAATTCCAAGCAATAATAGCAGAGTTATATTCGCATACATATTTGGATAATAACTTAATTTCTGCGATCAAATCTCTTAGCTCTAGTATTCACAAATAGCTTAGGCTTATACAGACTGGAAAACAGCTTTGCAATTAAGAAACGAGAGAGGTATTGAAATAGCTATGCATACACTTATTTTAACTTATTACTTAATTTTAAAAAATCTCCTCCTCGGATTCTTAAACTTAATAGTTTTAAGTATTTTTATGTTATTTATTATTATCTATACTAATGTCAACTTTACTTTACTTTGTCGAATAAATCAAATATAAAGACCTCAAACTAAGTTACAATCTAGTGACATTTTATTTAATATATGAACGAAATTTTTAAAATTGTTTGCTATACCAAAGTATAGTACTACTTTTATTTATTTGAACTGTCTATGTATTCTAGCACTCATCAAAACAATTAGAATAATCCCTCTCTAAAAACGTTGAACGTTTCGATATGCACTCGTAATTAGTTGAATCAATGGCCCTTCAATTTCGTCACATGTTTACACATATCCGAAGCAGTGTGCGCCGGATTTAGATTGCATTATTGCCTATGTGTGTGTGAGTGTGTGTACTTAGTTGTGCTCATTGAGGCACTTGGAGATTTGTGTGTGTTGCAACACTGCGCTCCAGATTAGCTGCCTCAGAGCTGAGAGCCCAGAGTTGAGAGCTCTGCTGTCTCTGTGGGCCAGCTGGCTAAGCCGATACAATAATTTTGACACTTCTTGGGGGTGCCGGGTATGCCCGATTATGGGCATTGGGAAAGATTTCAGCAATGCCAGCGATCGCTGATACGATCTGCAGCCCACGCGCTCACTTTTGAGCTGGTTGAGCAAGTTTTCGCTGCAGACAGAGCGGCTGCAGTTGGCTTTGGGAAATAGTAGTAATAATGTTGAAGGCTGTCTCTGTGTGGCATTAATCAAGCGCTATCTTTGCTTCTCCTACAGACAAAACGAGAAGGATGGCGACGAGGACGACAAGGACGATGTACACGATATAATGCCGCCTGCCAACTATATACAGATCTCGCAGGGCAAAATACAGCTGGTGCATCAGGCGCGATCTCTGGAGAACGAGCCAACGATGACCTTGGAGCGTGCCAGCGATAAGGTAAGTTCCCCCCGCCCCCCTCCCCCTTTGGTGCTGGCTCCCTTGGGGTTGGTAACGTAGCGCCTTAATACTAGTAGCAGACCCAATCCAACCAACCACACAGCTATGATAGCCCCCAAAACTACCCATCACTGTCATTTGCGCATAACCCCAACTAAACCCACACACATCTGTAGTCTGACCCATTTGTAGCCCACTTTCCCACCGAGGAAAATGCAGCTTTATCGTCTCGCGTGTCGTGTTCAAAAACGTGGCATGCAAAAGAGCAACAAACAAACAATACACCTTTGAACCTTTGAGCAGTCGAGGAGTGGAGGAGCAGCCACTTGAACTCGTTAATGTGCCATTTAAGACACATGACGCCAGAGGCTCTCAGATGGATGATGAGCCCCCTGCTGCGACTGAGCAAATGCACTTTTGACATGCAGTTTAAGTCGCTGCCAAAAGTTGCAGCGCGCTTTGCCAGCCAGTTGCTTTCATGTGTTTGCCTAATAAATCTTGTGAGAATGCTTCTGATAACGCATCTAAGTTTTAGAAAGCGAAGGTCAAGCTTGGAATGATGTACATTCCTCTTGATTTGATCTTGCAAAGATATTGTTGTAACAACTGTTAACTCTCGCCAATAAAAACTGCGGCTGTCTTTCATCTGAGCATATCGCTGATAACCTACTGGCATTTTAAGATACTCAATTTCAACATTGTTATAGAGAATGTTAGTAGTTATGTTTATTGTTATCAGTATAAGTGGCGCTATTCGATCTTTGAATGATTAATATTGAATCAAGCCTTAACTGCTGCTAACTGTCACTAATAACACTTTGACTGCCTTTTCAGAATGCTTCTGATAACCTACATACATTCTAAGATACTAACATTGAGGTTATGTTCAATATGCCAATCATGTTTAATAGGTTATCATTATATTATTTTCCACGGGTGTGTTGATCTTTTGAAGATATGAACATAGAACCAAATCTTACCTCAAAATAATAAAGTAATAATCATTAATATCTGCCCAACTTTTATGGATCTAAGCAAAGTTATAATTTTTAGCTAAGCATAATTTATTTCTTGATAATGTTGCATGCCTTTTGCAGTTTTTCCCGCTGATGTTTTCATTCAGAATAATACATTCATCAATGTGAAGTCAACGTCATTTAATACATCCTCAGTGGAATAGTTCGTTTTCAGAGACATTCATCGCAGTTCTAACAACAACAGCTGTTATGGCTTAGACTTTGAGAGCTAGTTTGGAGTTGCTCTCTTCTCTTCTTCTCAAGCGAACAACACTGAAGAAAAATAGCAAGAATGAATTGGTTTTTGCGGTTATCTAAAAGAGTTTAACCTGATTGGGTTTTGGTGATCAACCCAGAGTTTAAGCCATCAGAGCTAGTAAGCTCAAAGTGAATATGGATAATTACTTTTTGCTTCTACGAGTCTAAACTCATTTTCGCAGATTATACAAATATATATATATATATGTTTCTGACAATATTTAAAGAAACCAAATGCATTACATTCGTAAATACAATGTCCTCAAGTAGGTTTTACACATGTTATGAACTCATATTAATAACTACAAATTTTGTTTGCCTCCTATTACCAAATGACTTAAAGATTATTTTGAAATACAAAAATAGCTTGATAATATTTTAGAAGATAAAAGAAGTATACGGAATTAGTCTTTTTATAGTCGCTTTTTAAATATAAGTAAATTTTGCATTACATTTTTCTTGATTTAAGAATATAATTCTTAAACGAAGTATTTAATTAGATATGCAAGACATTCTTGAAATACAAGTTCGATTTGTATTACATTTCTCTTGATATAAGAATGCAACTTTAGAATAAGTAATAAATTTGAGATTTTTTTGGCTTAAATTCAAATATGACGATTTGAAGTAAACGCACAAAGGTTTAGGCTTAAGAATACTATAATTTACCGTACTTGTAACACTTTTTTGATTTCAGTGTAGCTGCTTAGGCCTTTCAGTTGAGCATTCCCATAGGTTGGCTGCGAGTCGTTTCAGCGATCACGTTGCGACTTCCGTGACGCTTTAATAGCGCTAAGTATGGCGCAGTGGAGCGCTTGATTTATGGCCAGAAACGGGCAGAAAGACACGTCCACTCCGTCCATTCCGTCCTCACCATGGCCAGGGCCCATAAGCAGCTGCAAATGAGCTGAGCGCAGGTTGGCTAAGTCTTCTATGTAAATGGCTGTTGCTCTAATGCTTCCCAGAAATCTCTCTTCTCGCTCTCTCGCTTGATCAGCAGTGGCAGCCTAATTGAGGCTTCTCTAAGCCAAGTGCGCAGCTGTTTGCCAGTTAGCCAGCTAGCCTGTTAGCCTGTTAGCCTGTCAGCCTTTGAGGCCAGACCGACCGCACGACATGGGAGAGGGGCCAATGCGTGTATCGATTACCAAGCAGCACTTTTCTGCCACACAGTGTGTCTGCTGGCTGGGAAGGCTTACCAAGAGTGAGAAGACACCCACTCACTGCTAGCTGCCTGCTGCTGACTGGCAAAGCAAATGCGCTAAATGGCATCTTGATTATGCCGCAGCTCACACAATAGAGACCTGCTGCTGCTGCTCTCCCAGCTGCCCCAGCTGCCTCAGCTGCCTCAGCTGCTGGCCTGCCCTGTTGTTGTCATCAGAATCCAGTCACGTTCTGCGCTGCTGTTGCAGTTGCTGCATTTGTGCGACGTCTGATTGAGAAGGTTCATTGAACGTTGTGCAATTTATGTGCCAACGTTTGCACTTTGTCTACTTCCACTCTGCTCGTCATCATCCTCCTCCTGCTGCTGCTGCTGCTGCTGCGATCTTTGTTTGTTTATTTGTTTCCCATCGCTTCGTATTTGGTTTCAGTTTCGCTAGCGCTCAGCTGATGCAGTTGCAGTTAAAGCTGCAGTTGCAGTTAAAGTTGCAGTTGCAGTTGCACATGCGCAGCATTCAGGAGTCGTTGCCTTCTTTGTTCTTATTGTGTATGTGTATGTGTGTGTGTGTGAGTGTGCGTATGAGTGTGTGCGTGACAATAAAACGAACTATGAATGTAGATTTGCTTTTCTTAATAACCCACAGCTATAAAATATTTGTAGAAAATATGTATCGAGCTCATAAGCTTTGTATCAATATTGTGGATTTAAATATCTCATTTATATATATATATTTATACTCTTTTCGAAGAAAATAGTATATTAAGTTTGTGCTGAAGCTTGTAACGCATAGAAGGAAGCGTCTGAGACCCCCAAAAGTTACTGCCAGTATGCTTAGAATGACAAAACAAATTGATCTAGCCATGTCCGTCTGTCTGTCTGTATGTATGGGATCTAGTCCCTCAGTTTTTGCGCTAACGCGATGAAACTTTGCACAGACACCTATTATTCAAAGAGACAGCACATTGGTCGGAACCAGCCGGATCGGACCACTATATCTTATAGCTGCCACACAACTCGAAGTCGGTTTTGGCCATATATCCGATATTTTGGAAGCTATCGCCAATGTTTAAAATTTCAAATCGATTGAGTTATAATTAGCAAAGATACGCGTCATTAAATATTTCGGCGGTGCAGCTGACAGAGTGAAAATTACCTATAGGTTCGAAGTATTATAATATAATAATATTTGTAACTATAAATTTAAGTAAAAGTAAAAATTAAAGTATCTGAGGTTATTTAATTAGTAATTATAGCAAGTATAATTTCTTTTATGGTATATGCATTATTAATATTTTATGTATAATACTGATTTTTCTATGAAAATGTCAACATCAATATAAAAGACTTAGAATTTATATCTTCTGAATTTCGCTTGCAAAAGATTTCAAACTGCATACTTTATAAGGTTTACATATTATGAAATACTTCAAATTATGAATTTTGCTGGATTGTTCAATATTTCTGTTCTAAATGACAAGTTGTTCGGAATTTTTTTTTTAAATTTCTTGAAAATGCTTCTTTAAACACATTTTGGCATCTATTTATTTTGAGTCTTTACTGTAGCCTTCTGACATCCTAAATTTTAAGTATTGCAAGATATATATATATCAATTAAACCTTAAATTTGGTCAGCCCAAAGACAAGACTACAACAGAGTAGAAGCTTAAGATATTGTTCTTTTAAATGTGTTTCTGGTAGAACTTAAGTCTCGTTCAGATAACAGCAAATAGCAAATAGGTTAGGCCCGTATTATTATTTATCACCAGCACAACATTTATAACAAAACGATCTCATTGTTCAGACACATAAAGCCTGTACATATGCATGCATAGTATATATATATAAATGTGTATATGTATATATAAATGGACTCCACTTTACCCACTCGGCGTCTGCGTAATTTCCTGCCACAAATCATGGCTCAGTCATTCTTAAAGCCAGGCTCGCTTTATTTGTAGTAGGGGCAGCCAGGCATTACATATTTACACACACACACAGCTACAGCTGCAGCTACTTATGGCATTTATTAATTTCTCTAGCACCAAAAGTGGTCAACCGAGAACAATTTGTCTATTGCGCAAAAAAATATGCATAATATTTATTTGTTGTGCTTTTCGTTTTCGGGCTATAACAATATAATTTTTACAACTTCCCCAACTAATTTTTAGTGTTTAAGAACAATATTTTACGATCCGCCAGTTTGTTTCGTGTCTCTGTCTCTGTCTCTCCCGTTTTTCTATGTGTATTGTTTTTAGCATTTGTTTTTACGAGCCCATTTTAATTTGTAGCCGCAACTTTGTGAAGCTTTCGACTTGGAAGTTGGGTCTTAGGTCTTGGGTTAATAAGCCTCCGCTGCCTGGCGACAACTGCCCGTAAAACATAAAACATATATGTGTATCTCTGGCTCCAGCTCCAACTCCAACTCCAATTATGAAACTGTCATTCCCACTTCCTGCTTGCCGCACAACACCCACGACTTCTAGTTCGAGCCATATATGCTTCTACATATATAAACAGATATATATATATATCTATCTATGTGTTTCCATTGTGCCTTTAGCTGCTGTTGCTGCCAACACCAAATTCATAGATCGACTGCACACAAAAGATCTCTCTTTAAGCCGCTGTTTCTGTTTCGGTTTCTTTCGCTGTGCTTTGCTTTGCTTGGCGGCAAGTGATTTCTTTGTTCGTGCCACAGTTTGTTGCATGCCACTCTTGTGTGAATTATTGGCCGTGCACACCTGCAACAAGGCCTCCTACTCCTCCCTCCTCCTCCTCCTCCTCCTCCTCCACATCGCGTGCGGATTAAGCAACTTTATTGTTGTGCATTTTGGCCAAGTCGAAGTCGAAAGAAAACAACAACAGCAAAAGGAATTGGCTCACTGATTTGGTATTTGTGCACCTTGAAGCCATTTGAGCAATCACAAGCTCGTAAATTAATTCAAATCGTTTCACATTTCAGTCGGCACCTTTTCCAAAGCCAAAGCAGCGGTATTTTTAGATATATTACAAAATATCTATTTCTCATGTTCCAATTAAAGCTAATCTTAGTTGACAAGTAGTTAAATTACGGTACACTAACTATCTCAACCTCTTGTCTATGAGACGTTTGCTTCTAAAGTCGACAAGTCTTTAAATTCTTTTTTTTATAAATATTTGAATAATAAATCTGTGAGCCGTTTTTTTACATTTTGACAGCGAGAATCTAAAAGATCGACTAAAGCTTAAATTGTTTTAATAATAAGCAATCTTAAGCACAATCAGTATCAGTTAGAAAACATTGCTTGTACTTTTTATTTATTTTAAAAAATTAGAAACACAATATAATTATAGCAAGTCCAAATACTACAACCAATACAAACAATATATTGAATCTAATGAAATCTGAATATAATATAGTAAAGCGAGTACTGAAATACAATCCAAAACAAGTGAGAACGTTGCAGTCGGGCGGAGCCGACTGCGTAATACTCTGATACCATTTTAAGAACAGCTGAAAGCAAGTGAACAGAAAATTTTTGCTGGTGTTTGGGTGACCTGAAATCGGCATTCCAAGTTTTTGGGAACGGGAGGGGCATGGTCGATCTTTAGAGGGGGTGACCAGAAGTCTATCTACCAATTTTGGTGACTCTAGCTCTAAAACTGTGGAAGATATAAGCTTTCGCGATTTTTGGGGGCGGGAGGGGCGTGGCCCCAAATTTTTTTTACCGATATTTAGAGGGTCTGCCAGAATTCTATCTTCCAAGTTTAATGACTCTAGCTCTGAAACTGCGGAAGATATAAATTTTCGCGATTTTTGGGGGCGGGAGGGGGCGGGGCCCCAAAATTTTTTGCCGATCTTTAGGGGGGCTGACAATAAGTCTATCCTCCAATTTTGGTGACTCTAGCTCTAAAACTGTGGAAGATATACATTTTCGCGATTTTTGGGGGCGGGCGGGGGCGTGGCCCCAAAATTTTTTGTCCGATCTTTAGAGGACTTGGCCAGAAGTCTACCCTCAAAGTTTGGTGGCCCTAGCTCTTAAAATGTGCGAGATATAGGCTTCCGTGTTTCGTGGGGGCGGGGTGGCTGGGGGGCGTTCTAGTGGGCGTGGCCGGAAAATCCAGGACGCAATCTTTTGGGCTGGTCAGCCCTAGTCTAAATTCCAAATTTTGGGACTCTAGCTTCAAAATTGCGGGAAATATACACGTGTTATCGAATTGTGCATTCATGTATATCGATTTTCGCGATTACGGGGGCGGGAGTGGGCGTGGTCGAAATTTTGTTTCTGTAATCTGTAGAGGACGTCACCAGTAATATATATTCCAAATATGGTGACTTTAGCTCTAAAACTTCGGGAGATATAAGCATTTCAAATTAATTTTGGAGGGGGGGCTGGTGGGCGTAATAATGGGCGTGGCCGATTAACCTAGGATCCAATTTTTTCGGGAGGTCACCAGCAATATACCTACCAAATTTGATTACTCTAGCTTCAAAATTGTGGGAGTTATTCACGTTTAATCGATTTGTGATTTGAGGTGTATCGACATGTTATCGATTTGCCAGCCTCCCAGTGGGCGTGGCATAAATTTGGAATAAACTTGATCTGAAGCAGATAGCTATAATCATAACGCAAAAGATTTCAAGAGTCTATCTAATATCGTTTCGGAAATACGCGCGTTCATCCAGACAGACAGACGGACAGACGGACAGACGGACAGACGGACAGACGGCCAGACGGACAGACGGACAGACGGACAGACGGACGGCCTGACGGACATTCGACAAAACCAATATACTATGAGTACCTTCGGTATCAGAGTATAAATATATTCGAAATAGATCTGACACTTAAAACAATTTTGTATTGTTTGTTTCATATATACAGTTTTTAATCAAATGCGATAAGAATATTAAAAAAAAAAACTATTTGCATTATAATTATGCCAGTTAAAACTATATAAATTTCTGGAAATTAAACTGTAAATATGTATTAATATTTCCTTTATGAATTTCCATTTAATTATATAACATCTTTTTACATATATACAAACTGTGTGTTCCAGTGTAATATATGTCAAAGATCCTTTCCCATATATAAATACATATATTACCATAAATTTAGAATAAATTCAATCTTTGGTTGTTGTTAACATTTGCTTACACACACAAAAACACACACACACAGACACACGCACAACATATATTACATATTACGTATACGCCGCTTTGGTTTCATTTGTCATTTATCGATACACTCACAAATACACTCGCACCACACTCTGCTACATATGTGCACCGCTAAACATAGCTTGCGGCTTGGAAGGGAGAGATCTGGTCGGTCCATTTAGTTATCGTAGTCATTAGCCATTAGCCATTAGCCATCAGCCAAATGCATTCGTTCTTCAGTTTGCGTTTCTTTCTTTTTGTTGTTTTCGCAGGCATTGTTGGAAAAGCGCATGATTGAGGTTGAAGGCGCGCTGCTGCGTTTGCAGGAGCAGTTCCAAAAAGTGAGTATTCCCCCAACAAATAGTCTAAAGAGCCCCGCCTCCCTTCGGCCAACCCAACGGATATTGCCTGGCCACGACAATATAAGCATCTTTGCAACGGGCCCAAACGATTTTAATTTCCTGTGCGGACACTGGACGGCTACATTGGGCTAAAGGGTCTACTCTGGGTCTCTGCCTGCCGTATTATGTTCCACTCTCGGCCTGGCCATGTGGAGTCATTAATCGTGCTGTTTGGCATTTCGCTCACACTCGCTTGGACTCTGCGGTCTATGCGGTCGGTCAGCTTGCCCCAGCTTTGCATATGCCACACAATCGAGCAGCAGCAGCAGCAGCAGCATAAGCAACAACGACAACAATTGCTGGGAACAACAAGGTCGCCTCGCTTTTGTGGCCAGTAATTAAAAGTTACAAGCTTTAATTACATGCAGCCAACAATGAAATTATCAAAACATGGCTGACGACTCTCCATTTTGGGTCTTGGGTCTTGGTTCTGCCTCTAAATCTTTGGCTATTGCCAAGCCAAGTTGGGTTGTCGTTTCTCAAGTCCACAGTTGCCTAATTAAGGGTTATCATAAGGTTGGACAATTGAATGAAGCGCATCCAAGAAGAGCTAGAAAATGGATACAGAACAATCTAATTATTGCTAGTCAATAACTCAGCCTTTCAAAAAATGACACAAATGATCTTCTCCCTTGTTTTGAGATCATCTTAAAGATTCTAATATTAAGGAAACCATTTGTGATACACACACATATCGAAAATATTTCAGTTTTACTGTCCCAACCAATAATATATGAAATATGTTAAGAGTATGATCTTCTTTATGTCTAAGCACATTATAATGCATTTTTTTAGGTGTACAGACAGTCGTTGACCTCTAATTAGGGACAGTTTAAATAACCAGCAAGTGTACTTTAAATTATTAATTTTGACAAGCTATTTATTTACCGGTATATTCAATTTTAAGTGGTAGTTGATAGACTAAAGAACAACATTATATGCGATTATATGCGTTAGATACGTTAAATAATTTGTTTATTATACAATTTATAAAATTAATAAGGCTAGTGGAAAAAATATAATTATGGGCCGTGGAAAGTTTTGCGCTTCACAATTCTGCAAAATCATACTTTACAAGCACTCTTCAGAAATGTTGCCCTCCGAAATCATCTTATGGTGAAATATAGGAATTCACCTGTACAAAGTATTCAAAAATATTTGAAAACCTTTTAAAACTTTATAATAACTATTAGTGAATTAAATGAAAACAGAAACTTGTTAAAAATAAGATTTAACAACCAAAATTGTTTTAAAATTTTATTTCAAATAATTAATTTATCTAAAGTGTGTAAGCAAATATTTAGTTTTCATCTTCAAAGAGGATAAATATCAATATTGCTATTATTTTTAAATAAAAACATGGCTTATAATTTGGTAAACACAATAGACTCCATATTACGAATGTAACTTAGAGCTGACTGTAGGGTATTTCATAGTCAGTCAGTGCTAGACTTGCATAATTTTGTATGTTTTTTTACTTGGGTCGACAACGACTTGCTCAACACCTTGCTGAACATCAAACTCGAGAAAAATCTCTATCTAAATGGCTCATCTTGAGGCATCTTTCGGGGCGGTAGTTGAGCCAGTTTGCCAGTTTGGCAGTTTTATGGCCTAGGCATACGCATTTCCGGCTTTAGGTAATTGAATTTGATAACAGGCCCACAATTTGGCTACCCAATGCCAAATAAATGGCCAACGAGTTAAACGCACAGCGACTTTATGGTGTGAAAAGGCGCAGCGTGTGGCCCAAAGGCCCGAAAAGCAGCTCGTCGCAGGATGCTGCAGGATCCAGCAATGACTCCTGGCCAATGGATTTCCGCAACGAAATTGCTGACGCCCGGCCACAGGAAGCGACGGAGACAAAAACTGGCAACTGGCAACTGGCAGGCCCACCCAAAACAAATGCCAGGGCGGAGGCGGAGGCGGGTGTGGGGGCTGCGATGAGGGCGTGGCTCTGCCTTGGCTGATTTTCTATGCTCGGTTTTTGGGCTGGCAAAAGCGCAAATTTACGAGCCTTGGCAATGGAGATGGCAATGGGAATGGGAATGGCTCCTGCCTGCGGCCTGCAGTTGCTTCCGCTCCCACTCCTCTCCTCTCCCGCTCGGCTCAGTTCTCGTTATCGCTGCTCCGAAGCAGCTTCGTCTCCGTCTCCGTCTCCATCTTCATGTCCGCCTCCGCCTTTTGGGCTCATGCATGGGAATCCGATTACTTTCGCCGTATGAGCATACTTTTTTCCTTCGTATACCCTGCCAGCGAATACTTTCAATCTGTCACGAATTGTGCAACGTATTTAAACAGGTATTTGCTACCCTGCAATATTATAAACTCTCCAATGTGAGGCTGACTATAAATATGTCAGAGTTACTAAATTATATAAGCAATATAAATTATATATTCTGAAAGCCAAAAAATATATTCACGCTCATCTTAGATGTTAAGAAATGTTTGCCCAAGTTTCATTTGCATTATAATACCATTAATAAAATATATTAATATATATATATATAAATATATGTATATATGTATATATATATATATATATAAATATATGTATATATGTATATATATATATAAAGATATCTGATATAGGGAAAACCATATTACACTAGCAAATACGAAATTAGATAAATAAAGAGGTTATTATTCTTATTATATATATATATATTGCACACTGGTATCAAGTACAAACAGTGTTATAGAATCCCGCCTATCCTAATAATACTTGCTTAAAGTACGAAATACTTATTTTAAAAGTATGTTTATTTATACCTTTCTTCCATTTTAAGTAAATTTCTGATTACTTTAGATCTTCAAACTTGATTGGGAATCAGGAAAGTTTTTTTGCTGTGTTATTTAGCTACAAATTTTTGAGCTAAGTTCAAAAAAGTACGTAATGGGATTGAAGTTTCACCAGAATATTGTCAATTCCGATTTTATCTCAGCATCAGAATTATGTACTTAATTCAAGAAAAATCAACTTTGTTTTCTACCCTTTTAACGGTAATTTTGAAATATGACTACGATTCGTACTTAAGTTAAGTATTATCAGTACGAATCGTACTTGAAATTTGAAGTACAAAAACGGACTTAAAATAACTTCGTTTTAGCTTGAAGTAAGATTTCAGCTTATCTCTGTCTGTACCTGTTGTCTGCAAGAGTATTTCACCTTCGATATGCCGAAATAAGTAATATTTCTATCTGGTTGTTCTGGTTCTTGGTTTCTTTTAGCATTTGCTGCTTACTTCCACTTGGGTGTTTGTTGGTCGGTTGAGATACTCTACATGAGCTACCGTTTCCCCGACAATATTTCTGCACTTTATCTGTCTGTAAATAACGATTAACTATGTTGCTGCCAGCTCGCAGCTCTGCCCCCAAGACTCTGGACGGTTGTTGCCACTGTCCTTTGGTTTCACTTAGACGTAGTTTTGGCGTCTGCCTCCTGCCTCCTGACTGGTAACTGCCTCCAGTGGCACGCCCGCTGGGTGTGTGCTTTATTGTTATTGGCATATCAGTGGCTCGACAACAACAACAGCAACAATGACAAGTCAGGCCAAAAAGTGTAAATGTTGCAAAATGTTGAGGCAAGAGAAGCCGAAACCGAATCCAAGACAGGCCATGTGGCATGCAATAAATGGCACGATTCAATGAATATCCATCTTATGATTCGCCATGCTCTTATCAACATCAGCATCAGCATCAACATCATCTCATCAACATCATCTGTTTCTAATTTGGGCGAGTTGCACAGAGGGGAATCGAGAGTTTTGGGTGGCACTTTGTGTGCGTACTCGCATTACTTCTATACTTCTAGACTTCTATGCGCTATGTAATTGATTCACATCTGATTACTGCTCGTAACCACAGCTAGTTGACTGCACTTACATATATACATATCAACTATATATATTCTCATATATATATATATGGCTTATCGCTTAGCTCTAATGCCGATTAGCCATTGATTGGCTGCACAAACCGCAAACCGTTTGCCACAAAGGCAATGTTAGAAAAACAAATGATTTATTGATTATTAATAATGTGTGCTGGCCAAAGCAAATTGTTATTGTCCACACACATTGCATACATATGTATATATTTAATATATTTAGCATTGTTTGCATGATTGATTTTGCCAGTTTTCGAACTAATGAATTTCATCTGAAACTCGGGACTTACATATTGAAAGTATGTTTAACTAGAAGTTATGTAAAACTCATTTATAAAGAATTTAGTTAGATATGTTATTTAGGTATGTTATTAATTATCGATAGGTATCGATTACAATCATCGATGCTAAAATAGTTTAGTGTAGGATTAGAATTACATGTGCATAATCAAATTTCTCTTAAAAAGCTTAGCCAAAGCTTGTGATTTGATTTTGGTAAATTTACAATACTGAAATCCATTCCAATAGCAAAATCAGTATGCAGTCTGATGATAAAATATAGAAATTTGAAAAAGAAAATAATATTGTTTTTATATTCCATATATATGTTTTTAATGAATTCTTTTTTTTAACTATCTTCTTAATTTTCTAATAATTAAGTAAATAATTGTTTAATGTGTTCTTAAATCTCTAGTAAAAAGTATGTATTTTGAGAAACTGCAACCTGAAAATGTATTAAGAGAATTTAATAGCTCATTTATTTAATATGAACTGAAAACAGTCGACAGAGTATAAAAATTGAAACTTTGAGCTAAAATTAAAGCTTACAAAATATATTGTGAAATAGAACCTTAATTATACAATTCATTTAATATTAATTAAAATTATCTGAGGGTATTCAAATTGAAAAATTGTTCTAACAGAAAAACCCCATCAGACTAAAAATAATAAGAAATGCTAAAAGATTAGCAAGAAAAGTTTATTTCGCTTCGCAAACTGAATTCACATCGCTAATCCTCAAGCTTATTGTCACTTTAATCTTTTGCTTTGGTGCACAGCGAACTGATTTAAGTAATTGTATTGATTGGAAAACTGTCAAGATGTATCGCAGCTACTGCGATGACCCCGAACTTTGACCCGCAGCTGGGTCTCAAGTGATTTTTGTCTTCGTTTTCTGCATTCAAGACAAGTGCATTGTGATCTCCATTGTTGCATTGTTGCTGAAGATGCTCAGCTAAATGTTGCTTTTGGCTTCGTTTCGTTTCGTTTCGTATCGTATCCATAGACAACTTGGAAGTTCGCAACTCCATGGTTTGAGTTTGAGTTCGAGTCTGGCACTTGACGAGGCAGCTCAAGCTGAAGCTCTGAACCCTTCTCAAATTGCTGACAGCTGCTGTTGGATTTGGCTATTTTGTTACAACAGGGCAGAGAGAGAGTTGAGAACTGGGCAACCAGCTCCCAAGTGTTCCGTGTGACATCTAATCCCTTCCGCACATTGGGTATGAATGAGTAGCGTGGAACATGGAAATCGCTCAAATATTTAGCTATGAAATTAGAAATGCTGCAGTGGCACAAAGACAACAAAAAACATGCAAAAACAAAAATACGGCAGCAAACAACGCCCAAATGAGTGTCAAAAAAGCGACTCGGATTTGTGTGTTTGCTTTTCATCAGTGATAAATCAACAAGCCGAACAAGCGGAAAATGCAAACGGCGCATTTTCCCCTTTTGCCCAGTGTCAAATATTGGCCATTTGCTAATGAAGTCGACCAAAAGACAAAAGCAAGAAAAAACGCAAAAGAGAATTGCAATCTTGGACACGCAGAAGATTACATACTCTTACGGAATGCAGTCCGGATCGGATGAAGACTTAAATAGTTTATTTAACTATTTCCCAGCATAAATTATTTGCAATCAATCGATTTTTTGGGACTATTTTCCTATATATGTATATTTATATATTTCGGTTTCAAGGGTTGCTTAAATATTTTTCTAAGTGCTTTTGTATATCAAATAAATTACTTATGATAGTTTTTTATGATTAGAAAAATATTCTTAATATTTAAGATATTTAAAATGAGTCGAAACAAATTGAAAATTCGCAAATAAGAACTTTTGGCTATACTTTCTGGTCGATATGAATGTTCTTTGTATCGATACATACAAATTTAAATATAAACATATCACTGAATACACTGAAAGTTAAAAGCCGGAATTATTTCAAGTATATTCAGGAAAGCTACAAAATTAAAAAATACAAGCAACAATAAACAAACAGATTTAAAATTCTAGAATAATGTAATCATAATACATAAGCAATACCTGTTTTAGTGACTAGTCCCCTAGAGAATATATATTTCAAATATATGCAAAAATAAATATTTCGAGTCAGCTTGGTTAGGAATATACTTTCAATATAATTGGATTCGAAGACTTATCCTAGAAAGCGTTACAAATTTCGTGGCATAATTAAAATACCCCTTGGCAAGGGCACAATAAACAGTCGAATGCAACATTTGCCAGCCAATTTATTAGACACCCTACTAAAGCAGGCAACTTCAGCTCCAGCTCTGCCGCTTTGGACTTGCAATTCATGCAGCAGCACGCTTTGCAGCCACTCCTCCACATCCACATCCAGTTTGGAGTTGGCAACAACATGCCAAGTTTCGACACCAGCACGTGCTCAATTTTTAATTCCAATGCAGCCCCGTTCCCCATGCTCCCCATGTTTCCCCACTAAGCCAACGCCCATTGAAAATCTGCGCCTTAATAAGCTCAGTTGCATTCGGTAACAAAAGATTGCGAGAGGAGTCGCAGAATTGAAGAGAATATCAAACTGTCACTGTCAAGGCGACTGACAAACAGACAGACAGACGGACGGACAGACAGACGGACGGACGAACCTGGTCGCTGGGCGGGCACTTGGGTTGCCCCCAGAGTTGCTGAAGTCGACGTTGTTGAGTCGAGTGGCACTTGGTTGCTTACAGGAGAGCTTTGGGGGCTGGCGGTTACAAGTCGCAACATGAGCACTTTTTATTACCAACAACATCATCATCATCATCAGCATCATTGTCAGCATCATCATCATCAGCAGCTTCATGAACGTCCCAGCTTGGAATTGCTAATAATTTTTGTGACAAACGTTTTGATGGCTCACTCACTCGGAAATGAAAGCGCCGCCAGCCACATCCAGAGCACATCCATTCCAACCTCTAGTATCTGTGCCTGCTCAAGGCCAGCGAGGACGTCCCGTGGAGTGATTGAATGCTCCGACCCAAGTCGACAACATTTCCAGCGCGTTCTTTGCCCAATTAAACATGCTCAGTTCTCAGTTGCGTAGGGGAGAGACCCTAGCAGAATGCACTTAAAAGGCAATTAGTTAAGCGCCAAATGTATCGTATAATTCAATTTGAACACAACTGTTGTCTTAGCTATAGCTATATGAACTAAATTGAATGGGAGTATAAGTGAGTGCAGGGAGGGGACTGAGGAAAAACAAACTCAATTAACAATATCTTAAAAAGTGAATACAATTTTGAATGTCAACTTAACTAACTGATTATAAACACATTTGTGAATGTAGTTCTTAAAATTTAATATATTTAGCTTATTCTTATATTTTTCATACCTAAATTTACATTTATTTTTTAAATGTTTAGAACTACTATGTAATAAGTTTGTCTTTAAGGTGGACGCTATTTGGTTTCACTGCTAACTAAATATTTTAATGCACTACATTTGTAGTAAAAATTGCAATATCTAAAAAAAAGTACAGTGGGTATTCATATTTATTCAAATTATATTGCGTTAAATGTTTTAAGTCTATAAAGAGCTTTTCAGATGTATTTTCGAACTTCAGCACAATTATTCTAATGCAAATTCCTGGAATACACACATTTATAAATCTAAATTTTAAAAATAGTTTCGGCCCAAATAAGTATTGTTTCAAACTGAGTTAACCTTAAATGCCAAATTCATATCAATATGGTATTCCGGTATTAGACAGATCACAATCACAGTTCCTTCATCAGATTGCTTATGAAATCCGGCTTACATGCGATTAAAAGTTGAATGATTTCAGTTAATACCTTTTAGCATTTCAAACAGAATACGCGAACATGTCTACAAACCGAAACCCTTTCATCGTTCAAGCTGCGTCATTTTAGGGTAGGTCGGAGGTGTTGCCAACAACCTTAAAGTCTGAGCTCTTTTCGTGACACTGTTGCACATTCATTAAGGCCCCTTGAAATGTGCAAATCCACCCCATGTCCGTCCGCATTATACATGCATGCTTATTTCTATATATTATTCGTTCTCGTACCATTCCGTCCATTTGACCCTCAAGACCTTGGCTGCTTTTTAACTGCCGACTATGGATGATTCATACGCCCACTGCCACCAGCCGAAATATGAATGCTAAAACTACCACCACACTATATACATTAATACATATGTATGTGTGTATGTCTTATGTACTATGTGTGCTCAGCCCTGAATAAGTAAAAACCCCTTGACAAAAAAGTGCAATACAATTAATTTTTCGCGAATTGAAGGGGGCAAGGGCGAATCCTGCAGCTCCTGCTCCTGCTCCTGCTGAAGTGACGTTTAGTGTTTGCCGAGAACTTTGAGGCAGTCAGGACGGCGGTTGCTCTATAGATCACCCCTCAGGAGCTGTCAACCCTGCTTGGCACATCTGCAAAATGTTTGCTTTAATTTTTTTGTTGTTTACTTTGCGTTTCGGTCAGGGCTGTCTGCAGTATTGTTGTTGTTGTTGCTATCTGTCCCAACTCAAACTCTCAAGCTCCGGTTCCAGCTCCAGCTCCAGTTCCGTCTCCCACACCAGCCGCACTCGGCGTTTTGATGTTGCTGCCGTCGCGGTTCATTAAATTAAAAACAGCCAATTCCCGTTGCCAAAGCAATACATCAAAAACCGTTGCAATTGATGGGCAGGGCTGGGCGACGGGCTGGGCATGTGGGGGAGGGGCACAAAGCGACCGCCTGACAAACGGACAAACTGACAAACTGACAGACTGACTGAGCCGGTCACAGCTGATGCTGATCTGCCTGTTCGTTGGAGTAGGGAGGGAGGGGAGGAGGCGAGCTGCGCGCAGCAGCTGGTAAACACTCGCTGTTGCTCAGCCTGCGGCGAATTCGCCGGCTGTTGCTCTCTGGCGCTCAGCTCAGCTCATTTTTCACGGCGAGGGTTGATTTGTGCTGCCCGTTTACCCGTTTTCAGTGCTCCGCCGGCTGTCTGCCCTTCAGTTTCTATCGGTCGCGCCGTCTGCTACGCTTTTTTGTTCGTTTTTCATAGAAATTATAACTTTACCTCTAATTTAAGTTACGCTTTTTTGGGGTTCCATTTTTTTTGCCGTTGCTGTTGCTGCCCCGAAAACATTATGACGCTTGGGGACAGCGCCCGAGGCTAAAGCAACGCCGGTTTGTTTGGTCGTCTGCTCGAAACCCCAACTCCGATTTCGCCGTCGCCTTTGTGCCGTTGTTTGTGTCCCTTACTTTACATTAAACACACACACGCACACACATACACACACACACACACACATAGATAACATACATACATATATATGTATGTATACATTTTGTGCTACCGGTTGCTGTTGTTGTTGTTGTTGTTGTTTGTGGCTGTGCCGTTTGACCGCTTGTTATTTTTACGGGTTTTGTGCTTCGAACAGCGAAGAACTTTGCACAAATTACAGCACATAGATAAACAACAATAAGCATCTCATTGATACATTGAGCTATTGAAATGGTAAGATCTCTTTATATGTATATTGGATAAGTTTTTTCGCATCCTTTGGCAGAGTAATTGTGGTAGTTTGATGCATTTTGTTCTTTAAGTCTATGGAAAATCTTTGAGCTTATATCGAGCCAAAATCAATTCTGTAATTGAATCTACAGTTTTAAAAATTTATTTATGTCAATATTCGATTTGACGTAAATACAATAGTCAGAGCCAATTTCTTCAAATATTCCGTATTAATATTACTTTTCCAAAAACTAGTTGCATAAAAATATTATTCAATGTGTTTTGCTAAACTTATTTCTTACCCAAATTCTGGTCTCTGTACTTTTATATTTGTATAAATACTTTATACAGAACTTTTAAGGGGTTACTTTGTTTTTTAGGGTCGAAAATAAACATAGTTTCTCCAATTTCAATTGTAATAAGCGAATTAATTTATGTAAGCTTTCAAGCTTTGGAAATTTGAAAAATTTCATCAATATTTGACTAAATTTACATAAAAGGTGCTTTGTATTCTAAAGCTAGTTTTATGTAAATAATTGCATGGATAAAATGTTAATACAATATACTATAACTTGATATTTATTTAATACATTATTTTAAAAAATCATTTCTGTGGAAATGCTCTCATATAATACCACAGATTAACTTGTAAAATTTGTTATTAAAAGAAAAAATGATTTAAAAAACCAAATTGGTAAAAAACACAACAAAAATCGATTTTTTGACTTTAGAAACCTATGGAAACCCATATTTAAAATTTTATTAATATTTATTCTAAAAAACAAACCATCATTGTATTAAAATTTGTATTATCTTCTTAAAGTGATGAACTATTTAGCCACCGCTCTTTATTCACTCTTATACGTTCTCAATACATATCTATAAGGAGATATAAGACTTATTTACAAGCCAGATTGCATTTGCAATGACAGTTGACTGCTGTCCCCCTTATAAGCACTATATAATATTTGCCACCCGCTGCTCAATCTGCATGTTAATTAATAATAGGCATGTTCAAAATTTT
Organism: Drosophila flavopinicola; assembly: GCA_035042425.1. Classification (NCBI taxonomy): domain Eukaryota; kingdom Metazoa; phylum Arthropoda; class Insecta; order Diptera; family Drosophilidae; genus Drosophila; species Drosophila flavopinicola. Next base: position 268,500 of record JAWNLL010000224.1, read on the forward strand.
CTAAAGAGTCCCACACAAATACAAATCTATCAAATCTTCAATCAACCAAGAAGGCAGCGAACTCAGAGCTTCTTCCCTTCCCACTCTAATAAACTCCGCCGTGCTGCTCTTGAGCTGGGGTTGCTTGTCCGGGGATTACAGTTGGCTCACGGTTGCGGGTGCAAATGATCCACTCCTGCTGCAACCCTCTAACGCATTTTTTATGTACCCCCACCAACTGACATAGCGATTGTTTTGGTTTGGGCCCTGAGCCTAACACGAGTGCAACATGTTGCCGGGATTTGTTTTGTTAATTTCTGCACCCTTAAATCATCAGCTTTTTTCCGGGAACCCTTCCCCCTGGCAACGAGTGTGTGGCGTGTGTCGCAGGCTAATTGAAACTTATGGAAATTTTTGGAATATGGCCAGCATTGTGTTTGGTCTTGGTCATGAGCTTGGGTCTGGATTCGGGCCTTAATTAATAAGCAAGAGTCCAGTTCGATTTTATGACTTTATATCAATGTGCTATCCAGTGGCGAACCACTCCCCAGCCCCCATTCCCACCCCTTGCCCCACTCGCACCCAATCTACTGCCTCTTGCTCTTGCCTCGCTTTTTATGACCAAAATTCACAATGAATATTTATGCTCAATACACTCTAGCCATGTCAAAATGGGTATCCTGACGTTGAGCAAATGTTTGTAACAGGCAGGAGCTACACTCATAAGAAAAATCATAGAGAATCACATTGCCACACTCTTCATAGTATATTTTTTTAAGACCTCGGCTTTTATTATTTACAAATCTAGGTTGAAACGACCTACATTTATCACGGAGATGTCATAAATTCAGAAATAATGCCCTTTAAAGCATGGGTATTTGTCTTTAAAACTATAAGTCTTCTCTCTATATAGAAATACAAATGGGATTCCTGAATAAAATCAAACCCAATTGGTGTCAGAAGTTTGTTGAGCTTAGATTTCAATTTTAGTAAAAATCGCTCTACGTTATAGGGAATCGAATTAAAGTGAAAAATATAGTAGTTTTCTCAAACTTTGGATTAATATCGTTTTAGGTCGGATCTTTATAATATACGTCCTTTTTTCTCTGACCCAATGAATATGTATTCTTGATCAGCATCATTTGTTTGTCTTATCTTAGACACTATATTTGGAATAAGGGTTTTCTTATTTGTACAACAACAAGTTTTGAATAAATATTGGTTTTCGATCATATTTTGAATGGTAAAAAAGCTAAGGCCCCAAATGCTCTCAGATGTACGCAGAACAATATTATTTTGTGTGTTTTGCAGAGTATGTGTCAGTCGGACACGCTCGACTAGAGCACTCTGCACTTGTTTGGGTTGTGAATGTGTGGCACAAGATTGCTGTTGTGGGTGCAGCCAGTAGCCAACAGCTGTTGGCAGCCGCACCACTTGCCCAAAATAGCATTTGGAGCGGGGGGGGCCAGCAGCCAAGTTGGAGTCCTCTTCCCATGCCCCGCCCCTGTGCTGTTTTGGGGGCCTCTAATTTTATTAACACGTTCATCATTCTATGCCATTGCCACTGGCACTGGCACTGGCACTGTGTGGCACACAAGTGGCGCCTTAGACAGCCCCAAACTCCTCCACTCACCCACCACTCACCCACTGCTCCCCATCCCCCCTTCCCCCACTGCAGCACTTGTCTGCCGCCATGAGACGGCAATCAGTCTGCCACAGCAGGCTTGCTAACTCATTTGGCGCCTGATTTCTCCCAGATCCAACGTCACGACAAAGATGATGACGACGTCTGCTGCCTGCTGTTGTGCCCCCCCAATCCCCCATCCCCCACCCACCATGCAACCATATTTTTGACGGCGGCGGCATTTTAATATTGTATTATGCTTGCCTGATGTCGGGCGAATTAATAAAAATTATTGCATATATTTGTAATTCAGTACGAGCTCTCGGAGCCTTATTGTGGGGCTACGAGGAGTAGGGGGGAGTGGAGCTAGGAGCAGGGGCAACTCGAAGCTGCCAGTTGCCTATTGTTTGCATTATGTTGGCGCGTGCTGCTCAGTTTTTATTGTCGTTTTAAGCATGGCCATAGAAAACATAGGGTATAAACTGTTTTGTTATACAAAACATGCATAAGCAAACATTATTCATTTCCGATGAGCACAGGAAGAGTTGTAGTTAGTCTAGACTTAGATTCTTTAAGTTTCCCTAGAAAACATAGGGTATACTGTGTTTGATTATAATTTTATAAGCAAATAAATTTGATTTACCTGTAATCAATTATAAATCCTCAAACTTTTCATTAGTGTATTGCAAAGGAAAGACTTTAAGAAATATCAACTAAGTACACCTACGCTTTCCAATCAAAATGCATTCTTGTAATATTTAAGAACATAGCTAATAATTTTTTAAACAACATGAAAATATACACATTACTGTTGCCCAAGTCTTTGCAAACTTAAGAGTTCAGGAAGTATTTTTTCTAATAAACTTATATTTGCTGAATCTGCTTGAATCTTGACCTCTTAGAAACTCACAAGATTTTAAATACTTAGCCTAATACTCATGTTAACATTTTATTTATGTGTATGATTTTACATTGTTTGTACAATGTTTTCTAACAACATTCGTACACAGAAGACATGAATTAACAGTTTTTGATCAAAGGACTCCTTTATTTTCTTTAGTTTCCCTAAAAATAAATAGCATACGCAATAGTTGTTATAAAAAATGTTTGTATAAGTAATTAATATCCGCATAGCATACAAACAAAGATTCCGATATATTTAAGCGATTGGTTCTTAAAACATTCGATTATCTAAGATAAAAGTACTCGTGTTTGATACTTATGAAAAGCGTAGTTGGAATAATTGCTCAAATCTAAAATGCCAAAATGTCATAGAGCATGTACAAGTAAATCTTTTCGAACATATCTCATATTATTTAACTCAGGTTACATTCTTCGTACAAAATATCTCAAGAGTCCAATCAAACCTCTATCCAATTCTCATCCTATTCTCATAATACTCATATCTTATTCACTGTCTGCAGATGAAAGCGTTTTTTCAAATATTTCTGTGCATATTTCTGCTGCTTTTGCAGTTTTATTGAAATTCATAGCTCTCAACCCTCGTGATAACATTGCAAGATTTCAAGGGTGTTCATTTCTGGGATTTCTATTTCTATTTCCTGGCATTTATCAAATATTTATATTTACTTAGGTTTCGAAATATGTGTATAGACAGAAGCAGTTTTGTAAGAAGATGATAATGATGCTGCTTGATTTACAAGGAAGTGATTAAGCAGCAATTGTCTAGCTGCCTATAAAGTCGTGATTATTATTGAGTTTATAGATATATCTAAATCTTATGGCTAATCTCAGACGACTTGCTCGTGCTGGCACTTTGTATAAGCTGCTCAGTTTTATTTACACTTGAAGCTGTTCGTCATTCATTATGTTTGCACTAAACCAAAACGATTTATTACAACTGCTTGTCTGGGGCAACTTGTAGCCAAGCATCCAAGTAGCTGTTGCTGTTGCTGTTGCTTCTGCTGTGCCCCCGTAATCCGCAACCCGTAACCGTATCTGTTGGCTGTCGTCACGTCACATAGATGAAATTGTCGTGATGTAACTTTTTATCGATTACATTTCACGCCAAAACAGCAGCTGGAACTCGAGTCGGGAATCGGGAAGAGGGTTGAGGGATTTGGGATGTGGGAATCGGGAGGTAGCAGTTGCTGCTGCTGCTACTCGGTTGTTGACTCTGCTGATTTATTGTTGCATGCAACACAGTCCGCATAGCTCTACCCCAAACCCCCCTTCCGCTTCCCTCAATTGCTGTTCCGCATTCTCTCATTGCATTTGTAAGCTTTTCAATGTTGTATATCTCTGGTCTGTAGTCTCCAGTCTCCAGTTGGGTCTGTGCCCGCGGCACACCTCGCGTCTCTAATCAATTTCAGTTAGCCTAGCTACCCCCACGTATCGCCCCCCTTTTGTCCCGCCCCTGCTGCCACTTTAGTCACTTTTTGTCACTTTCCATCAGCTGTCGGCTGTGGCGTTGATTGCCACTGTGATATCTGGCAATTAAAATGGTCGTTCTTAATCATCATCGGCCAAGTGCACTAATTTATTGTGCTTAATTTCTTTCGCATTTCATTTAATACTCATGTCTTTTTTACTATATATGTACACATATGTCCCATTTATTTCTCCCGCTCTTTTGCTTATTTTATTTAATGCACTTTTTCAGAGCCAATGCGGGTCACCAACGTTTGAGAAGGAATTGCGCGAGCAAATTGAGAAGTAAGTGACAAATTATATTTATCTTTTCCCAATGTGCCTCTGTGTGTGTGTGTGTGTGTGTGTGAAAGCATGTTATCCCATTTATTTTCATTTATTTATCAGCTACAACAATACACACAAAGTCATTACATCGAATTCTTTTGATGCGTTTTTAGACTTTTTTTTTAAAGTTTCACTTTTTTCACACGTTTATATTTTTTGGCAGCAAAACACAGCCAGTTTAACTCATGCTTCTAGCAAGCTTTTAAATATAACCCTAAAAAGATGTTTTTGTTATTTTATAACGTTCTCCAAGGTCACTTTTCGAACTCTACTCACTTTTCATACAAATAAGCAAAGCTACTACTCAGAATTATTTAGTTACGTTTTTGAACTTTAGAAAGTATTAGTTTCTTTTATCGTGTCCTCCATTGCCACTTTGTCATACATTGCCACATTGCAACAAATTCAACCAGTTAACTTGTCATTTGCTTCAACATTTACCTTTGTCCTCCATAGCCACTTTGTTAGTACAAATATATATATATATCCAATATAGGTAGTACAAATAGAGAACGTAAGATCGGTCAGATATCATAAAATTATAGTTTCTGAAAGTTTTTCATTTTTAATAGAACAAAATTAATAGCAGAAAAAGTAATTAACACTATACATTGTATAGTACTTAGCTCATTTGATGAGGAAACACGTCCAGAATTATAACTATTTAGAAATTAGAAGCACACTTGAAACCAAGCAGTTTTAATCTCCGAGCGTTTACTTTATATGATTTGATATTGCATCTTAAGTAAGTAAAGCACTAATCGTAATCGGTTCAGTCCCTCCGGCAATCTCGACATTCCACTTAGCTTTTCTTATCTCACAGGCTTAAAGCTTACCTCTTGACTACATTCCAGCTAAAGTGGAGCATAGTAACATCCAGTTGATATAGGAACACTGAAAGAAACAGAAAACATTCTTATAGCTGGTTATAACGATAGTCAGAATTACTTTATATAGTTTGTATCTGATTAATTTAAAGAGATTCAAGAATTATTCTTTTCTTATAAATAATTGAAAGAAATATAGCAAAAACAAAGGGATATGAATGATAGCAACAAGAAAAGTATAAAAGAATTATGCAAATGATATGTTTGCCGTTTTCACATTTAAATATTTACGAGCTTCTGGCAGCGTCTTATGTTTTATGCATTCCATTAGGAAAACTACAGCGCAAAGGAAATTGTAATTCAAATGGACGCAGGGCACAGCATGGAAATTTATATAGTTGCTGTTGTGGATTTTCCGCTTTTTGGCTTTCGCTGTCTATGTGTGTGTTTGTGCCACATAATTATGCAATTTTGGAAGAGTTTTTCGCGCTGCTTTTGGCAAAAAAACAAAAAAAGAGTGTACGTAAATATTTCATACTCCAACTCGTGACTGAGAACGCCTCCAACTTGCAGGCGGCGAGCCAAGCGCCATTACGCACTCAGAATCTGGCCGGGGCCATGTCTCTAGATTCTAGATTCTAGAAAGCCAACTTAACGGCACTGAATGCAATTTTCCAAATTACTGAGCAGCGGCCCAGCCAGCCGACCAAAGCGAATGGTTTGGAAAGCCGCAATGGCAGAACGAGACCCAGCAGGCAGGAGACAGAGAGAGAAAGCGAGAGAGAGAGAGAGCAGGCAGGCAGGCAGGAAGCATTTATTTGCAGTCGGCTGGGCCCATAGAGAGTGGAGTGGAGTGTATTGGCCATTAGAAGCATGCTCGGCGCGAGAAGCCATCAATCAGTCGGTCGGTTCACTGTGGTTTGTGTCCCGGCCAAAACGTAATTACGCCAATTCAAATTCGCGCCTTACCTTTTTGTTTGGCTGCTCAAAACTCTTCTTCTTCCTCTTCTTCAGTTAGCCACACGCACAAAATCAGCTGCTTTACTGTAATTATCACACACACACACACACATATACATCACAAGTAGTTCACTTTGTTTCTGCCACTGGTTTTCATTTCGATATACAACATTTATTTTTGTCTTCTTCTTCTGCATATTTGCCACTCAGCATGAATCGCATTATGAAATCCAAAGAACGCAAACAACTGCAGACATGTCGGGATCACAAGGCACTCCAGGTACGTACTATATACATATATATGTATCCACAATTTATTTTTTCTTGGGATGTTGAATTTGCTATTGCTACAGTTACTGCTAATGTTCTGCTTTATGGTGTCTACCAGAAAATGCGAGGGCTGCGCTCATAGTAATGAACACAAATATGCTTACAACAATATTTTACTCAGTTTTAAATCAATTAATATTAAAGTCTTCTGATAAGAGAATGAGCTCCATTTGTTTGGATTACTGATTCGGGTTTTCTGATGTTAGTTTCCCATTTGCATTCGCAAAATATCGGAATCTTAAATTATAACTACTGCTTACCATTATTTTAAAAGCCATACTACATCTACTAAATTAATATGGAAATAATATAAATTAACCTGATCTTGATATATATACATATTCTACCTGATAGACGTGAAAATAAAGTCTTAGGTTCTTACTGTCTTTTTACTGAACGCCTAGTGGAATACTCCTTGCTGATTAGTATTTCTGTTTTTAATTCCAAAACGGTTTCATATAAGTACAAGAATGAAATTTCTTTTTTACTTTACCAATGCGATTAAGGTTATATTATTTGTACTTTTACTCGATATTTCAAATTCCAGGGCAATTCCAAACTCCTTGAACCCCTCTCGCGGCTCGCAGCATGTGAAAAAAACAATTTGCACTGCAGCAAAGAGTTTTCAGTTTTCCTGTTTGGTGCTTGGAGTCAAAGTTGGCGCTGAATTTGAGTTTGGGGCTGGAGTTGGGGGCTGCTCTGTCGAATACGAAGAAGACGAAGTCTCAACGAAGTCATAAATAAACGCATAAATTCATTTTTAAGAACAATGTTTCCCCTCGCTCGCATTCTGCGCATACAAATTGTCGCTTATCTGGGCCGAAGTCGGGGCTGAAACTCCAACTGAAACTGAAACTGAAACCGAAGTCGAAGTCGAAACAGCGGCTAAGACTCCAGTTGAAATTGTTTTTTTTTTTTCTCTTTTACTTATTTCTTGTGAAATTGATTGAGCGTTTGCATTAGAGACGCTTCACTGCGCTGCGGCAGAGCGGCATCTTTTCATTACCCACCAGGCACAAGATTCGCCCCCAGTTCATCTTCTCTCCAGTCTCTCCAGCTCGCAGTGGGTGGCTGCTTAGACTTCCCAAATGGTTTTGTTCGCTGTTAACTGACATTGGCTGGGCTTTAAGCCAAGTCAGCCCAATTGTTGTTAAAGCGACTCTAATGAATCTGAAGGTTTCCCAAAGCATTAACAACTCTCGATCTCTCAATAGTTGCATTTGACCTTCGCGCCAGTTAACAACTTGACTGTCTGCTGTTTTTTGGGGGGAGGGGGGCAATTGGGGCTAGGGGGCTGCTAGCTGCATGTAACTACTCATTTAGCACTTCAGTTCGAAATGCTTTAATGCCACTTCAAAGTGTGTGTTTGATAAATCGACCGGGCGACCCTCGTCAATGCAACTGTCGGCACGGGTCGCCCTCCTGAAGGTCTCTCCACTTATGAAGTGACTGAATGCTGCACATATAGTTCTAAAATAATATGTTTTATATTTAATGTTTTATAAAGTAATGGTGTATACTGAAATGTGCACAATAGAAGAACATTTTACAGAAATACAAAATTTACTGTAGTGTATATTCAAATCAATGCCATATGGTATCAAGTTTGATATCATTACTTGTTTCAGTTATGAGTATCCTACTAATACATGCACTGTACCAAACACCGAATCAAGCATATATTTAAAATGTAATATTTCGCTTTTCAATTATTGAATATTCTACTTTATTCACTTGGGGACAAACAAAAAGTTTCATCTAGAAACAAACTTATTTATCTAAAATCATTTTCAGGTTTTGGTACTTCAAAGAGAACCTACATTCCAAAATATAATCGATGCGAACAAAAGTCGTATATATCGAACTATGGACACTAATAAATAATATAATTATGTCCATTTTCTCATGTTGCTTGAAAAGTTTATAATAGTTTTAAAGATGATGAATTTGCAATGTGTACACAAAATGTACAATTTAAATTTTAAGATAATCAAATTATGAACCTGACAAAACCAATTCGGTCGTAAGACTCCGCTTTAAAATAAAAGGAACAGTTTTCGCATCCGTCCATAATGAGCTCGGTTTCCCGTACTCCCTGCGACATTTTCATAATACCCTTTGTAACTACAGTCCAACTTCTCTAACGTGGTCTTCCCTTAATCGAATCTTCTGAAACTCGAACTAAGTTAGCGCTTAAAGTAAAACTGCAAAATGATTTCGTCTCCAAAACTTTAAATATTATATAAACAAATAACAATAATCTTACATACATTACGAATACGTACTTATGAGTGTTTTCTAAATCGAAGTGTATATAAATTTGACTTGTTTTGAAAGTTCGAGTTAGAGAAGCTCGACTGTATTTTGATTGGATGCAGCATAATAAAACTACATATGCTAGATAAATAAAACATATTAAATGACTTTCTAAATTTCACTCTCCCTCTCTCTCTCTCTCTCCCTCTCTCCGTCTCTCTCTCTATCTTTCGATTCATGTAGACTCGCTTTGCGCGACAGGAGAGTCTGCTGCACTCGATGCAGCAGGAGAATCGAGCGCTGCTGACCCGCATCCGACAGTACGAGCACTGCCTGGACGACGTGATGCGGAAGGTGGTGGACGCGATTGTGGCGGAGGACAACCTGCGGGAGGAGGTCAGCATGCTGAAGGGGCGCGTGCGGGACTTGGAGGCGCAGAATGCGGCGCTGTCGGCTAGTCCGGTGAAGGGGCGCGACGAGGGCTACTGTACGATGAGCAGCGGGCAGCCGCAGCCCTCGAACGGCCACCTGGAGGACCTGCCGGAGGAGCCGGAGCAGTGGCTGCTGCCAGCGGAGCCCTGCTCCACCGAAATGGAGGACTGGAGCATGTCGCAGGAGGAGCTCGCTGTGATAACCTTCGACGATGAGCGCGACCACCAGCAGCACCTCCAGCTGCGGGAGCAGCGTCGCAAGCGGGAGCACGACTGGCTCTGGCCCTCGACGGCCGACTTCATCAACTCGACAACGGTCGAGACCGACTCCGTAGCCGATGGCATCGCCCAACTGCTGCAGCAGAAGGTGAGCCGAACGAATGCTCCATATATAAACTGACCTAGAAACTATTGTAAATTCATTATCCAAGTTATATGGGAATCACAATGTGAAATGGTTAAATGGGCAGAGGATCAAAATCAAACAAGTTAGAGTAGTCTAGTCTGTACGATTCAACTGCTACACGCTGCAAGCAGTGCGTTTAAGCAGTGCACTGCTCATGGACTGCATTTGTTATGGTTCTTCTTCTTCTTTGCTGAGCTCCACACTTATATACAATTCATTCTCAAATATCTTCGGTGTTTACTATCCGATCGTCGTGAAATTTTCAGGACATAAATGTTTGAATATGCCAAGTTCAGGATGTATCCAAAAAGCTCAATACTTTGGAGGTCTGTATGCTATACGACAGCATACAAAAGTACCAAATTTGATGCCTCTAGCTCTTATGAGTTTCAAATTAAAAACATACTAGTCGGAAATCAAAATTTATCGATATTTTGTAGCTGGAATGAGTTTTCGATACAATGAAGTTTACTTAACCTGAACAGGGAATACGAATATGCAGAGTGTCCCTCGTCTTATAGTCTCTGAGATACATACAGAAGGATAGACTGATAGACAGACGGACATGGCTAGATCGACTCAGCTGTTGTTACTGATCACGAATATAAATGTATACAAGTTCATAATACCTTTTTCCTATATTTTTAATAGGTTCAGGGTATACAAGTTCATTGGTGACGTGTTTCACAATTTTTTGATAAATCTCCTTCATAGGGGGAAATGGGTTGAAAATTTAACCCTGGCAACGCTGGCTAATATTTGCAAGTCTATATATGTATATTTAATGACTCCATTTTTGCAGATTGTCTACTCGGAGGATGAGGAGGTGGCCTGCACGAATTTCACCAACGACTTCTACAAGCTGGTCAACATTCGCTCGAATTCGTCGCGTAGCCTCATCTCCTATCTCGAGGGCGAAACAGACGACGAGGATGAGGATGAGGACGACGACGAGGACGAGGACGAGCAGGACTCGAGCATGTCCGAGAGTCAGACAAAGGCGCGCGTAAGTCCGACGCCCAGCGAGGCGGGTCGCGCACAGCTGACCAGCTGCTCCTCCAGCGAAACCGATGAGCACTCGATTCCCCCGCTGCAGCCGCCGCACGCGCTGCCGGAGGAGGAGGACGAGGAGGAGCACGACTATGCCGTCATCGATGAGTGCCGGCGTCGCGTCAGCGACATTGAGATCGAGGATGTGCCACTGGTGAGCAACGGGCCGCCGCTCAGCGAGCAGCAGTGCATAGCGCAGATTATCAAGACGGAACTGCGACGACCGCCCCATGTGCTGGTCAAGTCCAAGTCCGTGCTGGAGGAGCAGGAGCCCAGCTGCATACTGCGGCACAATCAGAGGCGCGAACTCGAATCGAGCGTGGTGCGCAGCGACAGCATCAGCTGCTCCCTAATGGCCAAAATGGCCAAGGAGGCGCCGCCAGCGCCTGCGGTGGTCTCCAAACTGAAGGAGCGACTGCTGCAGCGGCATGCCGCTGTGCCGCCTGCCAACTCCTGGCGACGCAGCAATGGCTGGAAGCGTGTGACGTCTCCGGTGCAAGCAACGGCGCTTGTTTCACCAAAGAAGGTAAGCGGCAACAGTTGCAGTTGAAGTTGAAGTCGAAACAGTTTTGCTAATTGAAAATTCCCTGCAGGAAACAAAGTCAACGGAGTTGCCAAAGAGCTGCCAGCAGAAGGCGCCGCCCACGCGAATTCCGACGTGCATTCACACTTCTTCGTCGGCCGCCTCGTCCTCGTCGACATCCTCGTCTTCGTCGTCGCCATCGTCGCCGTCGCCGCAAACGCCACAGAAACAGCCAGCGCCAAAGCAGCAGCAGCCGCGCAAATCTAAAATTCCACCGCCGGTACCCGTGCGACGTTCCTATGCGAGTTAGGAGATGCCACGCCCCGTTTCAATCTCATCAAGAATTCAATATTCAATGCAAGCGACAAACGAACCGTAAACATTACGTTAGTTACGGAGCAATAGGCTCCACAATAGATTTAAACATTTAAAAAGACTAAATTGTGATATATTCAAACTAAAACGATGCAGAAATAGAGAGAGGGTGGGAGAGAGAGAGAGAGAGAGAAGAAAGAGCAAAATTATTGTACTAATACATCATAATGTATATATATACACATATATATTTATAAGTTTTTGAAAATGTTTTTGAAAATTGTTCCCAAAGTATTCTCACAAGCAAAACGCTCGACGTGCTCTATACGCTTTTGTAGAGCAGCGTACCGAGCGTACAGACATACATACATATGTGTTCGTAAATTGCATTTCCAACTGAGTAGATATCTCTCTTAAAAATACATATATATATATACATATATAATCCGTATACAATATTTGATATTATCTTTAGCATAGCCAAACTGGACAACTATAACTGAAACACTTTAAACTATTAGCTATCGAACAGAAAACTGTATCTAAAGAGTAATTTAAACAGAATATAACAAAAATTGTAGTCTTCCGCACAAAAAACGAGTGTATTTAGAGGATGTAGAATATGGTTATCAGTTAGATAACAACAGATCAACAGTTAGTAGAGTGCATTGCACACAAACACACACACACATATTAAACTCCAGAGAGCAGTTGGACATTTGTATGAAATGGGTGAAAGTACTAAAAACAATACAATATAAAGGCATATACTACACATGGTAGGCACATACATAGATGATATATGGTTTCGAAGCGAACGTAAAACAAACGATAACAATAATATGTAAATAGACATTTTGTAAGCCCCACTCCCCCCAAGTCACTGGGCGAACCTCTTCTTCTACTCTCTAGTTAGTCTCTTTAAGTAAGTTTAACCGATGAGAACTGGCGAGCTGGCTCTGTTCGCATCACATCCTAAGTACGAGTTATATGAGAGTACATAAGTAATATATATACATATATATATATATATATATACCCTATAGCAAACGCACTACGCTCGACGCAATGAGAAATTATAAATTTAAGCTCGTATAAACATTATAAATGTATTTTCTTAGCGTAGCAAGTACAAAATAAACAATACAAAAAAAGAGTTACGAAGAATAAATTATTAAACCAACAAAAAACATCTGTAATTCGTGGATATTATAAAACATTTGCGTAAAAGGTAATTGATACATTATAAATTATATTTTATGTTATTCCTTTCTGCTTCCAGCTTCAAAATAGGAATACACATTTAGCTAGAAACAGTATATACAATAAAACAAATTTACATAAAGCGATACATTAACATAATCTATGCGATAAAATAATTACAAAAAAACATATAAATTAAAAACAAGGTATTCACTTGAGCTAGAGCTCTTCTCTTATATTCTACCACAGTTTAAATTAGTTAGCTAGGCACTTGGCCAAGATCAGCTCCAAACGTTTTTGCAGCTGAAAAGCGCTTAAGCGCATTTCCGGTTGGCTGAGCCAGCAGCTTTTGTACAGCTCACCATAGACACTTTCCAGACACGTGGCAGAAACTGTTGATGGATTATCGAAATAGTGCGCTAATCTCGGCTGCTTGCGCTGCCTGTGTCGCTTGTGCACACGACCATGGGTCGCTTCAAAATTCAGATTGCGACGCGCCAGTAAATTCGATTTTTTGTACAAATCACTTGACAATACGATATCCAGCTGTGGGTTAACTCTATTCATGTAGCTGCATATGAGGTCCACGGAGCTCTGATCACGTTCGGCACAGTAGTTGCTGATTAACGGGACATGATTAGGTGTCTCCTGAAGCAGGGCATAGTTATCGGGTCGCAGATCATGCTTGACCACTTGGTATGCAATGGACTCATTGCAGGTGAGCGTAGAGAAGGGAAGGCGCCGAGACTGCAGCTGCCACATGGTAATGCCCAAGGAGTATATGTCCGAGGCGCTGCTTAACTGCGCCGATCGCAAGGCTTCCGGCGACATATAGGGCAGGGTGCCCTTGGGACTGCTCTGATTGGCGCAGGGATCGCCCAGCCTGATGGAGCAACCAAAGTCACACAGTTTGCACAGATAGCTGCGGTTAAACTGTCGACATTTGCCAATGTCGGTTGGCCTTGTGCCCAGGGCTAGCAATACATTCGGTGGCTTCACATCCAGATGCAGCACCTGCTGGCAATGACAGTAGCGCAATGCTGCCAGGATATCCAGCGTTATGCTGTGAAAATACATCAATAGTAGTATATATACATACTAATAGTATATTTCGCTTACAGCACCCGATGCAGCAGCGGCAGTGCGAGCGTGTCCACAACACGCTGCAGGCACATCCCATTCGGACGCTCCATGATGAGCAGTCCAAACTCTGGCGTTGATTCCAGCTTAATCAGGCGCACAATATTCCTGTGCTTCCAGTTCAGAACGTGAGCTTCATTGTGCAGCGTGCAAATGGCGCTATTTTTTATGATTTTCAACGCCACTGGGTGCTCTGCAAATGAAGAGACTTTGAAAATGTAGGCAAATATGCATACAATATTCATACCTCGATAAATAGCCTTAATGACTGTGCCGAAAGCGCCGCGTCCCAAAATCTGGCACCTGTTGAACATAACTTCTGGGGGGCCATCTTTGAGTAGCTCGTTGCGCTTGGGCGTGGTTAGCACCAGCGCATTTTCCTTGTTGGCAGCCTCTAAAACGGACCTGTAATACAGTTAGTATTTAACTCTAACTTTTTTCATTTTTATTAACTTCTCACATTGTGTGTTTGCCTTATAACGGTGCTTTAGTTCGTTTGCACTGACAGCTGAGTGCGACAGCGCTGCCACCCCGCTGGAATAAATACTAAAAAACCATTGCTTCAAATTGTTGGCAGAGTGTGACACGTTATATTTACACTATTAAAATTTACACTGTTTTTTCTTAAAGTAAACTTGCACATAATATAATTTTTCAAATAGTTTCAACAATCCATGCTCAGAAGTCGTTTGTTCGCATAGCATACGGCAGCAAAAGCCTCATACAGTAGTAGAAAAATGTAGTAAATGTAATAAATGTGGTTAACATTCTATGGAGGCTTCATTTTGGGCTTAATACTATTGAAATAAATAAGCCTTGTGAATATCTTCTGCATGGCATTTTAAGCTACAAGCTACAGTCACAAACGCTAAGCGCGCTCCCCATGTAATCTCTGGGTTTCGCACCGCAGATCCTGCAATATATGTATGAGTTGAAAATAATTGAGTCTCTCTAAGCATATTTGCACTTACCCGGAAGGCATCTTGTATTTTGTCTGTGATGAGCTTTCGCGCCACAGGCTCAGGCACTCGCGTATCCTTAAGATCCTGCACGAACTCGTTCAGATCCAGCGGCTCGCCAATATTGATAGTGACCTTCTTGCCCCACTGCAACTTATAGGGCTCCACATTGGGCAGCACACTGTCCATGCCCTCGTGCCACATGGGCAGTATAATGGGTATTCGCGGCGATTCATAGATAATGCGCCCCACGCCCCACTTCAGACGCATCTCCTCCTTGGTCATGTTCACCTTGCCCTCCGGAAACACGTGCACCCAGTGCCCCAAGGCGCACTTCTCTATGCACAGATTGATCGCCTCCTGGTAGACGCCACTGCCCCGCACCACAGGTATGCATTTACCTGTTGGCCAGCACAGGCAAATCACACGATTAAAATTTAAATGGTTGTAGATTGGAGTCACTCACCATACATAAAGAACATCGCATGGATCTTCTTTGTGAAGCAGATGTCGTGGGCTGCCATGGACCATCTTATCCGAAACGTGTTGCACACATAGCGAATGGGCATGATGCCCCACATCCCAGGATCGTCGAAGCAGGAATAGTGATTGGAGACAGTCACCAGAGGAGTTCCCTTGGGACGCTTCGACACCGCCCTGATCAGTCGATCCTTGTTGTGGACGCGCGTCTTGTTCATTAACACTGAAAGAGTAAAGCGATAAGCGAATCATGTTTCAATTATAAACTCATATTATGCAATGCTGCGTATGATTTTAGCATACTTTTGGACTGTAAATGTACATATATAATAAGTATTTTTAAATGTCGCATAATTTAAAAGAAAACAGCCAGAAATGCGCAAATAGACATGATTCTTGACCATGACAACAAAAGAGAACTGTTGTGATTGCCGACAATTAAATACCCTAATAGATAAATGAGTAAGCCTTACAATAAAATAACTCTATTTCTAAGGCAGTTACAATTATGATATAGTGGACCCATTCGGAAGTCAGAAAGGATGAAGACAGAAATATATAAAAATTGTTATATGTTATATTGTTATATGAAATATGCTTGCATCTCCTGTATTGTTAATCGATTAACCTACAGAAAAGCATAAGCATTAGGTAAGAGATCGTTGTGATAAGAAAGAAATCTTAATATAAAGTGGGTCTTTGATCCAGCCCAAGATCTTGTTTTCATTTTTACCAGTTTTCAACAGTTTTGACAACAATAATCTGGAAATTCCGATTCAGACTCAAAGCGAAGTATTTGATGTATATATGCTTCTTTTTGAGTTCATTCATTCATAATTGATAATAGGTTAACCCAGCAGCTCAAATTGGAATTTTGATTGTTCCTTTAGAGGTAGCTTTTTTTAAAAATTCAGTCTACAGCTTTACCTAAATATTTAGCTTTGGGAAAAGCAAAACAAGAAATATTTGTTTGCTCCACCCAAATTTCTATTAATTTGAATGCGTTACACATGTCGTGAAAGAAATTCTAATAAAACAAGGCTACAAAATCGGTCAAGCACAAATTCGCGCCAAAAATAAATATAAATATACATATGAAATATAGTATATAAACTATATAAGCAGAGCAAAGTATAATTCACAATTATTACGATACAACTTAAATTAAATGCATATTTGCTTTGCGCTAAGACTGATCTATGAGATCAGGTTCCAGGCAACAGGCAATAAGCCTTAAAGGGCGCATTACGCATACGCCGCGTGTGTCATATGCATATGGAAATGTGTTTACTTACCTACGATAATCTTGCTGAAGACGCCAACTAAGGTGATCACAATTTGACTGGTAATATACCAGAGCTTGGAAGGAGTGCGCAGCATTGGGAATATCCAGTCAATAGGATAGGGTATCTCAACGCCGGCTGACATGCTCGCGGATGAGGAGTGCTTGTCGTGGGTGCGATCTTCCTGCGTTTGGACTGACTTGTCCGTGGACTGCTTTAGGCTATGCGAAGACAGTTCGAGCTGCACGCTATCCTGCCTCTGTTGCGGCTGCTGCTGCTGCAGTCCTGGCGGGGATCTATCATCTGGCACTGGGCGAGCCTCGGGGGCCTGAACGTAGTGCTGCGAATCAACGATGGCGTAGTTAAACATTGCGGCCAAAAGCAAACTCATTTGCCACCCATCGGGCGGCCTCAATTTAATCGTACTTATGGAAATTCAAAGTCTACTGTTCCTTATCAAAATCTCAAATTGTTTCGTCGTTGACAACAATAGCAGTTGCCAGCACCTGGCTTACTTTTGTTTTGTTTTGTTTTGTTTAGTGCACACCTGGAGCCTTCGATGCGCCCACAGGACCTTTGGGGAGCAGCATGCGCACTGCATGAGCGAGAGATAGACAAAGAGAGATAGACAAAGAGAGAGAGAGACGGAGAGAGGAGAGCGAATGCGTCGTTGCATCTAAATGAATCTGCATGTTTTTTGTGTGCAACATACACAAAGAGCGCCATATAAATACGCAGTACAAAACAAAAGCAATACAGTGGTCCCTAGTTAACTGGAACTTGCATTATCGAATTCACATTTAAGCAAAGATTTTATGAAATTACTGTACTCCACTGTAAAGGTGACTTTCGTTCGACACAAAAGTTCAATCAGAACAGATTCATATAGTTAATTGACTCGCCTTCAATTAATTTAAGATATTCGTGCGTTTGCAGTTTCTCAATTAGATTTAATATTGCCACTGTTTTGGTCGTTCTGTTTCTCCGTCGTCTTCTACGTGTTATTTGTTATTTCTCGTATACCCGACTCGGAAGACATAGACACAACCGTGCGGAGGGAACTTGAAAGTGTAACTGACAATTTGTCAAGTACAAATGTGCAAATGGGTTAGGTGCGGACAAGGGCATCCACGCGTAAGAGAGTCGGCGAAGAGAGCTTGGGCAATAGTCAAGTGGCAGCGGGGCGTGTGCTATCAGTAAACACTTATCAGATGCAGTGAAAGCACGTTTCACGCAGATTATGTTTGCTCAGCGAGATAACGAATTGCATTGCGCATTTAAATAATCCGCCAAAGCACAGCAGCCCTGGGCTGTGGTGAGTTACGCCGTGGTGTGAATGGAAATGCTTGCCCCGTATTTACGTGTGTACAATTCAAAAAAAATCAATGACAGACAGAAAACTAACTGGCGATTATGTGTTATTGGAATACTTAAGATTAGGTCTAACACTGTGTCTTACCCTCGCACCCAGTAGGTAGACATGATGGCCATAAATGCTGCGCTGCAGGTGCTGCAGATGCCAATGCCACAAGCTTCGCGTGGCATTCAAATTCACGTGATGGGGCCGAATTCGCCTTACACTTGCACAAATGGCCATCAACATGATGAATACTTATTTTGTTTAGATATGCGTTTGTAGATATATATATGTATCTCCTGGTTTTTTTTCGCGTTTCGCACCCACGTTTTACATAAGCGTTATTTATCTCAGCCAGCCACTTGCAAATATTGGACTTGCGCTGCAGACGTCGACGTCCAGGTTAACTTTCTGCTGGCCAATGTTTGCGCATTCGGGCCCGTGCAAGGTAATTGTGTGCCAAGCGCGCACATTCGCTGAAGCGCGCATGTCTGAGGGAATTGTTGATGCCGAGAAAGCAATGAACGTACTCTGAGGCCAAAAAGAAAAAGAAATAAATTTAAAATTGTCAATGTAAACAAGGCCGAGACAGCTGTGCGTTTTTGCCATTCACCGGGCACAGTTACATAAGACAGTGCTGCCAGCTGTTTAATAAACGCACACCATTGAAAACACCGACAACAATTTCCGACTTTTGTGCTTAAGTGAATAAGAAATAATATTGTCTATTAAATAGGATCAAGCATGTCACGCAGCGCACGTCCCCTTACCTCAGCCCGCGTTCTACACAAGATCAAGGAGCTGGCCACGCCCGCCAGCGACACAAATTGTGTGATCAACCGCAATCCCCGTAACCTCGAAAGATTACGCATTGCGTACAAACCCACCGGCTATCACCTGGAGAAGCCCGGACGCTCCTATTGGCACACACTGGAGATAAACACCAGCGGACGCTATGTCAGTGCCGATGTCAAGCACTTCGAGAACGGTACCATTTTGAGTGCCAGCACCTCCGAGTGGGCCATCAAGCAGCAATTGTACAAGACAAACGACACCTCAGCATTTGTGAATCTGGGCCGAGTTCTGGCACAGCGCTGCCTCCAGGCCGGCATTACCGAAATGACCTGCAACGTAGAGGCAGTGGCCGGCAGCAAAATGGAAAAGCTACTGAAAGCGGTGCAGGCAAACGGCGTCAGCTTCGAGGAGCCAGCGAGACTGCCCAACACCCAGCCCTGGGATGCCTACAGACACGAGAAGCCGTGGGAGGTTTCTGAACTAACGGAACAAGCACATTCGCCGATTACAAAGAAATAAATACAAAACAATATTGTTTGGTTTTCGTATCGTTTAGAATAAACGTTGTTTTTATGCTAATGACAGTGAGCCATTTATCATTGTTTTGTTTAAAACTAGCTGCAGTGCATGGGTACCGCTGGTCTATTCGTATTTGCCCTTGATGTCCTTCCAGAGTTTCTGCAACAAGGAACAAATATGTTCTCAAATATACAATTTACTCTTACATAAGCAGCAAAACTTACGCCTTTGTTGACAGACTCGAAGATTAGGTTCGAGCTGACGTCGATGGCACGCTCAAAGAAGAACGCCGATGCCATGATGGCCACCGCGTAGGTGGACGTGCGCTTGAACAGAGTATTGTAGATCACCTTCATTTTAGTAGGTTTTTCACGAAAATTCGTATTTTTCTAGCAAATTTGCAGTCGCCTCGCACGCCAAATAACAGCTGTCACATAGGAGTGTATAACAATGACAAATACTGAATGTTGTGCGTTGACAGCACTGGAATTTGACGTGTGGCAACCTTGTTGGGTTGCTCAGATAGGTGGCAAGGCCGGTGAAATATTTTCATCTGAGTCGAGTTTCGGCAATTTCTGAGATAAACTTGAAAGTGTGACGACAACCGAACGGCCTCCTGAGCTGCCTTAGTTTTTTTCAATTCGAAAGTAATTTGATTTGTTCAATTTCTACACAATGGTTGATTTAACCGACGCCGGCTCACCGTTCCAGCAGTCTATACCAAATCTAGCATTCTATGTGCCGGCTGTTGTTGTTTTTGGTTTAGCAGGTGAGTTTCGGTCGCATCCATGGGATGCATCCCCCGCTCATCATGTTGCGTCATGCATGCAATGAACCCCCGAAACTACCTCCAACCCCACCGATACAGACTCCCCCTGAACGACATCAAAGCCGCACTGTAATTGGGTCAGAAAACAAGAAAAAACTTTCTCCGCAAAAACTAGAACTTATCGGCAACCCACCCCTCAATCCCGTCGCTGTTCTGCTAAGCTGGTTCGAAAGCCGTTATCTGCATTCTAGTAGGACAACATTTGTATCTGTGTTTTGATTTCGTTTGAATTTTGTATATGCATACGTGTACTTAGCATATTGCCCAGCTATCTCTGATCAATTTCCTTTCCTTTTATAAGTTTTTGCCTACGTATTCAACTTGTGCTGTCTAAAATTTTAGGTGATAAGTGCAGAGCGATAAGAGGCCAGCAAACACCATTAGCCACTCAATGTTGATTGCCCCAGCTATAGTGTTTTTACACATCCAAAATTGAGTTTTACAAGCGCACATTCTCGCAAATTGACTTTTAATATTGCATCTTTTGATTCGACTTTTAGCTTTAGCTGCATGTTAACGTTTATGAATATCCCAAAGCCGCGTTGGCTCTTCGCATTCATTCATTCCATACACCTATATATAGCTTCGACTGATAAGCGTGCCTCCTCTGGCATCTTATCGCACCTGTAGTTGGCTCTATATTTATTATTTACTAAGTTCTTCGGGCTACCTTTCAAATATGCTGACGCTTACGCCGGACGCTGCCAGCCGACAGCCGACAGAAAAATACAAAGCGCAGCGAAACAAATAACAACAACTTTCAGCTCGAACGTATATCTCACAAATAATGAAATATAAGCTTACTTACTGATTACAAATAAGTGTCAGCTAATATTTTAGATTTGATTTTTAGCGTTCAGTTTGCCAAAGCAGCAGGAGCTGCAGCACGTTACTAGCTCTCAATTGTAAAAAGAATTATTATAATTTATTCAAAGTGAGTTTTCTGAGCAAAACAATTTGCAAAAAAATATGGAAGCAGTTATTTTTGTTAAGCCATTTAAAAAAAAAGAAAAAAAAGTTGTATCAACTCGCAGCCGGTAGGATTCGAACCTACGCTCCCAGAGGGAATCTGATTTCGAGTCAGACGCCTTAACCACTCGGCCACGACTGCTGTTGAAGGCTGTCGTCTAAAGTGGCATAAGAGAGCGAGTAAGCGCGCTCTCTCTTTCAGAGAGCAGCGTTGCCACGTAGAATTTTGTGATACTTAACATTCATGGATTTGAATCAACATTTGCACTTTTAGCATATTTTTTTTATAAATAATTTGAAATTGAAAAAAAACTGTTGCATGCTGAAAAAAAATTTGCAATATTAGAAATTAGTTTAAATTAGCTAGTTTATAGATATGCTCAATATTCAATCTATTTTGCCTTGTGGAGGTTTTTATGCCAACTATAATTATAACTTCCGCCCAATGTAGACTCAATTAACCATTAAACAAAAACAAACAACAAACTAAACGACGCGTCGTTAGTCAAAGCGCACAAGTTGGAACGAAAGCAATAGCAACAACAAAAAAAATGGCCGAAGATCCAGCAAATCAGCGGGCATTTGCCGAGGATGTGGCCGCTGCGGCTGCGGCTGGCGGGGATCAGGGCTTCGCAATGCCGCCCGGCGCCGGTCCCGGCAGTCCCGACTTTAAAATGCCCAGTGCCGATGAAATCTGGAAAATGGTCGAGTCCATGGACGGCATTTCGGATGATGAGCGTGCCGAGCTGCGCGAGAGTATATTCAATCCGAAGCCGCCATCACCGGAGGATTATATGAAACAGTTCGGACATCCGGGCCACAGTTCGCGAGAGTATATTGTATTCTTTGTGATGATAGCGCTCGTATTAATCGTCTTTGGTAAGCACAATTCTAGGGACCACCCTCGCCAAAAGTGACACTTATCAGTTTTCTTTGATTTTATGTGCAACACTACATACATATATATATATATACATATATGTATGTATATATATGGATAGTGTGCTCTGTTAACATACTCAGGCGCAAACACAATTTAGAATGTTGGTTTATTGGTGTTCGATTTTCGATAAGATAGCAGAAATCCACCACAAAAATTGTAAAAAGCGGCAAATCGCAGCGAGCAAAAGCTTCGGCTCCCAAACAGTCCGCACGTTGTGGGCAACTGGTCACCTGGGCACCTATGCCGATTATCTGTCGCTAATTTCTATTCAAAAGTATTCAAAGCACAATGAGTTCAATCGACGAGTCCATTATTGATCAGCTGAAGCGCTCTGTAGAGAGCATAGTGGCCAAGACGGGACCGAACAGCAAGTTTGCGGAAGATCTGATACAGAAAATAGGCCAGCTGCAGGCCAAAATGGAATCGCTGACGGAGAGCGACCGGCACAAGTTCCTCGGCGAGATGAAGGGCTCCATTCAGGGGGTGATCGCCGGCATTGAGCGCCGTCTTCTGCAGCACACGCACTTCGCCCAGACCTACACCACCTCGATAGTGGTGGCTGTGATATTTCTTGTCGTCTCAGTGTTCGGTTAATTCTCGCTTTCTTGCATCCACCATTGGAGTGACCTTTAATAACGTTTTGCAATTGTTTTTGCACTTTCAGCTCTATTCGGCTTCAAGCTGTACAAGTCGCTGACGGAGAAGGAACTCAAGAAGCAGGAGAAGCTGAAGAGCAAGCAGCAGAAGAAGATCAAGAAGTCCAATTGAATTGGGTTTACGGCACCCGGCTCTAGCCTCTAATACTTCCGGCTATTTGCAATTCGTTTGTAAGGACGAGCGCAGACGCTGTGCAATAATTAGATTCCTTAGATTTATATTAAATTGAAACCGACACCAGAACAGAGATGCACATTTTGTATGCTAGTCCAAATAAATTCCTTGTAAATGAATAAATTGTATAGACATTACCCAATATACAGTTATATACTTATATACTAGTTGGAAACTGAAGTGCGTGTTTAATTTTATAATAAAGTGCAGTTGTTGTGTTGCCATTACTGAGGAATGCCATTAACCATGACATTTCGTGACGGCAACAGACTTGTTGCTGCTCTAACCCCACCAGATTTTGGCCTGCAGATAAACTATGGCCTGTCAGCACCCAATAAACTAACTGACTCACTCTCGTTGCCATGACAAATAAATAAATCGTTTTGCCGAAGCTCCTTCCGTCAGAGTTTCGACTGTTTCAGTTTCAGTTTAGTTCAGTTTCTATCATTTTCTTCCGCTCAACTGATCGGCTGCTCTCCAAATATATTCTGTTATAAATTATGTCGTATTCAAACCGTAAGTATTTCGAATCTAATTGATATAGTCGGTTTTATGGCCAATTCGGTTTAGGTGGCTTCGATTTCTATCTGCCTTCGGGCGGTTGGTGCAATCCGAAGGACGATATGTATTTCCGGCGCAGTGTCGAGTGGGTGCCCATTCGCAGCGCTGGCGTCGGGCGTTCCTTTGCAATGACCAACGGTATTATATATCCGCGCGTGATTGGCATGCTGCCACGCTATGGGGGACATGTGCCCGGCGAGATCTATAACGTCGGCCACACCTTCGGCCGTTCCACAGTCGACGCTAAGCGCTGGCTGGTCCTGCACCACGAGTAAAGCTGCACCGCACTCTTTCAAGTAAATCACGAAAAAAATTCACAGTTATGCCGTTAGCATAAGCACGTAAAAAATTACAATAAAGTATATTCCAAAAATCAAGAGCTGTTTAAACTTTTTTTCATTAAGACGATCATTTCGCATTTTTACTCCAATGAAAATCTGTCCGTGTTTTTATTTTGTGCAAAAATTAAAAATACAAAATAGGGAAAGAAATAATTCAAAAGTTTTAAAATGAACGTTTTTTGGCTTAACCGACAAAACATCACCAAATCGAGTATAAATCACAGTATGGACGCAGGCATGGTATATTGTGGTATATTTTGTGGAACAAGCTGGTATATTTGTGCTTCCACGATTCGGTCACACTGCCACTCAGCTTATCACCAACCAATATGAAGCGATAAAAACCAATTTCACCATTTCAAAGATTTCTCCTGAACAAACATGAGTTTCACGCGCAATTGTATATATTCTCGGCGTAAATTTTTAAATACATACAATAGTTGCTTTAGTACAAGTGCAATTAAAAGTCAAAATGTGCAACAGGCGACGGCAGCCACCAAGCGAATTTGCATTGTGGGCGCTGGGCCCGCCGGTTTTTATGCGGCACAATATTTACTCAAGCAGCTGAGCGATTGCGCCGTGGACATTGTGGAGAAGCTGCCGGTGCCTTTTGGATTGGTGCGGTAAGAGGGGATCGAGCAGTTACAGACTAGTCGCTTGTAGTGGCGGTATTATTGCCGTTCTGGCCGAAACCCAAAATAGGTCCGAGAATTGAGCGAAATATGCCATTGATGTAGGCTGTGTGGGAAAGAGAGAGAAAGACGAAGACGCTGTAATGATAATAGAGGAACAACAGCTCCAGTTACTCACAGCCCACTTGATTGAGGCCCCAGAGAGTCACGGGCTCAGAAGTGACCACCAATAGCTGGAGGAGAAGCCACAGGCAGGCCCCGAGCAGAGTAGCAGCCGTGCGCATCTTGAGCCGAGTGAAGACGATTGCGGTCTGGGCGGTGTTTATATTTAATGTGGCTCGCGTGTGGCAAACAGTTGCACTTGACACTTATCGACTAATGACTTATGCCATTATGCAAATCGACATTCCAGCTTTGGCGTAGCGCCCGATCATCCGGAGGTCAAGAACGTCATCAACACGTTCACCAAGACGGCAGAAAATCCGCGTTTGCGTTTCTTCGGCAACGTGACGCTCGGCACAGATGTGAGCCTCCAGGAGCTGCGCGATCGTTACCATGCCGTCCTGCTCACCTACGGCGCGGACCAGGATCGCGCGCTGCAGCTGGATAACGAGGAGCAGGCGCACGTCATATCGGCGCGCAAGTTTGTTGCCTGGTACAATGGGCTGCCCGGCGCGGACCAGCTGCAGCCTGACCTGAGCGGACGAGACGTAACGATTGTGGGTCAAGGCAACGTGGCCGTTGATGTCGCTCGCATGCTGCTCAGTCCGCTGGACAGCCTGAAGGTTAGCAGAGAACACGAGCTCAAAGCTAAACCAAACTAATCCGCATACTTTTACTTCAGGTCACAGATACAACGGAATATGCGCTCGAGGCACTCGCCAGCAGCCAAGTGGAGCGGGTGCGTCTGGTTGGGCGCCGCGGGCCACTGCAGGCCGCCTTCACCATCAAGGAGCTGCGCGAAATGCTCAAATTGCCCAATGTCGAGACGTGTTGGCGCCCAGAGGACTTTGACGGTAATTTGATATGAAAATTTTCACAAATAATGCAAAAAATAGGGAAGAAATGAGAAAAACACATGTAGGAAACTTCCAATTAGGAAATGGAAGTAAGAAAACCAACATTAGGCAAAATGTAATTAGGATGGAAAAATTAGCAAAAACAACTGGATTTTAAATTAACTAAATTTTTATTTCGGCATTTTACGTTTTGATATTTAAGTTAGGTCAGCTTACATTTATATTCTAGAATCCAGTATGACGTTTTATTTCGTTTTTATTGAAAAGATCATGACCATCGAAAACGAATCACACAATAAAATAAAAAATTATAATACTATTTGAAAACTTAATGGAAACATTAACTAGCCTTTCCTAATTATTGAACTCTCATGTTTTTCTTAACTGAATTTTCTATTTCATGCTATCAATTTTGTTTATTTTGGTTTCTTCAAGTTCAATATATTTCATTTGTTACCAGGTAATATAAATACCCTTGCTGGAGTACGCAAGATCCTTGATCGTTCTCAGCTGCTGCTCAACTAATCACACTTTGTACCCACAGGCGTTGCTGCACAGGTGGACAAACTGCAGCGACCACGCAAGCGGATAACCGAGCTGATGCTGAAGAGTCTGGGCGAGCAGAGCAGTCGCAATACTGCAGCGTCCGGCAAACAATTCCTGCCCGTCTTCCTGCGTGCGCCCAAAGCGATTGCACAGAACGAGATGGAGTTTGCGATAACCGAGCTGCAGGAGAATGCAGCGGTGGCCACCACGGCGACGGAACGTCTACCTGCTGATTTGATACTACGCAGCATTGGCTACAAGTCCAGTTGCGCCGATGCTGGCATCAGTTTTGATGCGCAACGCGGTCATGTACGCAACCAGCAAGGACGTGTGCTAAAGGACAGCGACGGACCGACGAGTGTGGAGCCCGGCTTGTACGTGGCTGGCTGGCTGGGCACTGGACCAACGGGCGTCATTCTGACCACCATGAACGGCGCCTTTACGGTGGCCAAAACCATCTGCGACGACATTGCAGCCAAGTCCATCGACACGGCTTCGGCCAAGCCCGGCTTTGAGCCCGGCGATAAGCGCGTTGTCACCTGGGACGGCTGGCGTCGCATCGATCAGCACGAAAGCGAGGCGGGCAAGGCCAAAGGCAAGCCTCGCGAGAAAGTTGTCAGTATTCCGGAAATGCTGCGCATTGCCGGCGTCTGATTCTGAAATAGTTTCTTAATTGGTTGAGGGATTGCAAGCTTGTTTGAAAATGTATCTGTTATTGTTAAGTTTTACTGTTCTCCTGTTTTTATTTGTATTCCCATTGGGAAACAGTTCAGCATATATTTATTTGTCATAAGCCACAGTCGTTAGATTTGTACATAATTGTAAATAATTAAATATCTGCCCCAATGCTATAGTTAAATTGTTCTAAGTAAAAAGTTACATTTCCAAATTACCCGTGTTATTTGAACTGAAAAAGAAAATGGAACAGTCAACAACTCCCGAGCCGCACTTGGTGCCAGGGTAAGCTTTGTGCGACTAATACTATGTAGAATCCGCTTGAGCACTCCATTCACAGCTATACTGGCCACTGTCCAGAGAATCGTGATCGCGTTGGCAAAACGTACGGCAGGCAGACGCATACGCTGCTCATCGATCCGTGCAGCAACCATGCTCCCGAACTGATTGTTGCTCCCATACATGCTAAGCCCGATCTCAAGGATTACCCCACGCAGAACGAGCTGAAGATTCTGCACGACCGCGAGGAGTTCGTCGACTCCGTCTACCGGCATCCCATTATACCGGGCTATGCGGGCTTTGTGCCCAACATGTTCAAGCAGACGGGCAAACGCTATGTGGCCGCCGCCACTGCGGGAGTGGCCCAGCACGAGACGCTGATGCAGCTGTATCGCTGCGAGAATCGCACTTTGCGGCATCGCGATCTGCTTGAGAGCGGCCGAGGACTCTTCGAGCACCAGTTGAACGAGCGACTGGTGAGTGTTTTATTTATGCCTTCTGAAAGTGGCATGCTGCATCCTCTGTTCTCCATTCAGCTGCCCCAATCACACTATCGCGCACCCCTGATACCGGTAACCCGATGCTGCAGGGGCATCAAGGACGACAAGTGCCCGCCCACGACGGAGAAGTTGCGCTACAGCAAATTCACCACGCCCCACTTCCTGGACGACGACGACAAGGACAAGTTCATAATCAATGGCTATGCTGCCCACATTCCCATGGCAGTGACGCGCTTTGGTGAGCCCACCAAGGTGCTAACGCATAACGCGCTCTGCAGCTTCTCGGACTACATGTACAAGAAGAAGCGCGACAAGTGGTGCTGTGGCCAGGATCTGACAACACCGGCCATTAAGTGTCCGCCGGTGGGGCACTTTATTATCTACCACAACACGCATGGCATGAACCCCAGCTATGCCGGGCATGTGCCGGGACACATGTACAAGTTCGGCAGGACATACGAGAAGACTACGTATCATGCGAAGCGCTGGCTGGAAATTCACAAGGATCTCACTCTGCTGCCAGAGATTGCGAATTTGGATTACGAATATTAAGAAACGGTTTTGTGTTGTACTCTTGTCCCTATTTAATACATTTGTTTTCAAAATTGGCAATACAAATAAATGATAACATAAGAAACAAATTAGCAAACAACATTAGTCTTAAGTGTGACAGTTTCGTGAATGCACAAATACACCAGTTTCCTCAAAATAATATACCATCCCTGCGCACAAGCTGTGCCAGCAGTGTGCTGTTATACTCAAATTGGTGATGTTAGTATTCTGTTAATTCTTTTTACGTTTTACATGTATCGATGCCATCTATCGATACGACAACAACATCGCTGCTCTTGCTTCTACGTCGTTGCAGTTGGGGAAAATCAAGTTTTCGTTGAATTGTGGTGTTAAATATGCGCGAATCGTCGTCAATGCCGTGATCAAACAGTGTTCAGTGCCTCAAGTGCTTGGCAAAAATGTAAAAGATACAGTTTTCACAGCAAAACGCGTAAAAAATTCCATGAACGCCAAATGAAAAAATCTCTTCCGAATCGAACAATTCAAACACACACATAGTGCCGCACTGTTCACACCGAAACGCTGATATAGTACCGCAGTGAGTGCAAGCGAGTCAAGCATCAGTGTACGAAGATAACATACATTTGTGTACCTACCTCTCTTCAAGTGGTGAGTTGAATGCCGATTATTGCACCCTGCACGCAATTGTAGCGCGCGGCATATGAGTGCAGCGTTTGGTAGACAGTGAAAAAACAAAATGTATCTGTGATTTGAACGCGAAGAGGCTGAGTTCTCCGAAATTTCTTATCAGCATGCGATAAGATTGCTTCTACAGCTTGCTTCAAAGCATGCGACCTGTGTGTTCAGCAAAGAGTACGTGTTGGGCAGGAGATGGTCATGTCGGTGCGACCCTACCTCAACTTGTTTATTAAAAGCGAACAAACGAATAAAAATAAAAACAAAAAAATACATATGTAATTTGTCGTAGAAGGTGAGATTTACGACTGCATGTTGAATTGCTGTGTTGTTGACGGGAGAGCGCTCGAGAATGAGAACGTATAGAGAAACTGGGAAAACCCGCCAAAATGGGTTGAGTTTGTTTTGGAATCGATTTTCCGGCCGCTATAATGCATGCGCGTATTTACCTTTCACAATTTATAATTGCAGACAGACCCGGAAATGAGCGAAACAACGGAGACCAATCCGAAAGATGTAGCGAAGAGTGAGGAGCAGCAAGTGGAAGACAGTGTTAAGGAATCCAAAGATAACGAGTCAAAAGCAACAACACCAATGGACACGGATGATGTGCAGGCAGAAGGCGAGCAATGCCTGAGTGTCAAGCAGCTGAGCTCCACAGTTACCACCGTGGACATCAATACGTTGACTCCATCGACACCATCACAGACGCCGCCACAGCTGCTGGCAGCTGAAACGACCACAACAACAACAGCAGCTACAGCAACGTCAAGTGCCACAGCGGGTGCGGCAGCAGCCATACCCGAGAATATACTATCGCCGCCCAAGTCGGAAATACAAACGGATGAAACGAATACGGCCACATCGACCTCATGCTCGCCAGCTTCCGAAGGTCAGCACTCGCCTATGGCAGAAGCAGAGATAATAGCAGAATCAGCACAACCGCAGCAGCAGCAACAGAAGCAGCAAACAGCTAAACAAACTGTAAAGCAGCAGCTCGATAAGGATAACGATCAGAATCAGGCAAAGACAAAGGCAACCACCGTTAATGGCACCATACCAAAGTCGGGCAAACCGCTGGTAACGGCGCTCAACAAGAAACTGAACAAGTCGGCCTCCACGTCGCCGCGAGCGTCGCGTGCGCGTAAACCGAAAGCCTTGCCCATGTATGAGAGTGAAATCAGCGACAACAAAGTTGGCATCAAGCTGTGCATCAAAAAGTCCGATGCGGTTGCAGCAGAGCTTACAGTTGGCGCGGCGACAGCCGTTACACCAGTGACGCCGGCTCATAGAGCGCCGGCTACATCTAAGCCCGCACGCAAGCGCGTTCGCAAGCCGAAGCAACAGGACAGTGATGAGGGCGAATACGAGCCGCGCAAGAAGAAAGGCGGCGGCGGCAACAATGGGGAGCGTCAAAAGAAGATATCCACCAGCGCTGCTGGCCAGCAGTCGGCAGACGCTGACGACGAGCCGGGCGAGCAGAGTGCGTGGGCCGAAAAGTTACCTGAAGAAGTGCTCTTTCGTGTAAGCAATTAATAACGTTGTATCTTTTGGTGTATTGCAATAATATTGTTTCTTATAGATTTTTGAACATGTTGTCGATAAGGAGGGCTGCCTGCCCGCATTGTTTAAGCTGGGGCGCGTCTGCTCCCTGTGGCGACAAGTCTCGATTAGGCCAACGTTGTGGCGCACAATGGATTTGACCACATGGATCAAGGAAAAGTATCGCACGGAACTCAAACTTAAGTGGTTTGTTGATAACCGTTGCAGCGCTTGCACTGAATTAAATGTTGGTAAGTAACTTTGATTAGCGCTGCATTAGCATTGATTATAAAGAGCTCTTTAACTTGCAGCAAATTGGAAAATATCAGATATCAATTGCTTTCTGTCAAAGCTGACCAATGGGTGTCCGAATCTGACGGGCATTACGTTATCTGGTTGGAAAGGTTTCACTTCGGACCATTTGACAGTGCTGGTCGAGAATATGAAAAAGCTACAGCGCTTGGACTTGAGCTCAATCAATGTAAGTAGATGCAGTAAATTGACTATTCCTCAAATCATTTCGATTTCTTGATGTTGCAGGTCGAAATGAATGCCAGCAAGAGCGCTGTGGGCGTCAACTCTCTCTGCAACGCGCTGCAGACAATGGGCAGTCGATTGACTCACCTCTACTTGGCACATAACCGTCTGGCGGGCATTCCCAACATTGTCAGCATACTTGCGGTGCGAAAAAAAGCTATTGCTAATCAGTTTGTTTTAGTTAACACGAATAATTATCATTTCAAGAAATCCTATAACAATAATATTTTAACAACAAATAGTAATGCATGCATTTTAATTACTTAAATATTGCTTTTTACAGACGCACTGTCCAAATTTGACGCTCTTAGATCTCTCAAACGTGACCACACAGGCTACATCGCACGGTGTGCTGTACATCGAGAAGCTGCAGCATGGCTGCCAGAAGCTGAAGGTGCTGCGTGTCACCAACTCACACATAACACCGAGCACGGCCGGCATGCAGGAGATTGTATGTGTTTTAATGTTGACTTGTCTCCTTTGTGCACCTTTGCTAAGCCTGGCTCTTTCAGATGGACTCACCGGGCTTTCCCAATCTTGAGGAGCTATCAGTGGCAGCTCTGACCGATGAATCCCGCATCATAGGCGACGATCATTTGCAGCGCATATTGAAGAGCAGCTCCAAGTTGAAGCTATTGGATGTGCGTAATTGCACACGTCTGACGCACGAAAGCCTTATACGTTTGCCAGCTTGGGATATCAAGCATTTATTCCTCTCGGGTTGCTCGGTCACCCGTGATATGGGGTAAGTGGCAAATTCAGCGAGCTGAAGAGATCATAGTAAGTCCAATTTGCTTTTTTAGATCGGGTCTGGAACTCATTGCTTCCAAGTGGGCGCATAGTCTCATTGAAATGGATCTGGCCTGGGCAAATGTGCAACAGCCCATCGATAATGCATTGCGGGCACTAGCCGAGAAGGGCAGCGAGTCTCCATTGGCGTAAGTATTTAAAATATGCCCAGGTCAATTAAACACAAACAAATAAAACACTGATTTCCACAGCCACTTGAATCTGTGCGGCTCATCAGTTTCAGAGGAGGCAGTCAAGGAAATACTCACGAACTGTGTGCACATGAGCTCAATCAATCTAGCATCATGCCGCGGACTGCCCCGTGGTGTTAAGCGCCTTATGCAGGGACCACAGGAGCTGCACGAACT
Organism: Drosophila flavopinicola; assembly: GCA_035042425.1. Lineage (NCBI taxonomy): Eukaryota > Metazoa > Arthropoda > Insecta > Diptera > Drosophilidae > Drosophila > Drosophila flavopinicola. Next base: position 300,225 of record JAWNLL010000224.1, read on the forward strand.
GCGTGAAGTGCTCGGTGTGCAGCTGAAAGTGCAGTAGAGAGTGCAGCAGTGAGTGCAGTGGGAGCAACTGTTTGGATTCACATCTGACACGTCAGCAACAACAAGTGGTCGACAGATTGAATAAATTGGATATTGTTGCATCCTTTCGCATCGTATATGAAAAGCGTTTAGTGTTGTGGGTGCCATCTATGCAGGACCACAGCAATGCAATAGTCGAAATCGCTTTCGCATCTTCCAATCATGCTTATATTTGTTTCTAGGCCGCACCCTTGTGTTTTGTAAATGCAATATGTATTCATAATTTAGTTGTTTCGAATTTTCGGCGCGATTATTATTCACGTTGAAAACAATCGTAAATTATATACAGTGATGTTTAGATTTTTTTTCATATATATTGACTAGAAAGTATGTAGTTAAGCCACTGATGACCACTGTATGTTTGTAAAGTATGTATGCATATTTAAAGTTAAGTTTACAAGTAATTTGTATGTTTTTGCAATACAAAAAAATGATTAACAATAAAGTAGTCGTCAATTGAATGTCGCTAAGGCAATTTGTAGAACGTTTTTAACCAGATCAAGTTTGTAAATAAGTATTTGGCGCTTAAGATACTTTCTTTATTGAAATCGAGCATATATACGATTGATTGAACGATTTCGCCCCTACACGTATATTGTATATTCATATACAGACACACATAAAACAATTCAATTGTTAAGCATTATTAGCAGTTAAGAGAAGGCAATTAAAGGTACATTTAATTTTAAATAAAAACCAATTTTAATATTCTGAATCTTTTGAGTTTTCCGGGTATTGCCATAGATCGATCCAATGAAATGCTACACTTGGTTTTATTTTCACTAATCAAATTTTTATTCAAGTTGTATACGCATATATTGTTTGCACATTATGAACTATGAGCGCGTTATGTTTACAAAAATGAGTATACAACATAAATCGCCTTTACCATTTCCGCTGCCACTGCCCGCTTAGTTCTTCAGCTTGTCCAGATCCTGAATGTAGTCCGTGCCGATCTTAACAATGACTGCGCCTGTGCCCACGCCGGCTAAAGTGGCGAGCAGCGCGTTGTCCTTTGGCAGCGCGGATTTGATTAGCGCCCAGGCGAGCACAGATCCCATGCTGAAGAGAGTAGCTCCAAGCAGGGCGTATGCTGCACGTTTGTTGTTCTTAATGTCCTTTAGGTGTGGGCGGCCGTAAATGTAGAAGGCGGTGCCCACGACGGCGGAGATTAGAAACACATTCGTCAGATCCTTTTTGGGCAGCAGCTTGGGCACAATCTGGGGATTCATAACGTTGACGCTGAGTGCTCCATAGCTGGCCAGACCGTGCATTGGTATGTAATAGTTGAAAACATTCTCTTTGGTGAAGGGCTTCAGGCCAACTTTCTCGCAAATGGTGCAGGCATCTTTGTTCTGTGTGCTGGCCATTGTTTGTAATTTTTCGGTTTCTACAAATGCAAAAAGTGCTACTCTCTCTAGTTATGTAAAGGACAGTGTTGTTAAGCGGCGTAATTAAAAATTATGCCGGCTGTATTCTAGGCTGTTGTGGGTTCCTTGTAAATAGGAGAAGCTTTTTAAGTCCGAATTTGTGTGTATGGTTATTTTTAGCTTTGTTTACATTATCTGACTAAATAAGCAACGCAAGTGTCAGAAATAACACTTAACACCGGTACTAAAAACATAGTGGCAATATTTTGTCACCAATGGCGCTAATCGCTGTTGCCATCATTATAACTGCCCGCTTGCGAATACTTATACATTTACATACAAAATTTGTTGCAATCTATTGTCTAAATTTATTTAGTGATAAAGTTTTTGTTTTCAATTTGTACAGATGGTTTGAAATTTAAAGGCCCAGCGTTGCCACATGGGCGAAACAATTGTAAGGTATTTGTGTCACTAGGTTCGATATCAATTTATCGCTTAGACAAAATATCGTGCGTTTGGCCGAAAAGCATATAAAGTGTTAAATTTTTGCAACTAGGATAATAAATTAATTAATGCGCGTATTTAATGTGCAGCAGGGCACAAGCACCACGTGAAGAAACCACAACATACACGCAACAACGACAGCTTCAGCTTGGGCCGTGTGAGACATGTTGACGCACAAAACTTGCCAGGCTCGAAAAAAAATGCAGGTGAGTTAATACGGATGCCCCAATAAGAAAACACCGGGTACGGCACGGAGATGCCGCTGAGCAAGTAACACACTGGATACAGCTTATGCTGTGCCCTTAATGGAATTGTAAGGTTTCACAATTTACTGTTTTCCATTCGACTGCAGGTTTCCTTTGTGATACGAGACGCGGAGGAGAAACAGCATCGGAATGGCGTGAACGCACTGCAGCTGGATGCCAACAATGGCAAGTTGTACTCGGCGGGTCGGGACGCCATTATTCGCGTGTGGAATACTCGTACGGAATCCAGCGAGAAGTACATACAATCGATGGAGCACCACAACGATTGGGTCAACGACATAGTACTCTGCTGTAACGGCAGGAATCGTAAGTTCTTTTCATACCCTTGCATTGGACATAATATAAATGTGACAAGACATCAACATTCGAGTCTGTCGGCTTCAAATACCTACTCTCAACTAGTCTCTCACTTTCGAAACTTGGGATATGCCTAATCCCACCACTACATAGCTGCCATAGTTGCTGTTACTCCGACCAGTTATAAGTTTTAAGTTTCTTCAAACCATTTTGGGGAGTAAAAACTAGCGTCGGCCTACTCTATAATATAGATTGGAGTAATCGGTGTATTTTAAGTTTATCATTATATATCAGTATATACTATATACAATGTAATCTTTGAAGTGTCGAAGATAGCTGCTACTACTGTTTACTAATGCTGAATGCTTGCTTATCCGCAGTGATCAGCGCCAGCTGTGATACCACTGTGAAGGTGTGGAACGCACACAAAGGCTTTTGCATGTCGACGCTGCGCACGCATCGGGACTATGTGCAGGCGCTGGCTTATGCCAAGGATCGGGAGCAGGTGGCCAGTGCCGGCCTGGACAAAGCAATATTTCTGTGGGATGTGAACACGCTCACAGCGTTAACTGCCAGTAACAACACCGTTACAACCTCTAGTCTCACAGGCTCGAAGGACTCGATTTACAGCCTGGCCATGAATCCCTCCGGCACCGTCATTGTTAGCGGCTCAACGGAGAACATATTGCGCATATGGGATCCGCGCACCTGCATGCGCAGCATGAAGCTGCGCGGCCACACGGAAAACGTGCGCTGTCTGGTTGTGTCGCCCGATGGCAACCAGGTGGTCTCCGGCAGCTCGGACGGCACCATTAAGGTGTGGAACCTGGGCCAGCAGCGCTGCATACAGACGATACACGTGCACAAGGAAGGCGTGTGGTCGCTGCTGATGAGCGAGAATTTCCAGTACATAATATCGGGCAGCAGGGATCGAAATATCATTGTAACGGAAATGCGCAATCCGAGCAACAAGACGCTCGTGTGCGAAGAAAAGGCGCCGGTGCTTAGTCTGGGCTACAACATCGACAAGACCGGCGTGTGGGCGACCACATGGAATTCGGACATCCGTTGCTGGAAGCTGCCCATGTATGATAGATGTACCCTCAGCTCTGGCGGCATGGATGCACAGTGGACGCAGGGCGGTACGGAGGTGGCCTGCATTAAGGGAGGCGCGGCCATCAAGGAATGCACTGTACTGAACGACAAACGCTATATCATAACAAAGGATTCGCAGGATCAGGTGGTCGTCTATGACGTGCTGCGTGTGGTCAAAAAAGAAGAACTCGGACACGTCGAATACGAAGAGGAAGTGAAAAAGCGTAATAAACAAGTCTACATTCCAAATTGGTTTACGGTTGATCTAAAAACTGGCGTACGTATTGCTTGTATATTTACAAATTGAATAACTAAACCATAACATTTGTTATTGCTGCAGATGCCAACGATAGTTTTAGGTCAAGAGGAGGTGGATTGCTTCTCGGCTTGGGTATCTATTGAAGCCGGCCTTCCCGAATGTGATGATCCGACGACGGAGATCAAGGTACGTTTATAGTTTATATATTGTCACAGTGGTCGATCGGAAATTCGAACTTTATCTTGGAATCGTGACTTTAAATATGTAAGACGCTCAGAATAAAAAATTGTATTTTTGAAAATATTTTGTTGTATATTTAATATACATATATATATATTCAATAGATTAGTTTAAAATAAATGTATTATAATACTTATTGTTAAGTTTTCGTATAGAATGAAACAGGATATAGAATATAGAATTATTTACGAATACGAATGCGTCCCAATTTTCCAGCGACTGATTATAATTATTTGTTCTCTTCAAATTGAAATTCCGGTTGCAGATAAATTATGGCAAACTCCTGCTGGAGGCACTACTCGAGTATTGGACTCCCCCGCACAGTATACCGCCGAATGAGATGGAGCCGGATGTGCGTGGCAACTGTTACTTTCAAGTGCCCAAACACACCCCAGTCATATTCAGGTGAGTGTGGATCGCAGGTTCTCTGAACATACTTAATGCAAATACTCAATCAAATTTACAGTGAAGTGGGTGGCCGCACAGTGTGTCGACTGCTAGTGCGCGACGCCGCTGGTGACAGTGAGAGCACGCTGCTGCACGAGACGGCGCCACAGTGGGTGACGGACGTTGTGATCGAAAGGAATATACCCAAGTTCCTGAAAATACCGTTCTTCCTGCAGCCACATCCACAGATGACCAAGCCGGAGCGCACCAAAAAGGTAAGACTGGCTCATGTAATTGCAGTTTGAAATTACAATAATCTACTTAACAATTGATTGGCAGGACCGTCTGGTGGCTAACGAGTTCATCCAGTGTCGCAAGGTGTGCGAGCATGTGCTGGAAAAGGTGCTCAATGCGGAAACAACTCCCAGCGGTGGCAATGCAAACAACTCATTACAAAATAGTCAAAGCGATGCCAATTCGGAGGGATCTCAGCTTCCAGCTGAGGAGCGAATTGAGCTATGGTGCAACGATGTGGTAAGTGAAGCTAGAGTATCCTTGTAGGACTAATAACAACTTATCTATTTTGCTGTCTAGGTTGTTGATCCCAATATGGATCTGCGGACGGTGCGTCATTTTATATGGAAGCAATCGACTGATCTAACATTTCAATATAAAACAAAGCAGAACTTTAACTTTGATGGTAAATAATACAAAATGCCTACACACATCACACACCACACAACATGCAAAACATCTAACACAATTCACTCACACACACAGAAACACGCAACACTGAGAGATTTATGATAATTGCTAATTATTTTATAGTCTAATTGTTAGTTGTATTTATCCACCCAATATAGGTTCGATCGGTGATAGCTTGGAGCGCGTTACTCGCAAGTATTGAACGCGCGCGGTCAGCTACCAGAGTATTGTGCTTTACCTAAAGGCGTTGCTTTCCACAGACGCATGTGATTTTTTGTTAGGAAAAATGGGCTAAAACTTGATCAACCATTTGTTTGTATGTATGTTGGAGTATATGTACTATTTGCTTTCGTTATATGCATTAATTATTCAAATACAGTGATCGTTCGAAAAATTAAAACAAACCGGTACCAGCAATGTTTCTATTTCGTAAATATTTTCTTTTTCTGAAAAGTACTTTTTTCTATGAAATACAAAAAAAACGTTTGTTACTCTAAAGTACTTTTGTTTTGTGGATTTCTAGTGACCAATTTCATACGGTTTTTAAAAACTCTTTACATTTAAATTGTAAAGTTCTCGAAATTAGAAATGCCTTGCAAATAAAAGTTCGACCGATTACTGTATCAGTTTTATTTGTTCAAACACTTAATCTAAATGCACGCGCTTGGTTTTTGTTTTTGTTTAGGAATAAAGTGAATTCATAATTAGATTAAATATGGAGGTTTGCAGCCGTACATAACATTGAATATAACTGTATTCACACTTATATACATACCATTTACATAAACATACACCCATACATACATAAAACAGCAAACACCGTCTATAAACAGTTTCAAAATGCAGCTAGAGATCGACGCATATTACATATATATGTTTGAATGTATGTATGTCATCGTCAGCGTTATTCAGTTGTTTACTTAGATTCATATACACATATATACATAAACATACATTAATTGTAAGTATTCTGTTATATGATAAATTACAAAAACCAAACAATGCAATTGTAGAAAACATATATAAAAGCATATATGCAGCCAATTTGTACATAAGTAAAAAAAAATTACAAAACTCAATCAAAATCTTATTAAATTATTTGGAAATCAAGCTTGGCTTTTCTTTCCTCTCAATTACAATAGCACAACTTAAGACTACAACTTAATAATTGGATGATAAATGCTCTACAGCCGATCTCTCTACGGGCGATTCATGATGCGCAGCCTTCTGTTGGCTGCGTCGCTGCAGTAGTCCTCGATGGTTCCGAGCAGCGTAAGCAACTCTTGCTTTAGTGTTGCGGGTATCATGTAGCCGTTGATGTACCGTCTTGGCTCGTCGAACGTACGCTTCAGCAATCTGACGACCAGCCACAAGCAGTTGTCCTTGAGTGTGCGCAGGGGAAAGTGTATCAATACTTGACTTCGCACATCGCACAGATCCTCTGGCTGCTGTGGAGTTCTGGGTACGCGTATGCGCACAGGGTAATAGAGTCGCTTTGAGCGCACATGCATGCGTTCGCCCGTGTAGTAGTCGCGGAAATACCAAATGTGGGTGTTGTACGTATTGATGGGCACTCCTTCATTGGGTTTCAGCGTAAACTGAATGAACTCAGTTTCGTTATCACGTATCCAGTACAAATCTAAGGTGCGATTTGTTGTGTTGACAAACAGCACGTAAACCTCTTCTTCTCGCTGTGGTTGTCCTTGTGGGTGGTCGTCCCAGTTGTAAGGGTTGGCTGCAATCTGCAGCTCCATCTCGTGCAGAGTGCTTAGTCTATTTTATAGTGAAATCCACTACAAATTTTATTTTGTAATTTGTTAAAAGCGCACAAGTGTCTCTTGGTTTGTCATTCACAACTTATGCTGACATGACCATTCACCCAGCTGCTAATCGAAACGAGTTGGCAGCAGCGTTGTGTGACTAACAGCTGTTTATACACTGTTAACTGAATATAAACAAAAATTAGCTGCAATTGGACAAAACGCGATGGCATTTTGTATTGCTGTTATTGGCAAAGACGTTGGTTATATTTCATTTACACACATTCATTCTTTTAACGATGCAATTACGTTTTATAGAATGCACCATTGTATCTGGCCACATCTGACCTGGAGCGGGAATTGGATCTGCAGTATCATGTACATGCGGCTCTCGACGTTGTTGAGGAAAAGTGCATAATCGGCAAGGGTGCACTCGAGTCCAAGGAGCTCTACCTAGGCTTACTCTTCTCCACCGAGAATCACAAAATGTAGCAGCACCGTAGTGGCCACATTTGTTTTCCATTTCAACTAAAGTGCTGTCTCTAATTTCAGCTACGGCTTTGTCACCAATTCCCGGGTCAAATTCATTGTCGTCATCGATTCAAGCAACATCGCGTTGCGCGAGAACGAAGTGCGTGTGGTAAGTATGAATGATATTAGGGGTGTAGTCCCAACTTTTATTACACACACATATGTAACGAATTTCATTTATTCTAATGTACATAGATATTTCGAAACTTGCACATACTCTACACGGATGCGGTTTGCAATCCATTCTACATTCCGGGAGAACAGTTGACCTCCAAGTAATTAATTTAACGATTCAATTCTTTCTGCCACTAAATCGTTTTTCTTTTTAAGGAAATTTGACCGATCAGTTCAAAAACTTATGAGCGGCAATGTCTAACTGAAATAAAATATTTGTAATCTAAAAAGATGTGTAAATGTACGTCAAATATATACCTATAAATTTGTATCTAACTAGTTATTTGCACGGATCCACAGCATTAAACTTAATACAAAAACTGGCCACAAGCTTTTCTTCCTAGAATTGTTCTCCCCAAAGGAATTAAGGACAACTGCATTAGGAGCTTATCCAAGCCATAAGAAGATCCCAAAAATATATAATATTCCCGATTTCGCCAAGTAATTAAGACAACGTTTTAATTGAAGTTGTCATCATGAGCGATCAGATAAAATATACAGAATTTATTAAAGAATCGATTGCCATTAGTGATAAGCATTTTTCGATATAAGTAAATATATGCAAAGTTATAAAAATATAAATTATTCCAGCAAGATGTTATCTTTGGAATTCTCATTGGTAGCAAAAGTCAAGGTTATTTCGAATTTTTTCAAGTTTAATTAATGAGCTTTAAGTTTATTTCCAGTGTCGAGTGTTTAGCAATATTAAATTAATGGGCGTTAAATATGATTTAAATAAACATAAAATTGAGTAAGCATATTTAGTTGATATTTAAGGAAAATACAAAAATTCTCACAGTAATATATGGAACACGAATCGAAACCTGTTCATCACGTGAGACAATGCCAAAAACGAATGCAAATTCATTGATTTTGGATTAAAATAAAACAGCCAGATATATATTAAGATATGAATAAATGAAACGGCAATGCTGATGCACTATCAAATAATCTAGTTTTCTTAAAACTCACATTTATTTTTATTATATCAATCAGAAACACTATAAAATAAAATTAAGTCTTCAGTCCAAAAAAATTCATTATCTTCTTTTTACCCATTTTTAATGGGTTCAGGGTATACAAATTGGCATCGGTTCAGTGTCTCACCTTTGGACTCGATTTTTCCTATCTTTGAATCCAGGTTTTAGTTACTTGTTTTAAATTTCAAAATAAAAACCAGTTTTATAAATTATTTTTTATCAGTATCAGTTTTAATAATGTTGATTAACCTAATGATGGTTTAAAAACATTGATTTAATAGTGAAACATACAGAGATTCCCATTTCATAATAATGTTTTCAGAAAACATAAATTTTTGTTTTGTTTAATATCTTAAAGTAAAATTTTGATGTTTTCATTTATTTGTCGTTTTTAAGATATGTATGCATGAAATTAATTACAGCAAACAGTTGAAGTCTTATTGCCCAATTATGTTGTTCCCGTTTGGTTCAGGTTCGGATTTATATTTTTTTTTTTGGTTCACGGTTTAGAAAAACGTTGAAAATCGGTTTGGTTCAAGCCAGGTTTAAAAACAACCCGAATTTGGAACAATTTCAGTGTTACTCCTGATTGATTTAAGCTAAGGATTCACAAGTAGAGGGAAATATAGTGGCATATCATCGTAAATTTGACGAACGTTGCGACAAAGTTATACTACTACTCCAAAAGATAGAATACTACAAAAACGAAATAATAATTATGACGTCTATGGATGTTTTCTAGTTGACAGATAGTATCTGTCATATATATGAGTTTCCGCTTGTTATACTGCTGCGAACTTGTTATGTTTATAAACCAAACGGGTATAGAAGATAAGATGAGACGAAGCGATATGTGATATGTGTGATGCGTGGTACAGCAAAGTCTGAGCGTGAGCAGAAAAAAATTGTTTAAAAATTCAGTTGTACTGGAAATAATAATATATTTACATAATTAATGATAATTAAACATTCCAAGCGCTTTGGACAATCGGTATAAAAGGTTTGTGGCTTCAAACAGTGGCTATCAGTCAGTCTTTCGAAGTCTTTCAGTAAAAACCATGAAGATCATTGTGAGTGCTCCTGAATAGAATCACAGCAAAAATGGCGAAGCAGAAATAAATCCTTTTCTTTCTTTCTCCACTCAGATTGCTTTCTCCTGCCTGTTGGTGCTGGCTTTCGCCAACGAAGATGCCAATGTTCTGAGGAACGATGCTCAGGTCAATGTTGACAATTTCCAGTATGCACTCGAGCTGGACAACACCGTGAAGGTTGCTCAAGAAGGCAAGCTCAATGGTGAGGAGTGGGTCGTCAATGGCGACTACAGCTACAAGTCTCCCGAGGGTGAGGATGTTGGCATCAAGTACGTTGCTGACGCTAACGGCTACCAGGTTCTGACCGCCAACCCTCCTCTGCCCACCTCTCCCCCAATCCCAGAGGCCATCCAGCGCGCCATTGAGTACATCAAGGCCCACCCCATCCCAGAAAACCAGAACTAAGTTTTCATTTGTTTGCAATAAATACATAAGGATTTTATAAAAAAAACTACTATTTGCCAATTACTTATTACAATGTTTACAGAATGCTTTATTTTTAAAGCTACTTATCAATAGTGCTATATGCAAATTTTACTTTTACTTGGTAACCCTGAGAACATATGGGACGATATACTCACTTTTTATACCCTGAACCCATTAAAAATGGGTAAAAAGGGTATTATGGTTTTGTGCAAAAGTATGTAACAGGCATAAGGAAGCATCTCCGACCATATAAAGTATATATATTCTTGATCAGTATCAACAGTCGAGTCGATTTAGCCATGTCCGTCTGTCTGTCTGTCCGTCCGTCCGTCTGTCTGTATGAACACGCGGATATCAGAGACTACAAGAGCTAGAGACTTCATATTTGGAATATAAGTTCTCGTAGGCCCGGGACAGATCAAGTTTATTTCATTTTATCGATAACTCGTACCGTTTAAAAGTTATCGATAAATTTCGATTTCAGACTTGCGTTTTTGGGACATAACTTCAAAGTTATAAAAGCTAGAGGCCCCAAATTTGGCATGTATAATCTCGAATAACATACACATGTAACAAATATTTCACTTTTTGGATACCACCCCCCAAACCCCCCAAAAGTTCAAAAAACCCATTTTTGAAGGTACGACCTTGCAATTTGGTGTGGTCACACATATTACTGACAATTGTTTGCCCCAAAAATTTCATTTGTGGGGCTCAGCGAAAAAGCAAGCTAACTGCTTAAACCGCTTGCACTGCTTATACTGCAGCATGTGTGTGCTTAGATTAGTATGAATGATTGTAAGGACTGGGTTCAGGGTATCTCGTAGTCGGGCACTCCCGACTAGAGCACTCCTACTTGTTTATATATAGTGCATTAGACGACACTTGATAGTTAAATGTCATATAAATTTAAAGATAAATTATAGCAGAGTCCTTATATAGTATCTACTATTTAAATATCTTCCTTCATTGAAATACTACATTTTGTGGTAGCCTAAGTTAAATAAACAAAGTTGCAATAAGCTTTGCGAATTGGCATCCTTTGATGTGTAGTAATTCTCAACTGGTTTAAGTTTTGAATTTGAAATTTTTGTATCGATAGGAAAGTCTGCTGATGATTGAGGTTCTTGAAATAGCTATACATATAGAATGTTGTTTGCTTGTATCCTGTTGGTTTTTGGTTATTCAAAATTTTAATCAACACAATTGTATTCAAGCTAATCTGTTTTAAACCATAGTAAACTGTTGTAAATTTCACTAAAACAATCAGCTAAATTTTCTTTATTTAAAATGTAGACCTCTTCAATTTGTTTGGAATATTTGTGTATATTTTGTTGTAAGAATGTCTACGAAAGGATAGTTAATAGTTTCAATCCATAATATGTATTGCATGTTTTATGCTTGATTATTATTTGTAATCTTAAGTTTACTCTTTCTATTCTCACTTAGGTGTAGGAGTATCCAATTTTATTAGACTGATTGGTGTTTTTTCTGTGTTTTAGCAAATCCGTGCAACAAATCTTGGACAAATGTACAGGTGCGTATCAGAATCTTAAACTTAACCTTTTATTTTTAGAACACGATATTATTCTTCATAATTAAGTTTGCTTTGATTAGTCTAACATTCAGATTAATTATCTGTGTCTGACTGCATCTTGTAGACAATAAAACAAATACATTCAATAACATCGTATCTCAATATTTCAAAGTTCTGCGTCATTTTATTTCTTTATTTGGGGGGAGGCACAATTAATTTCTCCCCAGGCAAAATGTTAATGATCTTGCAGGCAAAACCATCAATCGAAGCATATGCAATTGTATATATTCGTATATTATTATTTCCGTTTTGTTTGCTACAGACGCAGTGCCAGAAAACAAGTTTGGTCACAAAAAAAATTAATGTGCCGCCATGCAAATGAGGGTTAAGTCCGACACGCACAAGTATCAGATACATACATATATATACGATGTCTACGATACGGTGGTCAGCAGACAGACATTCAGACAGACATTGCTTATAAATGGTATTTTCGGTTTCAGTGACAAGCAGCGGTCATGAACTCTATGTCTTAGCTATTTGTCTGCCCAAAATGTAGCCTCACTTTTGATTATGTTTCGCATTTACATATGTTTGCTTTGTATTACTGTCTTTGACCTTGTTCTTTTGTATTAATTATTGATTAATTTAATCCGTTATTACCCTGTTAAGGTGTTTGGTTATGTAGTTTATTTATTTGGGAACTTAATTTGTAAATTTTTTTAATATTAGCAAAATCAAGAGATCAATTCGTTCCTTCCCATTTCGACTGCTAAAAAATGCAAGAGGCAGAAAATTTTTTATTGAGCGGAATTTTCGTTTTTTAAGTGCACCGCTAAAAAGTATGCAATGGTTTTTGTATTTAATTAATATTAACAATTTCTGATCTTTGCCTTACGTGGGCTCCCAATCTCTGTTTGTCAGCGTACCCCAGTCGGCTTTTACTGAAAAGTCTTCCATCGTTAGTTGCTTCCTAAGCAAGTTAATTAACGGCAATATAGCTTGCCTAAACTTTTTTGTTTCTAGACCAACCAGAAACTATGTCCTTTTCCTTTTGCCTTCGTGCACGACTGATGACGCCTTGCATAATCCTCTTTGTGTTCTCAACAAGGCCCAAAACAATCTATTCCAAGTTTTCGCTGCAGAACTCTTTCTCTCTCTCTTTTTCCCTCTCCCAATATTAATCGTATGATCTTTTGAATTTACGGGCTTCCTCTGCCAGTAGTTAGTTAAATATTATTTTTTTTATATTTCTCTGTATTCCCTTTTATTTATGTCCTATTTCTTTATATTACTCCATTTGGCTTCCAAATATATATTTTTCTTTACTCTCTCTCTCTATATTCTCTCTCTCGATTTTTAACTCTTAATGTTTTAAACTAATTTGAATAATTTTTTGTTTTTTTTTCTAAATTAAATATAGTATTTTTATTTATTTGTATACTTTGATTGGGGTTTTCTGAGTTTTCCACAATCTTTTCCACAAATGTTGGAACAGATTTTATACATTAACACCCCAAGATCTTAGCGTAATTTTAACACTATATTTTTAAAATATTATTTATATTTTGAAATGTTTTATAATTACAATTTTAAATTTTTCTGTGTCGCCTGTCACTAGTCGACAATAAATAAATAAATTTAAAAAGAACTCATTCAGTCTGCTTGAAAGCAAATTGCCTTTACTTCTATGGTAAAGCATTATGTATAGATCCATATTCTTGTATATATTTATTAATATTTCATAGATAAGATTCCGATCTGAGCGCTCTTAAGTGGCTGCTCAAATGTAAATCTGTTAGCCCTTGAGAATGATGAGTGTAGTTTCGTTGGGAGAGGGATCGTTTAGCATTTGCCACCGCAATTATAACGACTGGCAATTTGGTTTGTGGGCATTGACAAAGTAAATGCCGCCGTTGCCATCATCCACCATCCATAGCCCAGCCAAGAAAGAGCAACGTCTGCCGAAACTGAAACTGAGACTCAGCCTGAGACTCAGACTCAGACTGTGGCTGTAGCTGTAGCTGTAAAAGTGATCTTAACGACGATCAAGGTAATATCGTCAAGCAGCTGAAGTGCGCCGTCGTCAAATGTCAAAACAACAGCATTGAGACGCTTACTCTGGCCGCGGTCGGCTTGTTCTGGTTTTCCGAAACACGTAGCAGCTAATCGTATCGGAAACTCAACATGAAAATATTGACGGAGTGTAAGCGAAAACTAATTTCCACCGTCATGCCGAGATACGAAGCGTCCAAGCGTCCAAGACGTCAATCTGCCAGCGCAGATGTCGACGCTGTCCATCGCTGTCCATGCGAGCTCTGGCCATCGAATACCAACGGGAACGCGCTCAGCTTTATTATACGTAAAGTCAGCTTGAATGCGCTATTCAAACTACAAGTGCATTTTCATTCTTATATTCTTTTATATTTACGGCACTCCTCTGTGCGTGTTTTTAGTTAAATCTATTTTACCTTTCTTTTCTAACTATACCTTGATTTTTCTCCGTTATTTCTCTTTATTCTCTCTATCTTCTATCTCGCTTTTTACCTCTTTATTATATATTATAATTCCTTATATTATATTCTAACTTTAAAAAATACTTTTTATACTCTGATACCGAAGGTACTCATAGTATATTGGTTTTGTCGAATGTCCGTCAGGCCGTCCGTCTGTCCGTCTGTCCGTCTGGCCGTCTGTCCGTCTGTCCGTCTGTCCGTCTGTCTGTCTGGATGAACGCACGTATTTCCGAAACGATATTAGATAGACTCTTGAAATCTTTTGCGTTATGATTATAGCTATCTGCTTCAGATCAAGTTTATTCCAAATATATGCCACGCCCACTGGGAGGCTGGCAAATCGATAACATGTCGATACACCTCAAATCACAAATCGATTAAACGCGAATAACTCCCACAATTTTGAAGCTAGAGTAATCAAATTTGGTAGGTATATTGCTGGTGACCTCCCGAAAAAATTGGATCCTAGGTTAATCGGCCACGCCCATTATTACGCCCACCAGCCCCCCTCCAAAATTAATTTGAAATGCTTATATCTCCCGCAGTTTTAGAGCTAAAGCCACCATATTTGGAATATATATTACTGGTGACGTCCTCTACAGATTACAGAAACAAAATTTCGACCACGCCCACTCCCGCCCCCGTAATCGCGAAAATCGATATACATGAATGCACAATTCGATAACACGTGTATATTACCCGCAATTTTGAAGCTAGAGTCCCCAAATTTGGAATTTAGACTAGGGCTGACCAGCCCAAAAGATTGCGTCCTGGATTTTCCGGCCACGCCCACTAGAACGCCCCCAGCCACCCCGCCCCCACGAAACATGGAAGCCTATATCTCGCACAGTTTAAGAGCTAGGGCCACCAAACTTTGAGGGTAGACTTCTGGCCAAGTCCTCTAAAGATCGGGCCACGCCCCCGCCCGCCCCCAAAAATCGCGAAAATGTATATCTTCCACAGTTTTAGAGCTAGAGTCACCAAAATTGGAGGATAGACTTATTGTCAGCCCCCCTAAAGATCGGCAAAAAATTTTGGGGCCCCGCCCCCTCCCGCCCCCAAAAATCGCAAACATTTATATCTTCCACAGTTTCAGAGCTAGAGACATTAAACTTGGAAGATAGACTTCTGGTCAGCCTCTCTAAATATCGGTAAAAAAAAATTTGGGGCCACGCCCCCTCCCTCCCCCAAAAATCGCGAAAATGTATATCTTCCACAGTTTTAGAGCTAGAGTCAAGAAATTTGTAAGATAAACTTCTTGGGAGTGCCTCTAAAGATCGGCCAAAATTTTTGGGGCCACGCCCCTCCCGCCCCAAAGATCGACCATGCCCCTCCCGTTCCCAAAAACTTGGAATGCCGATTTCGGGTCACCCAAACACCAGCAAAAATTTTCTGTTCACTTGCTTTCAGCTGTTCTTAAAATGGTATCAGAGTATTACGCAGTCGGCTCCGCCCGACTGCAACGTTCTCACTTGTTTCTTTTCTATATTAACAAAATACTAATAATTTTTTTTATTGTTTTTTGGTTCGATTGGATTTTTTTCTTAAACCTTGCAAGCTTAACTTTATATCTTTAATTTAATATTTTCAATTTTATTTAAATGTTTTATTTACTTTTAAATGTCTTGTAATTTTATATAAATTCTTTTGTTTCGACTGTCAATAGTCGACAATAAATAAATGAACATGCTTTACAGGTCATGTTATAGAAAAGCTTTCAAATGACTGAACACATGTGGAGAGTGCTGACAATTATTAATTTTCATATCACAAATCAACAATAAAGTGCCACAGGAGGACCTGCTCATAAGCATAATAAATGAAAGACAACTGAACTCAAACAAACACTAATGTTAAACTTACAAAATATATTGTTAACTTTATAGAATCCCAATATACCCTAGACAGCTAGTAGGAACGGGTATGAGAAACCATACTCACAAAACAGTCTTCTGCAGTTTATATGCTTGCCTTCCAGATCCTGAACAGGACGACTGAGCAGCTGTTGGCCATAACTAATTGTTGGCCAGCTAAGTTATTAGAGCCATATTTTAGCAACTAGCACATTAAAAAGAAATAAAACAAATGACCAATATGTCAAAATGACGTCAAAATAATTGTCAGCTCCCTCCGGTGGGTGCTATCATAATTCATAACCAAGTCGAAGCATTTTCTTAAATAAATAAAGCCAAGTATATATAAATATATATGTATATATTAGCCATATAGCTAATTAGCATTTGCTGCCTGGGTCTGTTTTTTAATTCAGATAAAACAGCGAATATATAGTATATTTAAATGTTAGCTATAAATCAATAAAGCCCATTTACTTTTGCCATAAAGCAAAACAAGCGTTATTAAAACTTATTGCCGTTTAGAATTTAATTTTAAATAGGAATTTTCGAATCGCTTATAAAATTTCTGTGGCGCCCAACAAAAACGTTTGCGTGGGTGGGCGCTGGGAAATTTTGGTGGTATGTAGTAGTATGTGGGTGGCGAAATGTGTGGAACCAATTAATTAATTCGGTTAGCAATTTGATTGTTTAATGAAATTATGATGCTTACAAATGTGTGCTCGAGTCGCCAGTGATTGATTCCAGCAATAAATTAATGTGTGAATTGGCAATTGTGAATGTAATTCAATGAACATCGCGTGCCGTTATAATATACACTGCAAGAAATTGTGCTGACACTTTAGCAATAACAACATTTACATAAGAAAATGGACAAATAATATATAACTTATATACATATACATAATATATATAGCAATATACAAGAACTACAAAATACTACTACATATAGAATTAAAATAAAAAAATAAAATAAAAATTAAGTTTTCAATTATGTATGCAAATTCAAACTTTTTACATATTTTTAAGGGCTTAATTTCTTGCAGTGTCGCATAAATATAATTATTGTTCTCCACATTAAGCTTAGCAAACCACTACAAAAAATTCTATTACTCTTGCTGGTGAACTGGTGGCCAGCAGTGTTTTTCGAAAATTTCAGAAATTTCCATCTGTGCATGTGTGTGTGTTGGTGTGTGTTGGTGTGTGTGTTGGTGTGTGCGTGTGTGTAAGAAAGTTTGTGCGTGTATTGTCGTAGTTGTTTGCTTTGTGTGCTTTTATTTTTGAAATGCTGTTGAAAACCATAAATTAGCTTGTTACTTTTGGAATGCAGCATTCAGTGACGTGTGTGTGTGTGTGCGTGTGTGTGTGTGCGTGTGTGTGTGTGTGCGTGTGTGCGTGTGTGTGTGTGTGCTTGGAGCACATGAAGAAATGAGGAACTGTTTCAGTTGGGCGCACAGTCGTTAGCGGTGATCTTTCGGGTGAAGAACAAAGAACAGCAAACAAAACCAACTCAAACATGGAAAACATCGTGAGTTTAGTGTTCAAATCCGCTTAACTTTTTTTGATAAACTCATGTGTGTGTGTGTGTGTGTGTGTGATTGCTTAACAGGATGAGGACCTGACACCCGAGCAGATTGCTGTGCTGCAGAAGGCATTCAACAGCTTCGATCACCAAAAGAGCGGCAGCATTCCCACCGAAATGGTGGCCGATATTCTGCGCCTCATGGGCCAGCCCTTCGACAAGAAGATCCTGGAGGAGCTGATCGACGAGGTCGATGAGGACAGTATGTGTTATAGCTGATATCGAGCAATGTTCCTTCTATACTCATGTATCTAATGTTGCGTGCAGAATCGGGCCGCTTGGAGTTCGAGGAGTTCGTGCAGCTGGCTGCGAAGTTCATCGTGGAGGAGGACGACGAGGCCATGCAGAAGGAGCTGCGTGAGGCGTTCCGACTGTACGACAAGCAGGGCAATGGCTACATTCCCACCTCCTGCCTGAAGGAGATCCTGAAGGAGCTCGACGACCAGCTGACCAACCAGGAACTGGACATCATGATCGAGGAAATCGACAGTGATGGCTCCGGCACCGTGGACTTTGATGGTAAGCACTCGACCAATTAGCATCTGCCCGCAAACTGTCAGAACTGTACTGTGGGCAACACTCTTGGCCCCCAGCCAGCACAAATGACGGCCATGGCGACACCATTTCTCTCCTTCGCCTCCGCCCACAGCTCCCTTGCCATTAAATCGCGCTAAATGCCCACTATTCCACTCTGCTCCACGCAGAAAATAAACAATTGTTGTCTGTCTGCCCTTGTTGCCATCTATTTTCGGCTGCCTTTGTACTATTGTGTATCTATAGGTGCAATTGTGGATATCTATAGCTGTATCTATGTACATATGTATATACATGTGCACGTTTATCTAATGTACCACTTTGAAACTCTTTCACTTACAGAATTCATGGAAATGATGACGGGCGAATAAGCACACTGTTCCCTTTTGAAGTTAACCACAAACAAACATTTCTACACTTTTCTATGAAAATGCTAAAAGAGTCTTTAATAAACAAGTAAAACAAAAACTGAACACTGTAAACTGTGAGCCTTGTTGATTGTGGAGCTGGAACTGGCTGTGTCAATAATATACTTAGTTGCATCTCTTAAGTCATCAAATTCAGTGACTTTACGAATGTGAGTCTAAGACTGTGACTTAAAACTAAAGTGGGCGAGAAAGAGGAATATGTTTTTAATTCAAGGATAAATGCAGAAAATTCTTAAATTAAAATATATATATTCCAAGAACAAGTACATTTATTCTAAATGCAACAAGATTGTTTTCTTCTTAATATGTGTTACCATCTCTAAGGCAGGGATTTATTCACACACCTAAGTTTTCAATAATTGTATTTGCCAACTATTAGTAAAAACAATTTAACAATTTGAAAATTAGATTTGAGCTCACGACCTATTTTCCTTTGCAATCGACTAAATTGCGACTATGAACTGACAAAAACGTACTTACAGTAAGATGGTATAGTCTCATTTAAGAAAATACATTCTTAATTTGAGATTGTAGACCTTGATTTGAAATACAAATTCTTAGTTCTAGAATAAAATATGCGTTGGGCAAGATTAGTTGTTTTCTTACCAATCAGTCTCATATTAATGAAATTAAACCTTTAATTATGCTTACACTTTCAATGACCGCGAGTAAATGAAAAATTATAATAAGAAACATGATAAGATCATAATATAGAGATATACCATTGACATGGGCTAAAGTGAGCGAGGTAAGAATTGGAGTTGGATAAGGAATGAATAGCAATTCAAGAAACTGGCTTTCAACCTGTTAATGATAGAGATAGGAAGATAAAGTCGTTTCAGGTTTTCCTGGGCAACAAACAAATCCTAATATTATTTGTGAAGCAGATTTTAGCCAATTCTTATATTCTTTTAATACATACACACATTGCAAATAGGTAAATGCTAACCGTTTTATGTTTAAGCCAAGTCAGTGTTAAGCAGCTAGCAACTGGAATAATGCAAGCCATAACAATTGCGCTAAAAATAATCAATTCTCAAACAGGAACTATTTGAGCTAACGGAAAATCCAACTAGCCAAGAACACGCAGCATGCGGCAAGCACTTGCCTCTTCTCATCATAACTCAGTAACGCTCATCATCACAGTATTGCATCAGAGTTGGGACTGAGTCATGGGTTAATGAAGGTCCGCAAGCATCAATTATAAAGCTGATAAAACTGATTGAACTCCGATTGATCAGCAATGCATTTTGTTTGCTTCAGTGCCGCTCATTTATGTGCTAATGTGCTTTAATTTGGCAAGGCCAATGCGGCGTATGATTAATATGTGCCCGTCCAACCAGCCAGCCGGCATATATCACGCATACGCACCGTTTGACTGCCTCTAACTGTGTGCGTGCAAATTCCTTGCCACTTGGCTGACCTTCTCACCGCCCAGCTGAGCCAGCCTGCAAGACATCTGTTGGCCCCAAAAAGAACAAAACAAAACATAACAAAAAGCAAACCAACTCTTTTGTAACTTTGCTGCACTTGTGTGTCTCACAGTTTGTTGACTCAATAATTGAATTGCAGGCAGAACAAATAAATTGGCCAAATGCATTGCTTGGGCGTGAATGAGCACAGAACGTAATGACGAAGAGACCAGAGGCTATACACGATTTCTAGATGCCCTATAGCAAAGTAAAGGGGTGAGCATAATATTTAAAAAATGAGAACAATATTTAATAAATAATAATTACTTAAATGTGGTTTCGTTTAAATAATAACATATTAAATCCACTATCAAATCAATACCAAATGTTAGTTAATATTAATGCTGTTATTATTAAGTAATTTTTGTTTCTAAATAATTCTTAGAATAAAATAGACTGATGCATTATCTGTGCACATCTGTTAATACGAATAAGTTGTGATTTTATATGATGTATACATATATATTTTAGTCATATTTATATATCAATAATATTCCCTTTACGTGGCATATGAAGCTGGCAATTGACAAAAGTTGCAGCACAAAAAAAAAACAAAATAATTTTGACAACATGCTGCAAAATGCTCGTCTTCAATTGTTGCTGCTGCCTTTCTAAATCACACAAAAAAACAAAAAAAAATAGAAGCCAAAAGACAAAATAACAATTCTTCAAATGTCAATGTGCATTCCCTAAGTTGGATATATGTATATGTAAGATTTGTGTATATGTTTCTTGTTGTTGCACTTGGCCATAGAAAAACTAAATGACAAAATTGTTGCCACAACCAAACAAAATTCGCGAGCAGCTGCCCTTTTCTGTTGTTGCTGTTGTTGCTATTGTTGTTGGGGTCAATTTATAAAGTTGGAAATTTGTTGGTTGCCGCGGGCTTCTTTTGGGTGTTGCTGTCGATATTAATGGTTTTTATGACCACTGAGGAAAAGGTCAAACTGCGGACAACGCTCGAATTGGTCAATTGGTCAATTGGATGTTTTCTGGAAGCTGTGTGAAAGAACTTGCAGCGCACGCTTCAAAGGGCCGGTCTGAGATTTATTGACATCCGTTTCATAATGAAGCTGTAAAGTTGTTAAAATGCTTGCCGGCAATTGAAATCGCAATCGCGCATTGGAACTTTGTTGGGCAAAACGTGCAATCGAATTTGATGCGATGACTGCCGTTGAGAACGCGCAGGGAGAAGCGTTCAGCTTCGATTGGATTTCAATTTACGAGCGCAAAAACCTAACAACTGCCAACTGGGCAATTGGAAGCTTGGCAACTGCCAGTTGCAGCTTGTTAATTTGAAGATGCGCTGCCGAATGAAGAGCAGAGAGCGGAGAGCGGAGACCGGTGAGCGCGGAGCGGTGAGTGCTGAGAGCGTTACTTGAACTGGCAAAGTTGCATTGAGCAAACGCCAACACAATGGCCACACAGCCAGAGACGGACTAGCTGTCGTGTCTGTCTCCCTTTTGGCATGCAATTGTTTTTGCCAGCTGCAGCACAGCACACACACACATACACACACTCAAACAGCTGCATACGCTTGCACTATGGGCATCAAGTAATTTGCAAAGTAATTTAAAAAGGCGAATTTGTTTTTCAATATTTACCAGAAGCTGTAAAGCTTAACAGCTGTTAAATCAATCCAGCATATTAAATATAACTAAATTTAACCTGACCAGAAGCTGCTAAGTTTACAGCTGTTAAATCAATCCTGCATATTACATAGTACTAAACTTAAACGACCAGAAGCTGTTAGGTTTAACAGCTGTTAAACCAATCCTGCATATTACATAGTACTAAATTTAACCTGACCAGAAGCTGTAAAGCTTAACAGTCTATTAAGTCAATCCTGCATATTACATAGTACTAAATTTAACCTGAGAAGCAGTTAAGTTTACAGCTGTTAAACCATCATTTTAGGAACTGAATTTGAAAATTAAACATGATCTGTGTCATAAATTAATTTTGGATAGGTCGTCAATAATTTTGTAGAACATTTTAAGCTTCTCATATTAATGAATTTCGAATATTGGGCTGCTTAGTGTATTTTTTTCAATATTAATCATTTAATGGTTTGCCTTCCATTTGCTCTCATATTAACAGTAATATATTGTAAATGGTATTTCAAATATTTATATATATACAAAAATTGTCTTCCAGATTGTATAGAATAACCTATAGAGGACTCTGCAATAACACGCATATTTTTTTGCGAAATCCTTCTAACAATATAGGAACATATACATGTATCGTAAACATATAAGAAAACTGACCCAAAAGCTTCGCTTTATCGTTGATGTACAAATGTATGCCAAAGAAGGAACGTTTTTGTGCCACAGTGGTTTGCAATAAGTGCCATAAAGTATCAAAATCTCAGCAGCAGCCGCTCTGCTCCGCTCAACCTCAGCTTCAGCAGCGTTTTCGTTCATTCCATTCCATTCGATTGCATTTGGCGCCAAACGATCTCTGGCAGCGTAGTGCATTTGTATAAAAGCTGGAGAACCTGCACTCCAGTCGGCACACAAGTTCCGTGACAATAGACGAGGCCACAACTCGCGACAGATTGCCGCCAGCAACAAAAGGATATATCCATAGATGAGACAATATTTATCGTGATTTGTGTGTGTGTGAGTGCGTCTGTTCTCGAACTCCTTTATAACCTATCGATTGAAAAGATAGCGGACAATGCAGCTGAAATTGGTGAGTCAATTAGCGACAAAGGGATATACATAAACATATACATAAGTACTTATATAAAGTATTATATATAAATATATGCACTAAAAAATAAATTAGGAAACGCATAAAATAGGCACCAAGGGCAAATAACCCTAATATTAAGAAAATATATTTCTTTATTAAAATATATTTTTTTATATTTAGAAATTGTTCTTAGATTCGAGGAAAAAATCTTAAAAAAAAGACTTGTCTTTGGCACCAAACATCAAAATTTTGTTGTTCCAAAAATTCATATTTTTGACTTACGTAACACTTGGATACTTTATAACAGTAAACATTAAAATATTAAATTATTTTTTTCATTTGAAAAAATATTTCAAATTCCGAGAAAAAAATGTTTTTGTAATTATCTACTTTAAAGCATGCTTAAATCAATATTGATATTATAATAACTTATATAAATAGTACTTGTCTACAGTTAGTTTCACCATTTCTGCATTACATTTCGGTGGTAATTAACATTTATCAGTCGGTCGAATTTCTAAATATTTATTCTCTTCTTTCAATCTACAAGCGCATATTTTCTTCAATATATATTTTGTTATTTATTTGTAAATAACCAACTAGCAACATGTAACGTGTAATTATACAAAAAGTGAGCAGGTTTTGTGAGTAGCTATTGTAAAAACCTTCCGGTCTATACTTTTCTACAGACTCCAGGCTTTCTAATGCTTAACAAGTTGAGAATTATAACGGCTATTTAAATTTATACTTAATGCTAATGAATGCTTAAAGCTCTCATGTTATAAGTCATGATACGATATCTGATTTCGACATGTTCTTCAATATTGCCCAATTGGGCTCCATGCGCCGTAAATTAATTCCGTTCTTTGCACACGCAACGCAAACACAAAAGCCGCCAAGTTGCTGCAACATGTTGGCTGGCATGCCAGAAACAGCAGCAGCTGCAGCAGCAGCAACAGCAGCAGCAGCAGCAGCAGCAACAACAGCAGCAGCAGCAGCAACATGGCCAAAGGTTTAAGCAAAACGCATAAATTAAAACACCATTAAAAAATCAGAAAAGCCAAATAGCGTCTGCTGCCTCATTGATGGAAAATCTGCGCAGATTCATCACGCAAAGTTGCCCAAGAGCAACTGGAGCCCATCGTGCCCGTGCCCGCCCCCGCCCCCAATGAAGATCAGCATCGTTAAGATTTATGCAGCGACGACCCAATTGTCAGCCCATTTGAAATCGCCTTCAATTATATTTTTGGCAAACAAAATTGACAATCAACAGCAGCAGACGCTTTGCGGGAGTAGAAGAGAAGTGGTGGAGGAAGCGGGGGGGGGGGATTACAACATTTAGGGGGGAACAACAGTCGATTAATCCAGCCCAAGATTCGGTCACGAACTGGTCGAGTCACAGTCTGGGCGCAGAAACACACATGCCACAAGCGATGACTCAAAGCTGTGGCCATTTAAATGTCAAATATATATTTTGGATGGCTATGAGAGATTCTTTTCAGCTGAGTTGCTTGATTGAGAGTGTCTCTAAAGCTGTTATGCTTTATGGCCAATTAAGTAAACGCTTTAAACTTCAACTTGACACTTGGCTGGCTCAGTAGCTTGCCACTTGTCGCAGTTAGCAAACTTGCCACCGACGCTGACTTAACCTTCTGCGGCAGTGGCATCAATGCCTCTTCAATAGTTCACACGCTGCAGCAAATGTTGCTGCAACCTCAACTTCAACTGCAACTGCAACAGTTGCAACTCCCAGGCGCATCAGCAAATACCAGAGTTCGTTTTCAGGCTGTAAACCTCCTCTCAATCTCCACAGCCTCGCCTCCCCACAGTCTTAAGGTTTTTTATTGGCTCAAAGTTGATGTTGCTGCCGATAGTTTAATAGTCGTCTTTAGCATTAACCACAACAATCAGCAACAACAACGAGAGCGCCATTAGCCACAATGCAAAACGTGAGCGCATTGTAAAAATGCCAAAGTATTTCATATTTTCCGAGATTTTCATCATTTTCCATATTCGCTCGGGGAGTGAGTGCGTCAGGTATTTCATTCATAAAGCGCCTGCCAGCTACCTGTTAGCTGTTAGCTGCTGTCAGCTGCCATGTTGGGCATGCTGTGCTGTGCCAGCTGTCAGTTAGCGACTCATGATTCTATTCAGTGATTCATTGTGTTTACCCTAAAGAATGGTACTATAGATAGATGCATGTGGTTTTCATTGAGCGGCATAGTTTTGGAGCCTGTTTCGTGGCATTAAGCGATTCACTTGCCACTCGGCTGGTTACAGAAGTTAACATGAAGTTGTCAGCTGTCCAACATTTTTACAATGCTCTTTACCACGTTTATATTCCGACTATTTACAAATATAAATAGCTTGCAAGCATTTAGCTACGCTTTATTTTGGGAAATTGTATTTCTTTCAACGCCAATCAAGAATACATTTGACATTATAGAAAAAGTATATAATTATTATTTCAATGAATCTTATGCAAAATACGTAAAAACTATTAAATCAGCATATTTTCTTTTAGGAGTCCAACTATATTGTTAAAATTGTTCAAATTAAACTGATTTGTAACTCATTTATAATAAATGTCACTATTCAAAACTTGTTTTCGAAACATAAGTACTTACATATAAAATGTTAGCTCCCAGTTAAACTTGAAAATTTAACATTTGAAATATAAAAGTTGTGTTAGATAGTTAAGGTAGCAACATGATTACAAATTAATCCTAATATAAGATGTTCCAGGTTATCTGCAGTCAGTTAGCTGTACTTAATATTTTCCAAAATATAATATTAGTCGTCCCAAGATCGTCAACAAAAAATCATTAAAAAAATCATTTTTTTTTATTATTAATTTCCTATATGTTAGAGAGCTTGGAAGTGTTGACAAATTGAATATATTAGGTTTTATATGTTTTAATGCCTTTTGTTTAAATTAAATAAAACATAAACATGCAGACCTTGATCAGAAAAACCGTATAGCAAAATTATTATTGATTATTGTAATTATTACAGACTATAATTATAAACTTATAATGCAACTTATACTAGTTATACACATTAGCAGATAATATGGCCTTAAGTATTTTATTACAAACTAGTCAAACTAACTGTTTTTATCTAGCAGGCATACTACTATATAATTAGAAGGTTTTGACCTTATGCCACTCAATTCCTAGTTGTAGAAGTTGATATAAAAGCGTCTAAAAGAATAAAAGTGTATAGAAAATACGCTATATACAAATCACTGCAAGACTCAGGATCGTAACTAGACAGCTGACCTGTGTGGAAATTAGTTTTGGGTGGTCCATCTCTAAAGAAAATACTCTCTATACAAGATTCAGGATCTTAATCAGCAGTGTGGAGATTAGTTTTGGCCTTTAATTAAAAACGAAACCCAAAATTTTAACCGAGTACTTTTTGTAATTATTTATTATTATTTATTTTTATTACTTACCTCGAGTAGTAAATAGTTCTGAAAGACTGGGAATCTTAAGCAGACATCTGACCTGTGTCGAAATTAGTTTTGTGTGCTGCTCCACCTACCTAAATCTGAAGTGCCTGCCCCAAATGTAGGCTCGTTCGTGTGCATGGCTTGTTAGTGGGGCAGACGATGCCACCTGGGAGCCACAGAGCCACAGAGCGTGCATCGCGATGGCATATATTGAGAGTGCTGTCTCGTTGCCCCACTGAACCCGTGCCATGCACCACTGAGTTTGCATAAATTAGTAATGTCAGTTGCGTGGATTGCTCTTATCTCTTGCAGGCTCTGCTGGCGACTCTGCTGACGTGGACGTCGACGTTGACGCAGGCAGCGCGGCTGGATAATAAATACCTGCCCCCACCGGCGAATGCGGCGAGTGCGGGCGGCGGAGCGGGAGCGGGTCTACAAGGTCCGGGTGGTGGCGGTGGCGGCGGCGGTGGCTTTGGAGGCGGCAACAATGGCCTGGGCGGCATCAACAACGGACTCGGCGGTTTCTCTGGCGGAGGTGGGCCGAGTCGACCGATTGGAGCGGCGCCTTCGCCACCACGCGCCCCATCCGCGCCAGCGCCACCTGCCGGCGGCCCACCCATTCCCATCCTGTCGTTCGTGAATGAGAACGACGGCGACGGCAACTATCGCTTTAGCTATGAGACGGGCAACGGCATTAAGGCACAGGAGGAGGGCACTGTGAAGAACAAGGGATCGGAGAACGAGATACCCTCGGTGATGGGCTCCTACACCTACACCAATCCGGAGGGTGAGCTTGTCGAGATCACCTACACCGCAGACGAGAACGGCTTCGTGCCCTCCGGAGCGGCTCTTCCTACACCACCGCCCATTCCAGAAGCCATAGCCAAGGCCCTAGCAGCCCAAGGCATTTCCCCACTTCCAGGTGGTGGCTACAGCGGAGGATCGGGTGAGCTTACTTCGGCATCATAGCTTGCTGCGTAGATCTAACTTACTTCTCTTTTAAGGGGCAACTGGTGCTGGTGCGTCGGCAGGAGCCGGAGCTGGTGGATATGGAGGCGGTGCTGGTCGTGGTGGCGGCGGTGGTGCCGGAGGATATGGCGGCGCTGGTGGTGGTGCTGGAGCAGGAGGATATGGTGGAGCCGGTGGTGGTGCCGGCGCCGGCGGAGGGGCCGGAGCTGGAGGATTTGGAGGAGGTGGCGGTCGTGGTGGTGCACCAGGAGCAGGCGGCGGTGGCGCTGGAGGTGGTGGATACGGCGGTGGCGCCGGTGGTGCTGGAGCAGGAGGTGCAGGCGCCGGAGGATTTGGAGGTGGCGGTGGACGAGGAGGTGCGCCTGGAGGAGGAGGCGCTCCTGGATTTGGCGGTGGTGCCGGTGGTGCTGGTGGTGCAGGAGGCGCCGGAGGCTATGGTGGCGGTGCCGGTCGAGGAGGTGCGCCAGGAGGAGGTGGCGCTCCCGGATTCGGAGGTGGTGCAGGCGGAGCAGGTGGAGCTGGTCGTGGTGGTGGTGCAGGAGGCGGAGGCGGCTTTAGTGGAGGCGCAGGTGGCGCTGGTGGTGCTGGAGCCGGAGGCTATGGTGGCGGCGCAGGCAGTGCTGGAGCTGGAGGAGCAGGAGGATTTGGTGGCGGCGCTGGTCGTGGTGGTGCACCAGGTGGAGGTGGTGCTGGTGGAGCTGGAGGATTCGGTGGCGGCGCTGGACGTGGTGGGGCACCAGGTGGAGGTGGCGCTCCCGGTTTCGGAGGTGGTGCAGGCGGAGCAGGTGGAGCTGGTCGTGGTGGTGGTGCAGGAGGCGGAGGCGGTTTTGGTGGAGGCGCAGGTGGTGCTGGTGGTGCTGGAGCCGGAGGCTATGGTGGCGGCGCAGGCAGTGCTGGAGCTGGAGGAGCAGGAGGATTCGGTGGCGGCGCTGGACGTGGTGGTGCACCAGGTGGAGGTGGCGCTCCCGGTTTCGGTGGTGGCACCGGTGGTGGTGCTGGTGGTGCAGGTGGTGCCGGTGGATATGGTGCCGGTGCCGGTCGAGCAGGCGCAGGAGGAGCTGGTGGCGCTCCAGGATTCGGAGGTGGTGCAGGCGGAGCAGGTGGAGCTGGTCGTGGTGGTGGTGCTGGAGGTGGAGGTGGATTTGGTGGAGGCGCAGGAGGTGCTGGAGCCGGAGGCTATGGTGGCGGTGCTGGCGGTGCTGGAGCTGGAGGATTCGGTGGCGGCGCTGGTCGTGGTGGTGCGCCAGGTGGAGGTGGTGCTGGTGGAGCTGGAGGATTCGGTGGCGGCGCTGGACGTGGTGGTGCACCAGGAGGAGGTGGAGCTCCCGGTTTCGGTGGTGGCGCCGGTGGCGCCGGTGGCGGTGCTGGTGGTGCAGGCGGTGCCGGTGGATTTGGTGGCGGTGCCGGTCGAGGAGGCGCAGGAGGAGCAGGTGGTGCTCCTGGATTTGGTGGTGGCGCTGGCGGTGCAGGAGCTGGAGGAGCAGGTGGAGCTGGAGGATTCGGAGGCGGTGCAGGTCGTGGTGGTGCACCAGGAGGGGGTGGTGCTCCCGGATTTGGAAGTGGTGCCGGCGGAGCAGGTGGAGCCGGTGGATTGGGTGGCGGCGCCGGTCGGGGAGGAGCTGGATCCGGAGGATTTGGAGGTGCAGGAGGTGGTGCCGGTCGAGGTGGTGCGCCAGGAGGCGGTGGTGGAGCTGGCGGTGCTGGCGGTCCTGGTTCGCAGTACATTCCTCCTGCTGCTGGTGGCGGACGTGGTAATGGGGAATTCGATCCACAGACCGGCTACAGCTATTAGATCACTGGAGATCGATGGATGGATGAAACCTCAATGCAACGCATTCTGCCGCGAAATACTCGAAGCTCTTAGCTCATAAGAACTCTCTCCGATATCCGACGGTATTATTTTAAATATTTATATAAGTTTCCTGGCCGTTAAGTGAATCAACAAAATTACAACTATGTATAAGATGGAAAAGAGTGTTTCGGGTGTTTTCGAATGAATAATAATGTATAAATGTTTCGAGTCGCATCTTAAGCTTTGCCAGTGTTGAAAGCTGCTCGTTGTTGCAATAGATCTTTAGAATAAACAAATTAAATGCAAGAAATTGAATAAAGCTTTTGTAAATGAATGAATAATACGCTGGAAAAGAATAATTTGAAAAGCAGCCAATAATTCCTGTAAAATGTTTAGAACAAAATATTTTTGTCAGCTACTTCGTTGGTATTTGACTGCTTTGGGTCCAGCTGTAACAGTGAGCTCTCATAAATTTTAACGATATCGTTTTTAGAGCTGATTCTAATTCGCAAATTATTCTTATTTCTTGAAATCTCTAAAAAGATGTTAAAATAGTACATTTCTATGGACATACTGCCCAAAATTTGGTATTCAAAAGGGATAAGGAGCAAAAAATAAGAAAATAAGCGGGAGTGGATTATCTTCAGTCTTTTCATTCGATAGATTTTAAAAGCTTAGTTTGACCAATAGGCATATGCTATAAAGTACACATGTTCCTTTCAAAATAGATTATGACGATGACTAATAAGGATATTGAAGTTTACAAGGATATTGAAGGCAAACGCTCAAAGATCATGTGAAATATGTCCAAAACCGACTTTCAGTTGTATGGCAGCCTTGAGATATAGTGGTCCGATGAGGCCTCTTTCGATAAATGTGATGTCCCTTTGAATAAGAAGTCGCACTGCCAAGTTTTATCGCGATAGCTGAAGGACTAGGACATATAGACAGAGAGACAGACAGACATGGTCAGATCAATTTGTTTTGTGATGCTGGAGCATGCTGAAAGTAACTTTCGATGGTCTCCTTCCATGCATTACAAGCTTCATACATGTTTATATATGTATATGGAAAATAAGAGATTTAGATAGAATAAAACAATATTGAGTTTTGGTTTTTGAGGCGCATGTATTTCATGCATTTGAATGCGACTAAATCGACTAATTCGCAATGAATTTGTGAATACTGAACAAGCAATATAAATAGTTGAATTGTTTTCTCATATCTTGGAGGACTTCTTGAAGCGTCTGTTGTACTGGTTGTAGCCATAAGGATCCACCAGCTGGTTTGGCCTGCCCCTCAGCTGCTGTGTTATAACTCCCTGTTGTTGTTGTTCGTTCCGTTGATCCTTTTGCTGCTGCTGCTGCTGTTGCTGCTGCTGTTGTTGTTGCTGGCTTAGATTCTGCTGGTTGAGATTCTGTTGGTTGAGATTCTGCTGCTGGTTGAGATTCTGCTGCGCCTGCTGCTGCTGCTGCTGTTGCTGCTGCTGCGGTGTCAAGTTGCTGCCCAGTTGCTGCTGACCAAACTGACCCGCATACTGAGCTGGTAAGTTGCCCGAGTGCAGCGAATTGAACGCCTGCTCCGGCTGATACTGTCCGGAGTTGGGGAAATTGCGCTGCTGCTGTTGCTGCTGCTGCAGTTGCTGCTGCTGCTGCAGCGGCGTCAACTGTTGTCCTGGTGCTGGCCGAAAGGGTGCAGTCGCCGGCGGCAGCTGTCTGTAGGGTGTCTGGTATGGATTCAAGTTGGGATTCAGCACACCCTGCTGATACGGCTGGGCGGCCCCAAAGTATGGGGGCGTAGCTGGAATACCAGTACCCTCGGCTCGAAAGCCATTCTCATCGGCTATGTAGCGCACTGTGATGGGCGTGCCCTCGGGCGAGGTGTACGAATACGAGCCTTGGATGACCTGGCAAAGTACAATTTAATTAAATCGTCTCGTTCAGGTTATAGGCAGGAAAAAACTGCTGGATGTCATATTTTCCTTACTTTCCTATTGCTTGCATTAAAAAGTCATCTCGGAACATAAAGTAAATAGCTATAAACTAATATATATCAATATGTATGTATGAGCTTAATGATCTTAATGAAACTTCTGCTTGGTTGCTCCATGCTTAGCTACAATAGGAACTGTCTCTCTAAAAACTGGTTCTTGTACCAACGCTTCCCAAGGTTTACTTTATATTTTTCCTGCAAGAAACATTTCAAATTAATTCATGAACGTTGTCACCCAGAGTAACTCGAGATAAGAACAGCTCCACTTCTCCGAGAATACTCAATTAGGCATAAGCATTCAAAACACTCCAAAATATTTTATATCAAACACCTCACCTTGTACACGTCTAGTTAAAAATGGTCCACTTTCACACTATCTATCAATCTGTTTTCTTAAAATACTAATATTTATCCTACTTATATAAATATTTACATCTTTAAATTTCCGATTTATGTTTACAGTGTGACCATAATATGGAAAAATCAAACTGTCTCCTAACATTTTGTCTTTTTTTGACTACAATACCTTATTGTTCTCCTAAAAACAATTGGTTGAAAATCATGTTCTTGGTACTATTTAATTGTAAATAAATATTTTCATAAAATATTCAATTTAGATGTGTTTTTTCGTTCCACCAATACAAATGCAAGTGTAATTCTTGTGTACCACCCTTTATATACCAGCATTTTCCTAGGGCATATCGATGAAATGAATAAATAGACCGAAAGCCTCAAAGTATACCTTGAAAGTGCCCAAACTAATTGCAGTTGCGCCTAAAATGCTGGAGTGGAAAGCGAATCGCTGGACTCACCTGCGCCTCCACGCCCTCGCCATAGCCCAGATTCTTGACGTATCCCTGGGCCTGGGCCATGGTGCCATCTGCTGATGAGTAGCCATAGGAGAAGCTGCCATCCAGATTCAGTTCGTTCTGGTAAGCGGTGATGGGCACATAGTTCTGCTGCTGCTGCGGGTACTGATTGTAGCGACTGTAGGGATTCTGGCCCAGTGGGTTCAGTGGAGCAATGGGCGATGCCAACGGACTCAGCGCATTGCCTTGTGCCGGAAAGAGACCCTGTCCCGTCGGCTGCTGCCGCTGGCGCTGAAAGGGCGACTGCTGTGGCAGCTGGCCTATCGTCTGGCGCTGCTGGAACGGTGACTGCTGGAAGGGCGCGCTGGGCAACTGGGCGTGGCCAGATCCTGAAAGTGCCAGCCACAGCACGCAGAACACTAAGCACTGCGAATGGAATCGAAAAGGATACATTGAGCAAATCAAATGAAAAGTGAAATATAATGTGATCATGTGTGCTTCGTATGTTATCATTTGGTCGTGGATCCTATTCCCTATTTAATACGGCATCAGCATCAATTGTTGAGTCTATACAGCCGTCTGTTTCTATGCTATCTTGATATAACTTTGGTTCTATCTGTCATACATTTTCTCAAATCTGGGGGCTTTGAAGGTAATTTTTTAAATAGAAAATATTTTCTTAATGTAGTTATGCACAATAATAATTATATCTTACAGGATGTACCTAGTTGTACCTAATAAATACCTGCAATCTGAGATCGGAACTTAAATAACAGAGTAAGCCTAAATTTATCCCAGTTAGTCTCGTATATCATCTAAGTTACTTATTTACTACTAAATATTAGCATATTTACACTTCACTTCAAACGTTTAAGTTAAATATCCCAAACTTCAAATTGAAAGTATTGATGTTAACAGTAAGTAATTTAGTATAACACACAAACATCCCTTGACAAAATTACTTAAATCAAGTTATAAATACACTGAGTTTTGAAATGTTTTCTGTTTGGATGTTGAGTGTGGGGCTGAAGGGTATCTCAGTTTTACCCGGAGCTGGCGCACGCTGAACTTGGAAGGCATTTAGGCTGTCGTCGTTGTCATAAATCTCGCGGAAAAACGTTTAACAAATTACACGCTCGATAAAACTGATGTTTCACTTGTTGTGGCTGTGGTTGTGGTTGTGGTTGTGAGGGGATTACGGGTATTAGCTATCGAGTGCTGAATACTGACTGCCACATGAACTAGCCGAGAGCGTTGCACCGACTGCAACTGCAGCATCGCTGGCTAGAACTATTTATACGACTTAGCCAGCCTAGCAGGCAGGCAGCAATTGAAGCGCTCGAGCAGCCAGCCGGGCCAGGCCCTAAAGCGCAGCTCGATCATAAGAAGATCGCCGGGTGCCCAGCGGCATCGCTTCCTGTCCACTGTCCACTGTCCACCTGCCAACACAACTATGCCCATATCTGCCATATCTGAGCGAGTGCCGGCGATCTTGATTTTGATCTTGTTGCTACTGCTACTGTTGCTGCTACTTCTGCTGCTGCTACGGGGGCTGTAATTTATCTACATGCGAATCGTGTTAACAACATGTAAGAGTGCTCTTGTCGAGAGTGCCAGACTTGGAGGATGCCCTGTACCCCACACAAACATTTGCCGCAAGTAAGCATAAACATACAAACAAGTCTTCTTCTGCTTTAATATCATCTGTGCATCATGAAACAAAACCTTCTAATTGCATATGTAATTATAATATTATATTAATATATTATTATATTATTATATTATTATATTATTATATTATTATATTATTATATTATTATATTATTATATTATTATATTATTATATTATTATATTATTATATTATTATATTATTATATTATTATATTATTATATTATTATATTATTATATTATTATATTATTATATTATTATATTATTATATTATTATATTATTATATTATTATATTATTATATTATTATATTATTATATTATTATATTATTATATTATTATATTATTATATTATTATATTATTATATTATTATATTATTATATTATTATATTATTATATTATTATATTATTATATTATTATATTATTATATTATTATATTATTATATTATTATATTATTATATTATTATATTATTATATTATTATATTATTATATTATTATATTATTATATTATTATATTATTATATTATTATATTATTATATTATTATATTATTATATTATTATATTATTATATTATTATATTATTATATTATTATATTATTATATTATTATATTATTATATTATTATATTATTATATTATTATATTATTATATTATTATATTATTATATTATTATATTATTATATTATTATATTATTATATTATTATATTATTATATTATTATATTATTATATTATTATATTATTATATTATTATATTATTATATTATTATATTATTATATTATTATATTATCGGTCACTTATAATTTAATTATTGGAATATTATTATTTATTCATGTTTTTCCTAGTGCAACAAGTGTGAACTTATTATTTTAAAATATGGATATTTTGGATATTAAAAGATTGTTTGCCAAAACTAATTACAACAATATTTATGTATAATATAAATGTCATTTATCGTTGTAAAATACACAAATCTACATATGAATTTCAAGCTTCAGCACTTTGTAATATATATATACATATATGCTGATCAATAATATATATACATTTCTTCCTTATCTGTGTACAGCAAATTCAAATTCAATTCGTACCACAAAGCTTAAATACAAATTATGAATTTGATTGTAAATTAGAATGTACCCATTTTGGGCACTTTCAATGTTTACAGGGTATAAGAACTGCAGTAGCAACCGTAACTGGCAGCTTTATTGGTTTTTTATTGGCCATTGACAGAAGGACAAACGAATTTGTTAGCATGCTGGCATGCTGGCATTGCCATGCTTGAGTTTTTCCGCAACATGTGTGCTTATATTTATGATGTTGCGTCCATCAGATACATAATCTATGTATGTGTATGTGTGCCCCACTAGATACATTGCCGTATGCAAATGCCGCTACTTTTTGCCTCAACTTGGGAGCATCTTTTGTTCTTAAGGTGTTTATGTGAGTTATGTGCTGACGGCTTTTTACTGCTCTCGATCTCATCTCAGCTGGCTCTGGGTTTTGGGTTTGTGGAGCCAAGCGGGCGTATACGCAACTTTTACCCCCAATGGTCAAGGTTGAGTTCAGTTGAGTGAAAAACAACTACATATACTATGAGGCCACCAGATATCAGTGCAGTCATTTATTAAACGCAATCTATCAAGGAGGCAGTCTTTCAGTTAGCCTGCGAATTCTAGCTCCAGCCGATGATCTTCCATTGTTTGTCCAATCTCATTTGTCATTTCTCGTTCGTCATGCTTCTGAGTTGCTCATGTTGAGGCGTTGGCCTGATCTGCTCAGTTATGATTGCCATAATTCATTTGCAACTTACCCGGCCCGGCCTTAACTGCTCGACGTTAATGCGATTTTCACGTTTGTCATCCGTTGCTCGACTGCAATTATTATTTTCGAACATACCTCGTTTCATGTTCTGCTCGCTGCCTAATTGAATATGTTCATTTTTATGAGGCTTTCCATTCGGAACGCTTCGGCGAGGTCAACGCTACTGTTGCGAATGGGCATGCCCAAAAAATTCCATACACTTTTAGAATGCTGTCTCTGCAGAAGTAATGGAAATACTGTTATTAATACACCATGCTTTTTTTTAACAGTTGAACATTTATTTTCTGTTTGTTTTTGAGCATTTTTTGTATCTCTTCAGCTTTTTGTATCGTTGCAGCCCGTTGTTATGCTTTAACTTCATAAAAAATGTATGTGCCGCCAAAAAGTATGCTATAGAAACATGCGACTTCATAGTTCATTTTGTTAGGCTGCTTTAACAGTCAAATACACTACAGCTCAAACTTAACATTAAATACTTATATAATTTAATATCGCTAAATGCCGTTTTTTTAATGTCCCAATAAATGCTTTGTGTCAGATAAACTCAATAATAAGTTTTTATTTTCCACAACTTAGTTTTGTCAACGAAAAACACTATGTCTCAGATTAGAGTTATCTGGAACTTCATCCTACATATAGGGACCCTATGTGTCAGATAAGTAAAAACAGCTGATGGCCTACTACGACTTCAACTTTTTTTTTCAGCCCTTCGTACTTGGCTTTCAGAGCCTGAGCTGCCTGCTCTAAGTCAACTACAGTTGCTTTGGTTTATAATCCATCTGGTTGTGGAAATAGTATATTTAAATTTAAATACCTTTTGAAAGTGGTTTTTTTAGATCTCAAGGCATTAAATACCGAATAGTATTTCTCGTGTATTTTTTAATACTGAACTGGACTATCGATTTATTTACGATAAAATTGTTAGGCACAATTAAACAAATATTAAATTTATATTGATTAGAAGAATTTACACAAATTAAATATTTGGACAAATTGCAGTCAAAAGGCAAACAAATAATAAAAAATATAAATGTTTTAAGAATATGTGATTCAACTGCTTACAAAAACACAATCAACTTTAACTGATGACATCAGACAGCGAAGCAAAATATAAAAACAAAACTAAATCACCAATTCGTATTAATTATTTATTTTTAAATGCCAGTATTTGCGAATTACAAATCGGTAAGCTAACAAAGGGCGAACATTTAAAACAAATTTGCTAATTGATTATTTTCTGCTTTTATTAATATTATTAACGTTTATAAGGCAGAAGTTTGTTGCATTTGCAGCCACAACTTTGATAAAGTTTGCATGTAAATTTGAACACTTATCTCAACAGCTTATATGAAACATGGACATTTTGCATTAATCTTAACACCTACATACATTTATATAATAAATATCTCTTATATCTTTATTATATGTGTTTAAAATATCTATAGGGCACTTTGGAATGGCATGCGAAATGTTGTTGTTTTGCAATATTTACGTTCAATTTAAATAATTTATGAAACTACATGAGATCCCAAGTTGCAGTTGTATCTTTATGAACAATACGCAGGGCAGAGATAAAGATGCGGCTGAAGTGGTGCAGGCGAATAAAATTAATGCAAAAATGCAAAAAGCACAACAAGCTCAACAATGAGAAATGGTGAATCGCTTGGGAAACAAATTACATTCGAACCGGAGCTGGACACACCT
The DNA here is from genome assembly GCA_035042425.1 of Drosophila flavopinicola. NCBI lineage: Eukaryota > Metazoa > Arthropoda > Insecta > Diptera > Drosophilidae > Drosophila > Drosophila flavopinicola. Next base: position 337,229 of record JAWNLL010000224.1, read on the forward strand.
CCCTTCTCAGCAGCAGCCAGCACTAGTGCTGTTATTATTAATGGTTTTTTGCGAATATAAAGCTGAAATGGTGGCAGTTGGCATTTGGCCGCCTCAGTTGCATTTGTAATTGCATTAGGCCAAGTTAGTTACTGCTAATTGATTCAGTCTGTAACTGATCTCCGATCTGTGCGTGTATCCCGCTGCTGCTGTTCCGGTTCCACTCACCCTCACCAACACCACCATCTTCATCCTCATCCTCCTCCTCATCTTCATCTTTCGATTGCTGCTTGCTAAAGGTTAATGTGTCGCATCTGAGTTATGCACTCGTTGGCATTGCGACTCAGCTTTAATGAGTTCCCATTTCAGCAAATGTATCGGGCGGCATTTCTGTGTTTCTGTGTTCTGTAATGCCAGACTTGTTTCAAATCGTCTTTGAATCAATTTATTAATACGTCTCTAAGCCCCGCAGCCCCCGATTCTGACTGTCTTTTAGTATTTTATTTTTGGAACTGGGCGTGTTGTTTGCAACGCCCATAGCGCGCCAAGGAAAATGCCAACACTGAATCAGAGCACAGTACGTTCAAAGGCAACGACTATGGCATGCCCTGTACATGGAATTCTGAAGTATTGTCAAGATTTGTTGTGTATTATAAATACAACATTTTATTTTAACTGACCATTTTATTAGTGTGTCTTATTTTTCATATATATGAATGGCATCTCAAGTACAACATAATATATTTATGGAATAAAATTGTTTAAAGCTGGAAAAAAGCGGCTCAACTTCAATAAATCTCATCTTTTTATTCTTCTTAACAAATATAAGTTTTACATTTATCAAAGAAAATGAGGAAAACCCTTTCACATTCCATTTACATTCAAAACACATGCAAGAAACCAAAACACAAATTAAAACATAAATAATAATACCAAAATAAATAAATTTAAGTTATTTTTATTTATTTATTATATTAGACATACATATATTATAAACTAAAACAGATTAAGCTTCTGCTTATTTAATGACATTTTAATTGCAATAATATAATTTTACTAAAATTGTAATAGAGAACAATATAAGAGTTATTAAATTATGATAATTACATAAAATATATTTTAAAAATGTTATTAAGTATATTTAATTTAATTATATCAGACATTAATATATTATTAAGCAAAAGAGATTAAGCTTCTGCTGATTTAATGACATTTTGATAGCAATAATAATAATATACTAACATTGTAATAGAGAATAATATAAGAGTTAATAAATGATGATAATTATATAAAATATAAAACATATATTAAAAATTGCATTTAAATATATTTAATCAAATTATATATAATTATATTAAAATTAAAATTAAGAACTTATATAGTTGAGAAGTTTCTTAAATTATAAAACACAACAAAAATATATTGTATGAAATGAAACATACATATGAACTTCAGATTGCCCTCTGACCTTCATCAAAAAACTGCCATATACACCCAACTGCAACTTTAGAGACAGTGTATTAGCATTGGGTAGTTGAGTCTAGAAGCTGCCACTGCAGGCTGCAACAGCAGTTGTTGTATTAAGGTTGCCAAATGGCTAAAATTATTATTAAATTCTTGTGGCATAAATGTTAGACGCTTCTCAGTGCCCACCCACTGTAACAGTACCAGTACCAGTGCCAGTACTAGTAATAGAGGCGACTCCAAGCGACTTGCAACGTGCTACATTCAAATGTGGCCACGGAAAGAGGAAAGCGGAATGGCAACTTTGGCGGAATTTGCATGGAAGTCAAGTGGAAAACATTTAGGCGAGTCGGCTGCAAATTGTTTTCTTAGCCACTCAGCCGTTACATATTCAGCACCTTTCGCTTTGCGAAGGCGCGGGGGCATGTGTGGCATGTGTGGCAAGGGGGGCATGGCCCGCCCACCCAGCGACATGTTTGTACAAGCAATTTGACAAATTTGATTAGCTGCTGCTGCACCTACCAAGACACAAGATACAAGATACATGACACCCACACAATCACACAAACATCTAACTGATGTGTCACAGTTAACAGCCAGACAATGGCCAATTTGGCAGCTAGGCAGTTACATAACTTGGCTAACTTAGCATTCTGGCCAACGGCTTTAAATGCAAATCTGCAGCTAACAACAAACAACTCACAAGAAGCAGTTCAACAAACTGCGACTTTTCGACTCGTCTCGCAACTTTCTATTGACCCAGCATTATCAGAGAAATGCCCAAAACTGCTATAAAAAGCCAAGAACATATTTATGCCCCAGCAGTATTAGCATAAAGTCGGAGCCACTCATAAAACATGTTTCGATTGGTAAGCAGCGACCATAAATGTCTTAAGAATCTATTGTAAACTGCCAGCTGCTGACTGCAAGCTCTTTGTATACGCTGCTCCGCAAGGAAAACGAGCATATTGGTGTTGTGCATCTAACAAAGGTAGAGGATTACAGCTTGGAATATAATATGCAGTATACCTAAGTCGGATAAAGTGAAACGATTTTGATTGCCAAGCTAGAGCTTAAATCTCCTACAAGCTTAGAGCTAAAGTCATCCAATTGGAAGGTTAGATCTTTATTTCTTTTAGAGACTGAAATTCAAATTCTTATGAACAAAAGTAAAATTTATGATACATAAAAATGTTATATTTAAAAATTAAAGTTCTACAAATATAAGATTATTGGATATTTAAGATTATGGGTGTATTGGGTGTTTGGTTGGGGAGAAGCCAGATAAAGATCAGTAAGAAGATGAAAATCTGACCAATGCAGACAATTTTGATGATTTCCTTCAAATATCGAATTCAAAATATTACTACCTTAGCAATTCCCCAAAAACGACTTCACTTGAAGATCTAGTTCTAAGATCATTGTCTAGTTTTGGGGTCATAGTCTCCATAAGATACTCAGCTCTTTTCCACTAGTTTCAGCAATTATGACATTGGGTTCAAAGTATTATGTACAACGTTCTTCTTTGCTATTTGCAGTGTTTACTCTGGATGCTATACTTGAGCAGCAATTGGTGCTTCATTGTTGGGGGAGAGGAGTTGGTGCCGATTGTTAAATCGCTGGCTGAGCAGAAGAACGACGGCTCCTATTTCTTTGCCTTCGAAGGCGCCGATGGCAGCTACCGTGAGGAGGTTGGCATCGTGAAGCGCTCAAATAAACACATGAGCAATCAAGATCAAGATAATGATGATGATGGTGATGGTGATGGTGAAGCGGAGCTGGAAGTCTCTGGCGTTTATCGCTATATCGATGGCAATGGCGAGCGTGTGGAGGTCAGCTATGTGGCCGACAAGAATGGCTTTGTGCCCATGGGCACAAACATACCCAGGCGGATAACGGAGACGGCACGTCGGGCAGTCCAGTTCCAGTCCAGGCTGGAGGTGGGAGCGGGCAAAGTGTTATAAAGTGTTATACACTGATTGGCTCACTGCTGCTGCTGCTGCTGCTGTAAATGCTATTCAAACAATTATCGAAATAAACGACTCATAAACCATGCTAGACAGGGCTGGCTAATAAATTCAAATCAATTCGAGTAGAGTCTCGAGTAGATTCGAATAGATTCGAGTCGAGTCAGCGCCAAACTATGCCAATGAGGAGCGCCAGTCGACTATCGACTCTCGACTGTCGAGTGGCCAAACTGGGCAACAACTGCGACACCTTCTAAGCACCAACAACAACAACAGCAACAACAATAACAATAACAACAAAGCTGCTGACTGGTCGTAAAACTGCTCATCGTGTACATATTTAATTTGGCTAGGTGCATCGCCAGTTTCGCTGGCCTGTCAGATATATATAAATTGTTGCAATTTTTATTGGCAGCTCGGCAACATGGTAATTTGGGGCTCGAACTGGGGCCCAGTTTTCGCCCGGGGCAGCAACCAAGAAGTAAGATGCTGTAACTTGCCTTAGTTTGCCCTTTGCCAAATGTCGTCAGCGTTGACACCAGAATAATGAACTAACATCAATTTCAATGCATGCTTTTTATTATGTACTTGAATTAATGTTTGAAAATTAATTTTCAATTTATTTTATTGATTTGAAGTCCGGCTATCAGTAGATAAGTAACTATTGATTGCTTTCAGTATTTATTATTAATTCAATTGCATAAAGCGATAAAACCCATTGGAAATCATTTATGCAGCTCATTGGAATTTTTATTTGATACATTTATCAACTGCTAAACTGTAATTGCATAAAAGAAATATTACAATGTGATTCTTGGCATGTTTTATTTTATATATTCTTGGGAACGCGGATTAAGATATTGTGATTTTGAAGTAATCAAATATAGAGGTAAAAATAGAATACAAAATGTTATTTCAGTTATTAGACCACTTATTTGATTATTCATTTGTATACTTAAGCTTGAAATACAAAAATGGGAATACGAAATATATTTAATGAGTAAGAGTTAACGATTATATTATAAATAGAGTGTGTGATGATATTACAAATTTATATATTTATATTAATATTAAATGCAGTCCTGGATTTAAGTTACCTACTCATTCAATCAACTGAACAACGAGGGTGCGATTTTGAATCCCCAGGTAAGTTTCTTATTGTTTTCCAAATAAGTTTAAAAGCTTATAGCTACATCCTATTCTAAATATAAATTTGTATTTTTATTAAAAGATTCAAGATATACATATGCATATATTGTACAATTGTTTAGCATTAAAAAATACTTTTAACTTCGATATGAAACCAAAACCAACAAATTTAAAATTGTATATATTTATTTGCTATTAATAATAAGAATACTAACGAAATTTGCTATATTGAGATCGGTGTTTAAACGACTTTTTCTTATAGCCATTATAATTTGAAGAACGGTTTGTTCCTAATTTAAGAAAGTTTCTTTTCGTCTTAAGCCCAAAAAAAAGTAAGAGCGTTGCAGTTCGGCGTAACCGACTGCGTAATACTCTGATACCATTATAAGAACATCTTAAAACAGGTGGAACAGAACCTTTTTGCTGGTGTATGGATGAGGATCTACATCCCATTTTTAGGCGACCAGAAATCTACCATCCAAGTTTGGCGACTAAACTGTGGTAGATATAGGGGACCCTAGGAGCCCCGAGTGTGGCCGGTAAATTCAGGTTGCAAACTTTGGGGGAGGTCGCCATACCCAAATAAACACGTGTTACCGATATGTGCTTTCGGGCTTATCGATTTTCGCGATTACGCGGACGTGGTCGAAGAAATTGTTCTGTGATCTGTGTGGGAGAGTATCAGTAATATATATTTAAAATATTGTGACTAACTCTAAAACTGTGGAAGATATAAGCATTTCCAAATATTTTTGAAGAGGGGTTTGTAGGCGTGCAGTATAAACCTAACATCCAATGTTTTGAGAGCTCACCAGCAATCTTCCTACCAAATAATATGTCTCAAGCTCTTAAATTGTGGGAAATATTCACGTTCTATCGCTTTAAAATTTGTGGTGTATCGACATGTTATCGATTTGAAAGCCTAATAGTGTGCGTAGCAAAAAAAACTTAACACTTTGTCTGAAGTAAATAACAACAAGTATATTAGTCCAAGTTTCAAGTCTGTATCGTTAATAGCGCCGAAAGAACTTGCGTTCAAACAGACGGACAAACTCAATATCTGAGTATAAAAATCTAAAAATAATATACTCTTAAAATAATAACACGTTCTGCTTGCCGTTTTGTTGTATGCCTTTTAAACCATACTGTTATTTATGTATTGAGGTATATTTAACCGAAACTATCCAAATTTTGGCCTAAAAAGCTAAAAATAACACCAAAAAATGTAACTGAAACGTATTCAAATAGCTAGCACACCTTCCAAATTGGGTTGAATCAGAAAATTGGCTGCTGACGAAGCTATGGAAATACCTCAGGCACTTGTTGTTGTTGTTGTTGTTGTAGTGTTTGTTGAACTCGGGGGCTACTCCTCCTACTCCGCTGAGGTGTCATTGGTTCGCATATTACACGAGTCACATTCAGATGGAGATACTTACTAATAAATTACGACAAGCATTACACAAAGCGCTGACATTTTACATGCTAAATGAAAACATTCGTGGGCTTGGTCATGATGATGATGACGATGATGATGATGCTGATGATGCCAATATGCTGAAGCCGTCAAGTGGCAATTAATCGCAAGCACCTTGAGTGGGTGAAGCTGCTTGGAAAGGCAATGGCAGCCGTGAGCCCGCTAATGGATGCACTGATCGGTGCCATCAATCCGAAAGATACATTCCCCGCTAAAGATACACAGATACAGATTCAGATAGATATGCGCTTGCGGAAGTTGCTGCTGTTGCTGCAGTGGCTCTGGAATAACTGAGTGGTTGACACATTTCTGGCACTTTGCTTTGCGACCCTGACATTTAGCGTGAAGCGTGAAGCGCGAATTCGAGCATCGTTTAAAGTTTGGGCCCGTAGCCGCAGCTGCCATAAACCGGGATGCAAACATGTTTGGCATGTTGAATTGAATTTGATTCGATCGCAATGCGTGCTTTCGTCTTTCGGCTTTGGGCCGCATATAAAAGAGCCGGAGCCACACTCGAATGCTCCACACTCAAACTCTCGCTTTCAGTGCTCCCGTCTCAATATACTTATATATCCAACAAAACACGCGAAATGTTCAAGTTCGTAAGTGGCTGCTGTCGCAAATCAGTGCAGAAAATGTGCAAATGGATATTAATAATTGGCATTTTTGCAGCTGCCATTGCTCGTCCTGGGTGTCCTGGCCAGCAGCGTCTGCGCCCTGCCCGCCGCAGAAAGGGAGGTTGAGGTTGTGCCCATTCTCAAGTCGGAGATCACCAAGCATGAGGATGGCTCGTACCAGCACGAGTACGAGGCTGGCGATGGCACCTCGCGCCAGGAGGAGGCCTACGTCAATAACGCCGGCTCCGAGGATGAGGCACTGGAGGTGAAGGGCTCCTACAGGTACATCAACGATCTGGGCGAGACTGTCGAGGTGCACTACACGGCAGGCGTCAATGGATTCGTGCCCACTGGCTCCATCATCAATCCCGAGATCACAGCGGTCGCCAGCGCAGCCAAGGATCTGCCCAACCTGGACGAGACTGCGGCAGTGAAGGCGTAAAGAAACCCCCTATAGATATGTAGTTGTGAAACTTTGAAGTGCCAGCGAGTTATGAATAAATCAAATCAAATGAAATGAAGAAGAAACCGCAAAAGTGAGAAACATTATTAGCTGCTTATTGGGTGCTTTCGGCTGTTGTTCGCTGCTGTTTTGCATATCTCAGAAATCTGTGTGTTAACTCTCTCGCAGATGCCTTGCTCGACAGACAGATTAGAAATTCCCGACGGCGAAGACCTTGAACACAAACTTGGCACACTTGCAATTAACCCCTCCTCGTGCTCCTCTCTCAGTAAACAAATGGTAATGACCAGTCGTTTAGCTACTTTGCGCAGTACAGTGAAGACTGCTATAGTTGAATTCGGTTAGTTGAAATATCAATCAAGACTATAATCTGTCTGCAATTAATAAGATTAATTTGTGATTATTGGTGCTTCAAGTATAAATTTAGTATGTGGTACAGGGAAGCCTGGCACAGATGAATCATATTCGGAAATGGATCAATAATTGAGTATGCATGCTGTTTATTATGTCAGTTTCTTTTTATTTAGCGGTTATATGCAGCCTAATTTTTGAGCTACAGGCGTCCACAGTGAAGCCAAGCGATGTTCAACAAACTGAAATGTATTTTTTACAAAACTAATCATTATTACAGTAAATAATATTTGTAACTTTTTTCTAAAACATTGGTTGTCTTATGTTCTTAAAAAACAAACAAATCTGCATCAAATTGTATCCAATCCAAAATGATCTATATTTCGATAAAATATTGGGTATATTTTCGAATTGAATGTTGCGTTTTTTCGACTATTTTGAAAGTTACTGAATTTTAGTTTTACGTATAAATTTGATCAAAATAAACAAAACAAGTGAGAACGTTGCAGTCGGGCGGAGCCGACTGCGTAATACTCTGATACCATTTTAAGAACAGCTGAAAGCAAGTGAACAGAAAATTTTTGCTGGTGTTTGGGTGACCCGAAATCGGCATTCCAAGTTTTTGGGAACGGGAGGGGCATAGTCGATCTTAAGAGGGGGTGACCAGAAGTCTATCTACCAATTTTGGTGACTCTAGCTCTAAAACTGTGGAAGATATAAGCTTTCGCGATTTTTGGGGGCGGGAGGGGGCGTGGCCACAAAAAATTTGGCCGATCTTTAGAGAGAGTGACAAGAAGTCTATCTTACAAATTTCTTGACTCTAGCTCTAAAACTGTGGAAGATATACATTTTCGCGATTTTTGGGGGCGGGAGGGGGCGTGGCCCCAAATTTTTTTTTACCGATATTTAGAGGGGCTGACCAGAATTCTATCTTCCAAGTTTAATGACTCTAGCTCTGAAACTGTGGAAGATAAAAATTTTCGCGATTTTTGGGGGCGGGAGGGAGCGGGGCCCCAAAATTTTTTGCCGATCTTTAGGGGGGCTGACAATAAGTCTATCCTCCAATTTTGGTGACTCTAGCTTTAAAACTGTGGAAGATATACATTTTCGCGATTTTTGGGGGCGGGCGGGGGCGTGGCCCCAAAATTTTTTGTCCGATCTTTAGAGGACTTGGCCAGAAGTCTACCCTCAAAGTTTGGTGGCCCTAGCTCTTAAACTGTGCGAGATATAGGCTTCCGTGTTTCGTGGGGGCGTGGTGGCTGGGGGGCGTTCTAGTGGGCGTGGCCGGAAAATCCAGGACGCAATCTTTTGGGCTGGTCAGCCCTAGTCTAAATTCCAAATTTGGGGACTCTAGCTTCAAAATTGCGGGAAATATACACGTGTTATCGAATTGTGCATTCATGTATATCGATTTTCGCGATTACGGGGGCGGGAGTGGGCGTGGTCAAAATTTTGTTTCTGTAATCTGTAGAGGACGTCACCAGTAATATATATTCCAAATATGGTGACTTTAGCTCTAAAACTGCGGGAGATATAAGCATTTCAAATTAATTTTGGAGGGGGGCTGGTGGGCGTAATAATGGGCGTGGCCGATTAACCTAGGATCCAATTTTTTCGGGAGGTCACCAGCAATATACCTACCAAATTTGATTACTCTAGCTTCAAAATTGTGGGAGTTATTCACGTTTAATCGATTTGTGATTTGAGGTGTATCGACATGTTATCAATTTGCCAGCCTCCCAGTGGGCGTGGCATACATTTGGAATAAACTTGATCTGAAGCAGATAGCTATAATCATAACGCAAAAGATTTCAAGAGTCTATCTAATATCGTTTCGGAAATACGCGCGTTCATCCAGACAGACAGACGGACAGACGGACGGCCTGACGGACATTCGACAAAACCAATATACTATGAGTACCTTCGGTATCAGAGTATAAAAATTTCGTAGGTAATCAACAATAAGTGATAATTGCGCAATTGCAAAAAGGAGAAACAAAAACTTGTTATCCCGCAAATGAATTTAATTTCTGTTTACAAGGAAATTTAAATTGTTTTTAAATAATTAATATTTTAAGTATCAAAAACTTCAATGCTTTAAAGCTTCACTTTATAGATAAAAGGTATTTGTAGATTTTAGGGGATATTTATTACCAAATCACTACAAAAATTGCACGTCTACAGCACAGAAAAATAAAATGCTGTTAATGAAAACAATCAATATCTGAGTCTATAAATGATTTATTACTTTAATCTATCATTTGAAGTCTTACGCCTCATTATGATTCAATATTATCAAAATGACAAATGACAGAAGTAATTATGCAAATCTTGTGATAAAAACAAAACAATTTTCGGCTAGCAATTAATTATTTGAGATCCACGAGCTTTTCATAATTATGATTGTAAGATCTGAAAGGAACTTTTTAAAGCGCTTGATTTACTGCTTGCTGTTTACTTTGTAAGTATTTACTTTTAATAATTGTATGTTGTTGTTTCATCATCGCAGCAACTCCTCATAAAGTTTATGACATCATTAATGGCAATTAGCATACCTTACCTGGCAACTCAAATATAGTGGGCTAAATCATGGGCTATACATAGCCTTGTGGGAGAAATTGCAAGACTAGAGTCGTAGTTTAAGAAACGTGTTTTTATTGCTAACCAGTTACATAATAATACTTAAATATAGTTGATCACTTCAAATTTCGCTCGACTCTCATCAATGAAATTCTTAGGCGGTCTTTGACTCGACTTTCGGGCTCTTCTCCAGCTTCTCCGCAGCGACTGGTTTCTGCTCCAGCACCACCTGAACGGGCACCACCTGAGATGCGGCAGACTTGGGTTCAGCTGGTGATTCAGCAGCCACTGGTTTCAGCTCCGACTTCTTCTCAGCCGCCGGCTTCTTCTCAGTCTCCGTTTTCTTCTCAGTCTCCGGCTTCTTCTCAGACTCCGTCTTCTTCTCAGCCGCCGGCTTCTTCTCAGTCTCCGTTTTCTTCTCAGACTCCGGCTTCTTCTCAGTCTCTGCCTTCTTCGCAGTCTCCTCCTTCTTCTCAGCCACCGTCTCCGTCTTCTTCTCAGTCACCGTCTCCGCCTTCTTCTCAGGCTCCGTCTCCGTCTGGGAGCGAGCACGACGCTGGTTGAGGCGCTCCTCGCGCTCCTGCTCCTCGCTGTAGTTGGGCAGAGAGGCGGCTGCCTTGGCCAGAGCCGTGATCTCGCCGAGAATGTGGGTGCCGGTGGGCACGAAACCGTTCTTGCCGGCCGTATAGTGCACCTCCACCAGCTGTCCGTCGGCATCGATGTAGCGATAGGAGCCAGTGACCTCTAGGGCCTCATCCTCAGTGCCGGCATTCTCGAGCACGCCGGTCTCCTGGCGGTAGGACTGATCGCCGCCCTCGTAGGAGAACTTGAAGGAGCCGTCGGGACTCTTCTCCGTCTCGAAACTCAGCACCGGCACAATTTCGCGCTTCTCGGTGGTTACATCCAGGCGCCCAACTGTCGCACCACTGACAATGGCACCGCTGGCCACCGCAAACAAACAGATAACAATCTTGAACATATCGCGTCTTGGTTCGACTCTTAACTTGGCTAGAAGTCCCGAAGTGCGTTGCTTTTATATGGCGCAGCTGCCAAAAATTAGCATCCATTACGTTATTTAAGAAAAAACCAAAGCCAAAAGCAGAAGCAACAACAAAAACAAAAACCACAAAGAAATTCTATAGAAACGTAGCCGAAATGTGCTTTAATAAAACACTCACAGCGGCATTTGCATAACTATTCATTCAGTGATTCAATGAATCAGCGATTGGAAAAACATCAGTTCGGAATAGTCAACAATATTGAGTTATGCATAGTTTATACTGTTTTTAGCTTAACTATTTTAAGTAAAACCGCGTCGTCAAATTCTTTGGTCACACTTGAGCCCAGGTCTTGAATGATTTATGGCTGTCTGTCTGTCTGTTTACCGATTGCGCAAGACATGTTAATTAATAGTTAATCTACGTCACTAACTCGTTTAGTGACTGACTCAAACAGCTCCCCCGACTATCAATTTGTCTGCTTGGAGTCTCTTGGAAACTGCACTCGATTAGCATAGATGCTTTATTTGGCTTATATGGCTTGCTTATATGGCTGATAGCCATTGCATTGTTGGCATCTTGGCTAAGAACAAAGCTGCATAAATTATGGTGCATTTTAGGCGCACTTAAGATGCGCTGATTGAATCGGAGACTAAAATGATTTACATTCGCAAACACCACACGCGATTCATTCATTCATCACTGTGAATGAGATGCCAACTGACGGAAACTGAGAAACAACTGAGCCACTGAGCACACGGGAATTTTCTTGGAGGCGGAGGATGGCAATAGCCACAACTGAGAAATACGAGTGTGAAATATTATTGCAAATAGTTTACGAGCAGCCAGTTTTCAAAATTGTATGTCAAATGTGAACGAGATAAAACAACTCATAATGCTGTGCCGAAGTTTAAATGCCCTTCTGTGAATACTATCAATTCATAGTTGAGTTATTTGGATTTTGTATTTTATCCTAGAGAAACCACTTTGATTATATTTTGAGTGGCAGCTGATTTGTGAAAGAGTCAACTGAACCTATTTCTCCTCGATTAAACAAAGTTATAATAATAGTAGTTGAGAGCGGTGTTAAATGTATAATTCAACGTTTAATGTTGTTATTAATTTTAAAACAAAAGCTCATATTATATGACAGATATATGATAAAGAACTTAAATTATTTTTAAGCATGAAAATTAATCATTGCATTTTATTAAGATATTTTGAAAAATATAGAAATGATTAATCATTCCAAAAACCACATCTTATACAACTTAACTAAGTTAATCGTAGAGTGTTTTAATTGTGCAATTTTGAATACATTTCCATCAGTTTGTAAAACAAAACAAGTAAGAGTGCTCTAGTCGGGAGTGCCCGACTACGAGATACCCTGAACCCAGTCCTTACAATCATTCATATTAATCTAAACACACACATGCTGCAGTACAAGCAGTACAAGCAGTGCAAGCGGTCTAAGCAGTTAGCTTGCTTTTCGCTGAGCCCCACATAATGGAAAGTTAAATCTTAAATAACTTCTGTGTTTATCGTCCGATCTTATTGAAATTTTTGGGGCAAACAATTGTCAATAATATGTGTGACCAAACCAAATTGCAAGGTCGTACCTTCAAAAATGCGTTTTTTTAACTTTTGGGGGTTTGGGGGTGGTATCCAAAAAGTGAAAAATTTGTTCATGTGTATGCTATTCGAGATTATACATGTCAAATTAGGGGCCTCTAGCTCTTATAACTTGTAAGTTATATCCAAAAAACGCTGGTCTAAAATCGAAATTTATCGATAACTTTTGAACGGGACGAGCTATCGATAAATTTTAATAAACTTGATCTGTCCCGGGATTAGGAGAACTTATGTTCCAAATATGAAGTCTCTAGCTCTTGTAGTCTCTGATATCTGTGTGTTCATACAGACAGACAGACGGACAGACGGACAGACGGACAGACGGACAGACAGACGGACATGGCCAGATCGACTCGGCTATTGATACTGATCAATAATATATATACTTTATATGGTCGGAGATGCTTCCTTATGCCTGTTACATACATTTGCACAAACCCATAATACCCTTTTTACCCATTTTTAATGGGTTCAGGGTATAACAAGTACATGAAACTGTACGTATACTTAATTTTTTCTTCATTTCTTTTTGTTATTTCAATGTTAAAATGTTAAAAACAGAAAGAAAATTTGTATTTTGTTTAATTTTGTATTCCTTATACTTCGTATAAAATTGCCTTTTTATTTTGAATGGTTTGAATATTAACCAAGTAGTTTTTATGGAAATTTTATCCAGTTTTTCCAAACACACCTACGTATACATCTTATTTTCTAACGTCTAACATTGAAATTTTAGGAAGTTACAAAATAATTTGTTTGTTATTTCAAAGTGCAAGGTGTATAGTTTAGTAAGTTTTCGCAGTTATTCCCAATTTAGAGATAAATAATAATAATGTAAAATTTCAAGTCACAGCTTATTTGATGTAGTCAGTTATTATTTGCAAAACTGTACATTTGACAGTACTATTATTATTTTAAATATTTTATATGATAGATTTGGTTGTCTACCACAGTCAGAAGAGTTTTTTTTTTATGTATATGAGCTAATTTCTGTATATTGCCTGCAGAAACAAATATTTCCTCTAAAGTGTAGACAGAGAGAGAGAGAGAGAGAGAGAGAGAGAGAGAGAGAGAGAGAGAGAGAGACTGAGAGAGGAGGACAGATACAATTCGCATATGGAAAGACAAAAGATATATAGATATATGAAATTATCTATATATCGATTCACTTATAAGTAAGAGAGCTCTTCTCTAATACGTAACACATTGAGTGACAAAGCGATGATGCCTACTGGCAGGGTATGCAATTGCACTTAAGCAGCAGCAGAAGATGTGGACTAAGACGAAGGCCAGCAAAACGCGGGCAAATCGCGACGCGACTTTTGTGGCCAAGTAACACAGAAAATGCACGAAGAGGAAAGAGGAAAAGCCAGAGCAACAAAAGGGAGGCATCGCTAGCTGGGGCAGAGCTGGGGCAGGCGAAGGTGGAGCTTGAGGTGGAGTTGAAGCTGGAGAAGGCGTCTTCGGTGCAGTTGCTGTTTCTGTTGTTGTTGTTGTTGTTGGAGGCGCGTTAATCTCGCGCGATGTTCATCATGGCATGTTCGTGATCAGCGCGCACTCTTAGTTGTTGTTGTTGTAGTTGTTGTTGGTGTTTTAGTTGTAGTTGTGGCCGCAGCTATTGCAGCAATTTTTATGAATTGCAACTGACATTTCCTACACGCTGCCAGTCGCGTCGCGTCTGCAAAAGTTTAAAGTTTAAAGCCGAAAATTGCGATTTTTATGCGCCGGCCGGCTTAAGTGAAGCGCAAACGCCCCCGCCCCCAGCACCCACCACGCCCCCTCCCCCCATTCCCTGGGCACCCTTTTGGTTCACCTTTAGTGGGAACTGGTGCAAGGGAGTGGCCATCCATGCCACCCATCTGGTCAGCAATTGGCCAACTGCCAAAGCGTTTCAAATGTCTAAATTGTGATTTGCACAGCAGCTGCGGCAGTTGCAGTTGCTGTTGCAGATGCAACAATGGCACATAAAGCGCATTCAATGCACATTGAATGCACACAATGTTTTTGTAGTTCACAAACAAGTGGGGGCAAACATTTATTTGCGAACATTGCAGCAATCCCCGCCCCGCGGCTGCAACTGCATTTGCAAATGTCAATAAACGAGAAGCAGTGCAGCTCTATAAGCACTTCTATAAGAGCAAGCAAATGGCCAATTCATCAACTGAGCCAATTGCAACATCTATTCAGCTGTCGAGTATTAATCTTTTAATTAATATTTGAATTCAGAAATTATTGCATATTGCGGCGCATCACACAAACTGATATTCACACACACATACACTGCGCGAAACGCCAGCGTGGGCTAATCAAATGAACTTCGCATTGCTAATTCACATAAATTAATGCCTAGACAAGTTGGCGTGCCTCACACACACACACACACACACACACACACACACACACACACACACACACACATTGAATGAGTCTCAGCTGGAAGCTGTCGGCTTAACTGATAATACTCATACACACACACTCTGGCTGTATTATTCATTCGGCTACACATGGCGTATGCGCAACGCCCATTTGCATTTTGGAACTCGTTGCCCATACGCCGCGTGGTACCAGTGGCAGCCTCTTCCGATTCTGTAGCTGCCACTGCTGCTGCTGCTGCTGCTGCTGCAGCTGTCAAATATGCAAACATCTCTTCAGCTTCAGCTTTAGCTTCTACTTCTGCTTCTTCTTCTTATTGCAATCTGATTGTTGTTGCGCTGCTCTCATTGCGGATGCTGTCGCTGCTGCTGCTGCTGCTGCTGCTATTGCTGCTGCTGCTGATGCTGCTGCTGCTGCTGCAGCTTCTGCTGCGGCTCAGTGAATGCATTTTTGGTATAAAAACGTTGCTGCCGACTGCAGTCAAGTCAAAACAGTTTTGACGAGCCTTCCAAGCGCAGACAAACAAACGCTCCACTCCAAACAATTCGCGAGAAATTCGAAGTGAGTTCTAATTGTGTGCTGTGTGCTCAGTTGTGCTCAGTGTTGTGCAAAGGATCACAAGGATCGAAATAATCAGCAAATAAAACAGGATTAATAACAAGAAAACAAAAGCAAAGCGATAAACATACAAGAAATCATTTTGCTTAAAAGGATACTTAACAGATAAATCAGATGATCAAACTATTTACAATCAAAGAATGAATATTGGATTCCGTAAACTTCCACATAAAAACTAAACGAATATTTAAAAAGGAATTAATATCCTTGAAATGTTTGTATGAAATATGTAAATATCAATATTTTATATACAACTTACAACTTTTTTAACAATTTACAATACAATAGCGAAAAGAATCTGCATAGTTAATCTTCGATCTTACACATCTCTTAATAAGCATAAAAGGTTCTCATAATATTGCTTATATGTTTCCCAAGCTGCGACCTTCTTTTTGATACTCACAACTGACTTTCGAAAAATGCAAGATTATTACCAATTATTATAATCATCTATTGCTAATTGCACCGGTCGCAACTTGACATTATCGACAGCCAATAAATCAATGTTATGTCTCAATTTACCAATCATCTTATTCGCTCGTCTCTCTCTCCCTCTCTCTATCTGTCGCTGTTGGCGCCGGCGCCCAATCCGAATGAAAAGGTCATGCAGTTGCTCACCTCCTCCTACGTTGTGGCCGCCCTTGCGATCTGCTGCATCTGTGTCGTCTCAGCTCAGCCCCAGCGGGGACTGCCCCAGCCTCGCTCCAACTCATTCGAGGGGAATGCTGTGATACTGAAGCAGAACTTTGACCTGAACCCGGATGGCTCCTATCAGTACAAGTGAGTATATCACAGCTAATATTTTCAAGTATTTGTGTTGTCAGTTTGTTTTTTAACACGTTGATCTGCCATTAAGATTTATAATTCCTTGCTTATAAGCATATACATCTTTGCTGTCAGGTCATTTAAATATATTATTTAAAAATCTTAATAAATATATATATATATATATATTCTTAACATATAATTATGATAGCTTTTATTTTTATTTGTATATGTATATTTAATGAACTCAACATTAGTCCTTTTAATTGGTGTGGCATCCACTTATAAGTATTAGAACTCGACAATTAAAATAAACAAAGAAATTTAATTATTGTGATTACTGGAAAGAAATAATCACTTAAGCAAATTTCATGTTAACTTTATTTTATTCATTGCCCAACATAATTTTTATTTTTAAAATTTAAGAAAATCTTAAAAGTATATTTACGAATAATAGTAAAAAATTAGTTTCTTAAAGTAGCTTTTATTTATTTTGGTCATTTCAAACAACATTTTGTGACATTTAATTATATTTTAGCTACGAAACGAGCAATGGCATTCGCGCCGATGAGGCGGGTTACCTCAAGAATCCCGGCTCCCAGTTGGAGGCTCAGGTGAGTTTCAATTTCAGTTGCCCATTTTCAGGCGCAGTTGCAAAATCGTTGCTAAATATTGCAGCATACTTTATGGCGCCTTGAGTTAAAGTTGCTATAACAAATATGTTGCTTTGGGGTTTCAGGTGATGCAAGGCTCGTATTCATACACCGGACCCGATGGCATTCTCTACACCATTACCTACATTGCCGATGAGAATGGATTCCGTGCTGAGGGCGCTCATATTCCCACTCCCCCACCCGTCAGTCCCGCTGGCGGCGCTGCCCGCAGATTCTTCAAATAATTGATGTGACCGTTAAGAATTGTGTTTATTTGGATTTCATTTGTATGAAAGCATCCAGGATGAAGTTGGCAGCAGCAGCTCAGCTGGTCGTCAGCAACGAATTCACAGACCTCTTCTCGTTTCCTCACTGTACACAGCACTCATCTTCCACCTCCACTTCACCCACTTCACCCACTTCCCCCACTTCCCCCACTTCCAATCTCGCACCACTCTGTGTGTATTTATGCATTTCCCGCATTCGATTTCCAGCATTCAATCTTCACATCTAAGTACCTAGTGCCTAACGAATTGTGTAAAATATGTTTTGTACATTATGTAAGTTTGATTGTTAAATGTCGTACGACAACGCAAGCTATGCAATAAAACGAATATTGCTCGAAATTATAACGATTCTGAATTCCATTTTCATAGACAGTGTAATATAGACTCGCACATTTTATGCAAATAGCATCCAGATGAATTCTGAATTCATTTTTAAAAATATAAACAATTTTATTAAACTTTTTGAGAAGTATTCCAAAAAATATAAAACTTAGTACACACACTTGGTTTAATATTTTACCAATAAACCCTAAAAGATAGGATAGGTGCTTCAGTTTTGTAGCGTACTTTTAGGCTACATTGATAAAGAATACGACAAATGTAAGCCTGGAAATCTTCCTGCACTATTAGCTGATCGTTAAGTTAGAAAATATTTGACCATATCAGTAGCTAATTGTCTTTATTTTTCTGATGCCAAGAAATTTAACATAATATAATTGTATTCAGTAGCATTTAATGTAGCGAATGCACTCACTTGAATATTTTAAATCATGAATTTCCTTAACTTAAGTTAATACGTTTTTCAAAAAATAGTAAACATCGTCTATTGAAATTTTCAATATAGATATTTGAAAATGATTTCGAATCCGATCTAAAAAATGCCAAAAAGTTACTTGCTGTAGTTTTCCGCAGCGATTTTTATTGAAAACAATAATTTCTATTTAAGCATGTATAGTATTTGAAATACTCCACTTGAGTGTTGCTCTAAGCTTAATTGTAATTACTGTTGAAATGGAATGTGGAGCAAAAGCAAACTCAGATAGCGTGTCGTAATGACTCAGATGATAACTTACCGAATGGAATACCTCGATATTAGCCTTAAAGAAGAAGCCATCGATATGACTGCCGCGCTGAGCCCGCATCATGGAGAACTGCAGAGATCGGACAATGTCTGGACGGAATTTCTTAACAAAGTTCACCTTAAAAAATATATAGCTGGCATTATATGTTGTTCTCTTTATCATATATCTATGTTCTAATCCTCTATTATTTGTCTCTTGTACCTCACAGCAGGACGCCATCAATGCTGACAATAACTCCAGGAATTATGTTATTTACTGTAGGAAGTATAGCTGAGTTATATTTTACCGTAGTTTGCTTAATTATTTCTTTCTCTTTCAGCTCAATGTTCGCAACTTTAGCTAAGCGCACATTCAATTATTGTCTATTGTGGAGGCCACTTATTTTGCAAAATCTTTATCAGCCCAAAACCATTCTGCTGAACGTTAAGTAAGTACTATAAAATCTATACATACCTATATAATTAGTTCATTTTTGTTTTCCAATAGGTCGCCAGCGCAGCAGAGGACATCAGAACAGACAAAAGCAACAACATCATCATCATCATCGTCATCATCGACATCATCGTCATCATCATCATCATCATCATCATCATCATCATCATCATCATCATCATCATCATCATCATCATCATCATCATCATCATCATCATCATCATCATCATCATCATCATTATCATCATCATCATCATCATCATCACCATCATCATCATCATCATCATCATCATCATCAACAAACACAACAACAACAACAACAAACACAACAACAACAAACACAACAAGAACAACAAAAACAAAACAACAATCAACTGACAAGAAAGCAGCAACATCTTAGCTTAATAAGTAAACTTAAAACATTGCTTTTTATATAAATATTTAAATATCAAATGTATTCTTAGGATAATACAAAATATACTATATTTATAGTAAACAAAAATATAAATATGTATACACATTTGTAGAATAAAAGAAGAAAATAAACGATTTATCAAAAATCAACGTTTTTATTTGAATGTATTAGTTTAGAGCTGAGAGCCATGCTCAGAAGATCTACTCAGGGTTATTTGCTCTTTTCCCTCAAGGTCATGCAAAAATGAAAAACGAAAAATTCGTCGTCTATCTGCTGATTTCTGTGCGCCTGGTATTTCGACCAGAGAAACATATGAGATTTGCCTTTGCTCGAGACAAAAACGAACACTGACAACTGCACACAGAAAATCTAAGCAAGCCCAGCTCTGAGTGCAGGAAATTTTCTCTCAAAGGGAAATTCTCCCTCAAGGTCATGCTAAAACTAAAAACGGAAAAATCATCGTTCATCTGCTGAATTATGTGCGCCTGGTACTTTCTGACGAAAAAATAGCATTTGGCAAAGCGCATCTGCTGCTTCAGACACCCTAAAAATATGCAACAATGAAATTTACTTCTCATTCAAGGTCGCGCTAAAATTTAAAACAGAAAAATCATCATCCATCTGCCTGATTCTGTGAGACTGGTACTTTAAAAAGAAAAACAAAGTTTCTTGGTTTATATTTTAATTTATTTAAAGTACACTATATAAGGTATATTTGTACAAAAAATAGAATTTATCAAAAAATAATTGTAATTATAAATGAAATGTAATATTTCATTTTTTAATACATTCTTATAATAAATTTTAATAAACGTAAATAAAGCAAATACTTTTAAATTAACTAAGTAAATTATTTATTTGCTTGATGACATTAAAAATGGTGACGTTGTTGCGTCTGAGGAACTTCAAGTTTTCCAGTATTTTTTGATGAGTTTGTTGTTGGTGGTTGTCCGTAGAACATCATCTTGGTAGCCAGGAAATTGATCCGTTTCTAGAGATGTCCTTGAAGATCAAAGAGTATACCTGCAAAGAAAAATGGCAATTATTAAATAATTTTGGATTTTTTTCGATATAAGTTTGCTTAACTTTTAGCAAATCAAAATCAAACGACTGAATTTGATTTTAATTTCCCTAAAAAGTTGTTTATACTCTTTTCGAAGAAAACAGTATATTAAGTTTGTGCTGAAGTTTGTAACGCATACAAGGAAGCGTCTGAGACCCCCAAAAGTTAGTGTCAGTATGCTTAGAATGACAAAACAAATTGATCTAGCCATGTCCGTCTGTCTGTCTGTATGCATGGGATATAGTCCCTGAGTTTTTGAGCTATCACGATGAAACTTTACACAGACACTTATTATTAAAATGTACGGCACATTAGTCAAAACCAGCTAGATCGGACCACTATATCTTATAGCTGCAATACAACTCGAAGTCGGTTTCTGGCTATATATTCGGCACGCTGAAGATAATCATTCCCCACTTGTTTTTGCAAACTTTAGCGGTTTTTAACACTGTAAAGAGAAAATAATTACGCCTCAAATTAGCATGCTTTCAATCGATTAAGTCGATCAGGTCATTAGAATCCTTAAATCCGATAGCCAAGGTTCCTTTGGCATTTAACGCAACTGCTCTAAAGTACTAAGCTGTTCAGATATCTGCTGCAAATTAAGAATACATATTCATTTTAAAATCAGCGTTAGAAATGGTTTTTCGGAATGTTCTTTATTGACATTTAAAAGTGTTTGGACGCAGTGAGTCCATTGGCAGGTAAGTGTGAGTGGGATTGTGAGAATTAACGTCCGTAGTGGCCTCCATGACCACCACCATGACCGCCATGACCACCTCCCCAACCACCACCACCGTGACCACCGTGACCACCATGACCACCGCCATGACCACCATGACCACCTCCCCATCCTCCACCATGTCCACCACGTCCGCCGCCCCATTGACGGACATCTCGTTCACCCTCGTTGGCGTGCTTATTTCCATGATCGGCAACGTCCAGCAGACCGATCGCGTCGACATGGTCCTTGTTGTCCTTGGTGTCTAGAGCATAGCTGCAGGCGATGCAGAGCACGCCGATGAGCGCCAGAAGTGTGATACGCATCTTGGTATTCCTTTGAGGTAATGTTGCTTTGTGCTGCTTGAGGTACTTTCGGTTACTGTTGCCTTTTGCCTCAATTCAGCGGCCTTTTATTTGCCATCTAAGCCAAAACAAAAACCAGATGTTCTAGTAGTGTTTGGACTCGAAGAGCATTCGTACGTGTTTCAGTCAGGGGATTTTGCTATGTTATTTGTTTTCACAATAATTTTTTTATGGATTTGTTTGTCACATTTTAATTGAGGCCTCTCGACAGTTGCTCCTAAGCGAAACTCGTGTGGAACGCATTATAAGGCAATGATCTTTAATGCCGTTTCAGTTGACCAGCCCCTTGGCAAATACGCAGTTGTATTCCAAATGTTGAATATGTGAACTGAGTGTGTCATAACATCAATATGTTTATCAACAAATACTCGTTAATGCGTATCGGTCAATATCAAGTTTCTTCCAATTATTTGACTAGGCAATTCAAAATAATTATTTTACTTGAATTTAAAATTTAATTCATTACTTCTTGATAAGTTGCATAAATTTGCTTATGGTAAACATATTAAAATTATTATATAATGTAAGGATCTGTCTTAAAACCTGATAGTAGTTAACTGCAGCTAAGATTACAGAATATAGTTGGCTGTTGATGCAAATCAATGGCGTTGTGGTTTAAAAGATCTGAGATGTCTTCTCTCGCTTTTGTTAAGCAATCGCACCCATTTGTATGCCCTTTAATAACTAAGGTCCGATCCGAACTACTTTGGCACACAAATAACGACCAAGTTTTAAAATTTAGAGAATATTTTTTATAGAAACAGATTGATAGAAAATATATATTTTGAGTGGTCGGAGATATCTTATTTGATGTTTTGCCCATTTTGCAAGGCTATTAAAGGCTTTTTACTTGTATACGCTAAACCTATTAAAATGGGTATAATAAAGTGTGTAATTACTATTACTATTACTATTATATAACAGGCATAAGAAACCCTCTCCAACCATATAAGGTATTCTTCATTTATTTCATTGCCAACTTTATCCCAACAAAATTGAGACTTAACGTTCCATAGTGTGGGCCTCTGTGAAGAAGCAAGCTAAGTGCTTAAGCTGCTTGCACTGCTTGCAGTATGTGTATGTACACTGATAATATGAATGTAAGGAGTGTGTTCAGGGTATCTTCTAGTCGTGCACTACCGACTAGAGCACTCTTACTTGTTTAATGATAATTTTTAAAGCTTTCCATTATCAAAATAAGAAAAGATGATATAATTAAGCCCTTGGTTAATAACCCAGTTGAACAGAATTCCTAAATTATGAAGAAATCTCTGATCAAATAAATTTGGTTTGTTTATTTAATTAATTTAAGTGGTTCACATTAATTTGTCTTACCATATATTCTAGAAATAATTGCAAATTAATTCAAGGTTTTTATTGTATATTTTACACTATATTTTTATTGTATATTTTTATTTATAAAGTGCTGTGACATTTGGAAGAAAGTGTTTTGTTTCAGGTACTGAAAGATGGTACAAATTATAATATATAAAAATGTATACATTTTTATACCCTGAACCCATTAAAAATGGGTAAAAAGGGTATAATGGTTTTGTACAAATGTATGTTACAGGCATAACGAAGCATCTCTGTCCATATAAAGTATATATATTCTTGATCAGTATCAACAGCCGAGTCGATATACCCATGTCCGTCTGTTCGTCCGTCTGTCTGTCTGTCCGTCTGTATCAACAAGCGGATATCAGAGACTACAAGAGCTAGAGACTTAATATTTGGAATATATGTTCTCGTTGTCCCGGGACAGATCAAGTTTATTTCATTTTATCGATACCTTGTTCCGTTCAAAAATTATCGATAAATGCCGATTTCAGACCAGTGTTTTTGGGCCATAACTTAAAAGTTATAAGAGCTAGAGGCCCCAAATTTGGCATGTATAATCTCGAATGCACATGTAACAAATATTTCACTTTTTTGATACCACCCGCACGCATGCCAACTGCTTGATTGAGGAAGCAAGCTAACTGCTTAAACTGCTTGCACTGCTTGCGGTATATGAATGTTTGTATATATGTGATGGATAACTATAAATTAATGTAAAAACTGGGTTCAGGGTATTTCCTAGTCGGGCACTCCCGACTAGAGCACTCTTACTTGTTAGTGTTCGATATGCTTCCACCAGCCCATTTTTAATGGGTACAGCCAACATTTGCAGTGTAGTAGAACAAGTCTGTCTGCTACCATTGGGTATTTGATTTACCGAGAGAGTCAAGCGATCAATGACCCATAACTTCCAATATTTGGGAGGCGCTCTTCAATCCTAAAGCTTGGTAAAATATAGATTTCAAAATACATGCTGTTTTTTTTTGGAATGTTCTTTATTTACACACACAAAACAAACATTGAAATGTGCTTCGACGCAGAGGCTCCATGGCAGTTGGTGTTGTTGTTGCTGGTGCAGATTTAACGTCCCCAGCCACCACCCCAGCCGCCACGTCCCCAGCCGCCATGTCCCCAGCCGCCGTGACCGCCCCAGCCGCCTCCCCAACCACGACCGCCCCAGCCGCCTCCCCAACCACGACCGCCCCAGCCGCCGCCTCCCCATCCGCCGTGGTGATGACCCCAGCCGCCGCCCCAGCCGCCGCCCCATTGGCGGACATCTCGGTTGCCGTCGTTGGCGTGGTTTGCTCCTTGGTCGGCTACGTCCAGCAGGCCGATGGCGTCGACGTGGTCGTTCTTATCATTGTCCTCCAGTTTCTGCGCTTGACTGTAGGCGAGGCAGAGGACGCCGATGAGCGCCAGAAGTGTTAGACGCATCTTCGATTCGATGATGATTGACTGCTTGGATTAACTTGGTTGCTTCTGCTTGAAGCTTACTGAGTTACTGATGCTTCTGTAGCCAATCGACGCGCCTTTTATTTGCCTCCTAAGCCTCAAAGTCATGTGCTTGATGATGAGCTGTCGTTCCTGTTTTCGCACGCATCTCCTAATTCCGAGTGCATTTCGCATACTGAGTGCCTCCAGATACTTGTAGATTAAACGGGGCTTTTGTTTTGTTTCGTATTGTTTTTGTTGTTTTTGTGCGATATTTGTTTATTTATTTATCATGCGCTAGCAGGTTATTACACCTGCTTTTGATGCGATTCTTGTTGTTGTTCATCATCTCGAAAGTTGATCCTACCAGAATTTACCCATAACTGACTCACAAGTGGATCACATTAGCTGGCAATTTATTAGAGCAAGCTGTGAGCTCCTATGCAAATTGCGAGTGTGTATGTATGTGTGTGTGGATAAACCTTAAGACCAGTGTTGTGAAATGCGAGTATATTAACCAAAAGGAGGCGTGTGTATGTATGTATGTATGTATGCGATCAACAAATTTATGCAAATATGCGAAAATGGAATTTATTGATTAAATGAAAGTGCAATACTTAGCTGTGAGCTTTAAATCAATTACGAAAGCTCAGCTCGGATATGCTCGCGTAGCTGATACTCTACAACTACATGTATTAATAGCTGAAATTTTTTTCTAAATACCAAAATCAATTAGGTAAATCAAAAATAAAAAAATTCTATAACTTATAAATTTGATTCATTTTTTCCATAATTTTCATTTTAATATTAACAAAAAGAAACAATCGCATTAATATGTGAAATATATTTTTGCGGCTTAAGGTTCTACGTTAAGGTAATACGTTCAAAATCTTAACGTTTTTTAAAATAAACAAACCAAATTCTGAGATATATTCAAAAAATCCAGATATTGTTTCGTAGTTTAAAAAAGGCCTGAGTATTTTGAGTATTTTTTATTTTTGACTTAGCGGTATAAGAACTTATATCTGCTGTGCTTCATACATTTTTTTTTCAATTGTTGCCTAATGTTATTTTTATAAAAAAGTCTACAACTAACCTTTTTTTTTTTAAAAAAAAGAGTTTATTTTTGAGTTTAATTTTCGATCTACATGTGCATTTGATAATATAAGAGCGCTGACTTAAGCAACACAAATAAATATGCAATACAAAATAAAGTGCATAGTGGTAAAAAATACTACTCGCAATTTATATCAAGGTGGCAGCACTGTTAATATTAAACTTATCAGGGTTTTTAGTAATTTAATTCAATGTGAAGTTTTTATCCACTTTTCATATTTAAAGAAGACCAGCTCCACAATTGTAAGTCAATAGGAAGTAACAACAAATTTTAACTGAGCTCGACTACCGTTTGAACGAATTAGTTAATGTAATTAATTGATATGGTCGCACTTCTTATACGTTGTGAATTGA
Source organism: Drosophila flavopinicola (assembly GCA_035042425.1). NCBI lineage: Eukaryota > Metazoa > Arthropoda > Insecta > Diptera > Drosophilidae > Drosophila > Drosophila flavopinicola. The sequence continues at coordinate 362,919 of JAWNLL010000224.1, forward strand.
CACTAGTTTCCTTAAATGGAAAACAGACAGATTAAATTCAATGCTTGGAAATGCAGCCATCGAACTCTAAGCTAAAAGCTTAGCCAATGCAAATCAATTAAAAGTGCCTGAAATTCGTAGAGATATAGAAGTCAACATCGTAAGCTGTTTTCATTTTTGCAATGTTCTTTATTTACAAATACAAATTTAACAAAGATTTGAATGGGTCTTGACGCTGTGGTGCGTTGGCAGGTGGATGACTGAAGTAGCTGCGATCAGCTTGGCAAGGATTAACGTCCGTAGCCCCAACCGCCTCCACGTCCACCCCAGCCGCCGCCTCCACGTCCACCCCAGCCGCCGCCTCCCCATCCTCCACGTCCACCCCAGCCGCCTCCACGTCCACCCCAGCCGCCTCCACGTCCACCCCAGCCGCCGCCTCCACGTCCACCCCAGCCGCCGCCATATTGACGGACATCTCGGTTGCCCTCATTGGCATGGCTGTCTCCTTGATCGGCAACGTCCAGCAGGCCGATCGCATCGATATTGTCGCTTTCGATTTGGTCGTTCTCCCTCGGTGCTAGAGCATAGCTGCAGGCGAAGCAGAGGACGCCGATGAGCGCCAGAAGTGTTAGACGCATCTTGATCTTGTGGTTGATTGATATTCTTGGGGTTTCCCTTGGGATTTGGTTGATTAGTGCTGTTTGGAGCTGTCTGTGCTACTGATGCTTTCGGAGTCAATGCAGCGGCCTTTTATTCGCCATCTAAGCCTGGAAATAACCGGATGAGTTGTCGTTCCTGTTCTCGTACGCATCACCTAATTTTAAGTGCTTGTCATATACGCCAGTACTTAAGGCCACATACAGATTAGGAGGGGTTTTTTTTTAGAGCCAGGTATTGTTACTTTCACGATATTTGTTTATTTGTTTATCGCCAAAAGATTATTACACCTGTTATTGCTGCGATTGTTGTTGCTGCATTTCATCATCCCGAAATTTGCGGCTAAGCAATTATATTTCACTGAACTGAGGCAATGTGGAGCATATTCTAATTAATTAATATGGGAAAGATGTTAATTTAAAAAAAAAGCTCATTATAAGCGGGTAACTCAAATGCAAAGAACCAGTTTGAATATAGAAGGAGCTCCGTTAAGTATACGCCGTGTTGCTGAATTGAAATGAAAGCGAAACATACGGCGCGCAAATAGCAGCAGACAACAGAGTAATCAGCACAGCTATCCTAAATATTCCGAATATGGCAACTGAATACGTAAGTAGAGAAAAATAACAAACACTTGAATTCGCGAGTCATTGTGGATCGTTTATGACACACTGATGCATTATAATGGAACTATGCGACTTATTGACACTAACAAAGCTCACACGTCAAAATATCAAAATAAATTACCCAAAGCGTAAAATCCCAACTGTGCATTGCATAGTTGATCTCAAAAAGAATACTCGCAAATTCGCAGTCATACATAATGCAAATGTGATAAACAGAAATGATCAACACCGAAAACATCTTTATACAAACTCGTTTCTCGATCGATATGATAAGCTGGGGGTGAGCCGTTCTTTATTAAAATTCGGTTAAACGCTAATTGGCTAATAAAAAATGCAAGTTTTCACTGTTTGCTGGCTAAGATGAATAATTTAAGATAATTGCAGTATTTGACCTATGTGAACTGAGCTGGGCGACAATTATTGTTGCTCACTTTTCATATTATTGTGCTTATAGACTTAGAAAATAAATGCTAGTGACTCAATAGTGAATCAGCAGGCTACAAAATTATAGAGCTCAAAACAATTATGAAGAAGGTGTCATTTATTTATGAGCATATTACAGCCGAAATCAGAGGAAGATGACCACGCTTAGCGGCCATAATAGCCTCTGCGACCGTAGCCACCACGTCCATATCCACCACGTCCGTATCCACCACGACCGTATCCACCTCGACCGTATCCACCTCGACCATATCCACCTCCACCGTAGAAACCGCGACCATATCCACCGTATCCACAGCAAAAAGCTCGCTCCTCTCGTGCACCCTCGTTGCCATGGGCATCGCCCTGATCGGCCAGGCTAAGCAGCTCAATCGGTTCGTTATCCTGGACATCTTCATCCAGTGGCAGCGCATAGCTCAGGGCAATGCACAGCGCTCCAATGAACAGCACAAGAGTCAAACGCATCTCTCAGGTATTGCTTTTAACATTTACTGCTAGGGCCAAGGGTAATTATACGACTGTTTCAATCTGTTGTAATGCCAGCGCCTTATATTGAAGATTCAGCTAGATTTTTTACTATTCTAACATCGTAGAAAAACTAATCACTTGTCGGCACATATTAATTAATTTCTCTCGAGTGTGTTTGGATTTCAAGCTGTAAACAGAATGCATTATCATTTCCTGCCTGGAAATTAATGGTGACAAACTGAATATAAGAGTTATGCTTTTTTGCCAATAGTTTTATTATATCTCGGCAAAAGTACATTGTTTAGCAAAACTAATTCAGCATATTTTGAAAAGCACGAAGGTCTTGATCTGACACATAGGTAAGCGCAAGTCAGAGTATGCCAATTCGTCAAAGGAATGTGAAACGCATTCTGCAGTCCAAATAGCCGGGATTTATTTAAGAATTAGCACATGTTATATAAAACCTAATGGTAGAAATTATACACTTTAAATGCTCATGAACTCAAGTTCGTGCGTGGAATGAAATAAATTGTTTAAGCCATATTGATGCTGAGAAATGTTTATGGAAAGTGACAATTTAGTCCGCATTAAATTAATTATTTCCAAGCACATATAAATTCAATATCGTGTGGTAACACTGGTCATAAAATATATGGGAACAGCATCTAAAAATGCCCGTTAACATGCCGTATATGCAACTTTTATTTCCCATCCTAATTAACAGTGCTTTAACAGAGCCATTTCGAGCTAACATTAACATGACGTTGGCAGCGCAACGCGATTCGTTAAGCTTCAAGTTTTTCGTTTTTCCGTAACCAAGACTTTAACCTCCCTTTGGCCCAGTGAACGACCAAACAAAGCTACAAAATGCACGTTAGTGAATTTCTGAACAGGACCAATCGGCGCAATCTAAATTCCCAAATAGATTACAAGGTGCGCCGGCGACTGGAGGAATGTGCCCAGGACTTGGAGCAGCGCCGCTGCCAGTTGGCCCACCAGCTGCTCAGCGAGGAACGGCAGCTGGACGAAGAGATGGCGGAGCTGCTGCAGGCACGTGTAGACTCAGCTCAGAATCAGCGTATTGAGTGGATTCACATGGCGCTAATGAACAGCGAACAGGCGGAACAGGATCTGCTGAAGCTGAAGCAGCAGCAGCGTGAAATGTAGATTTGCCTAATTTTTTTTTATTCTAATCCCTTTAACTCCTATTTTCCCGCACTTGCAGCGAAAATTCCGAGGAATATCGTCACTCGGAAACGAAGCAAATCCTTTTGGACACCAAACGGGCGCAGCTCTATCAGATTGAGGAGCGCAAGGAGCAGCGTCGCTGGCAAAGACTCACAAAGTACTAATACGTACAAATATTTTATATTCACTCAAAACGATGTATGTTGGACGTTCCTTGTAAACAACTAAGCTTCTTAGGAACGAGCATACAATTTTAATAATAATAATTGCCACACAAAATACAAATATTTTATAATACACTTTCGTGTAGTAGAGCTTTGCAGTAAAACAAATCATTAAAAAATAAAAGGAATAACTGTTTTGAGAAAGTTCTGAGAAACGCACAAAAGGGGGTATGGATAAGTCGTGTATAAGTCAATTGCTTAACTCTTCTTATTATTTGTTGCGCCTTTGATATTTCTCAGCTTCTCAAGCTCACAAAATAAATAAACAAAAACAGGAGTATTGACCAGAAGATACTCTATATAAAAACATCTTATATACTAAAAATATTTGCTGATATTATAAACAATAATAGTATGAAGATGTTTCAATAAACGCAATGTTACTGAGGAATATATATTCTTAAATATTTTTGTTTACCCTTTATTTCAATTTTGATGTACAAAAACGAGTTGTTTGTTGATCTGTTAATGTGCAAAGTAATATAAAAAATGTCGTTGATGCATCAAAGCGGTCAGCTAACAATTGGATTACTGCGTCTCAATTCCACTTAAAGTGAACCTGTTTCAGTTTACGGTTTGTTTTGTTTGGGCGTAGTTTCAATGATTGGTAGAAAAAAACAATAGGAACAAGAAAGGTATATTTTAGCCGCCATAAAAATCTAAAAGTGCAAAAGTTAATTACGGAGTAAACAACATATATGTATATATACATATATATATAGAGTCTTTTAAATGTTATTAGGTGATTTTGCAGGTACTCACGCCGTCAGATGGTTGTGATTCCCTCGGTTAGTGTATTGAGAGCCAATTAACATGAATATGCGACAACTAAGTACTTGAGTAAAGCTTAAAATTGAGCAATATTACTCATTGAACCATTAGGTGTTAGCAATTGTTGTGAAATCTCAATTTCACGACTTAAGAACTGATAATTCACATTATATTTATATATAATTTGTTTTAATACCCTGTACCCATTAAAAATGGGTTGTTGTACAGAAGTAGGTACCAGGCATAATAGAGCATCTCCGAGCACATAAAGTAGTATATATATGTGGGTTTCACAAAATATTTGTTTATTTAACAGGATTATAATTGAATTTAAATGTTGAATTATTTAACTTTGACTTAATCATGAATGGCTTGCGATAATTCACTTCAAACACATCTACCCTGCACAATCTCTTACAGACGAACTAACTCAACTACCTTCGATAACATGCGATATCGGTGTATCGATATCCTTGTTGCTCAGTGTGACCAGCTTGCACAAAGGCTACAATCCCACTTCAGCATATTATGCTATACATATAAACAGTTATTTTCTTGACAAATATCAACAGATCTCAGAGGCAATAAGAGCTAGAGACTTCATAATTGGAATATATGTTCTCTTACTGTACCGTTCATTTTACCATTCAAATATAAAAATATTTATTGTTGCATATTTATACGCTTTGGCCACATCTTTATGACATCATATTGAATTACGATTGGATAATAAGCACAGCTTAAATACACTGTTTGCATCGCATATAGTTATCTTTGTATGTATACAGACAATAAACTATGAACGAATGCATGCACAGGGTATATTCTAGTAGGGCACTCTCGCCTAGAGCACTTACTTTTTTTGAAGAATTATTTGAATGTAATGGATTTTAAATTTTATTTTATTTATTGTCGACTACTGACAGTCGACACAAAAAATGCATATTAAAATTATAAAACATTTAAAAGTATAAAAAAAATTTAAAATAATTAAATAAAGATACCAAGTAAAAATTAAGTCAAGTTCTGGGGATATTAATAAAAAAATTAATTATGAAAAACGAGTTTTAATGTTTTTTTTCTAGCAATTTATTTAAAACACAAAATCTTTCTCGAAAGAGTAATTTAAACTATGTTTGAAAGCTTTCCATTTAAATTTAAGTGCAATTAGATATTTTCATATTAAAAGTAGACACTTTACCACCAATAACTATAGCCCCAAGGACGATAGTAGTCGTAGCTGTAGCGGGGATAATAGTGATAGTATCCATACCAGGGACGACCCCAAAGACCGCCCCAGAGGAAGCGAGCATTGCGGGCTCCTCCATCTGCGTGCTGACTGCCCGCATCGGCGACATCTGTTAAGCTAGGAATGGACTCCATGTTGGGCACATTTTGCTGGACAGGCAACTGCTCCTGTTCCTGGTCCCGTTCCTGCTCCATTGGCGCTGGCCAAGACCAGGCAAAACTGAGACTTGTGATTAGAAGCAAAAGGCAGAGATTCATTCTGGTCGAGTAGATAACTGAACTGTCTTCTAACTGGTAGCTGGCACTTTTATAGGCCTGTGGGTCTTGCACTTTGTATTTTCAATTAGATTTATTCACACCCATAGTTTCGCAATTGCCTATTGCCAATTTTCTTGCTGACTGAGCCAGATCAACACCCCTTCAATGACTGGGCATTCTACTGGGCATTTACAAACAAAAACTGTTTGCAATGTGCAAATAATAAATAGCCCCACAACTCTTAGCAAATGCATATAATCGGTCTCTCTTAAATTGCCAATAAAAAGTATTTATATCCTATCAGTTAGCAATCATGTTAAGTTTTAGAAAAATTACACATACTTTTAGGCTGACTTTATATATAATTATAATATTATAATTAAATGCAGATTTAACTTAATATAGTAAGTGGGTTTTCGTTGATAACTACTGGCTGTCATTTGTAATGGAAGGTGATGGCAAACAACATTACTTAATTTATTGGAAGTTTTGATTTTATGAAAAATTATATACAATTATAAATAATTTCCTTTCAACTTAAAAAATATGAGCAAAAATAATGTGCTCAGGTTATTAAATCGAACAAATTGATTGAGTACTGCCTGTTGAAAATTAAACAATTATGGGTACATTCAACCCACCGTTTAAAAATTATCATTGTAAACTCTGTTCACTGCAACAAAAAAAGTACTTGCAAAAATAAACAACTTAGCAATTAACAAAGTATTGTTAAAACAAAGTCAAGTACACTCATAAAGAAATAATTCCAATTGCTTGGTTACAACTTTTAGACTTTTTTATGAACAACAAATGTTTGCTCGCTTTCCTTTTTTATTAACAACAATAAATATAAATTTTTAACAAAGCTACATGCAATTTGCTATAGCATTTCGGTTTTTAATATAGACTAAATAATCTCTTCGTTTTTTTTCTAACCCAGCAATCCCAACAGACCACTCAGTGCCTGTGGATTGGCGCCTGCACCACCTGCTGCTGCACCACCTCCATTGGCGACCAAAGGACGCAAGCTGCTGCCCAGCGCCTGACCCAACAGACCCGCCAGTTGCGCCGCCTGCGCCGTGCTGAGCTGTGAGCCACCAGCTCCACCTCCAGCTCCAATTCCAGCTCCTGCACCAATGCCAGGTGAGATGCCTGCATTGGGATTGGCGCTGACGGGCGATGCGGCGCCGCCAAAACTACTGTATCCAGGTCTGTTGCCATAGTTGCCGTAGTTGTTGTTGTTGTAGTTGTTGTAGTTGTAGTTGGGTCGGTTGTAGGCGGGATATTGCACTGGTCGCTGATAGCCAGCGTAGTTGTTGTAGTTGTAATTGGGCCTGTAGTAGCCGTATCCCGGATAGCCGTAGTAGCTCTGTGCCAGACCCGGATAGCCCAAGCCATAGCCGGAGTAGCCATAGCCGTAGTTGGGCCTGTAGCCATAGGCATTGCCATAGGCATTGCCATAAGCATTGCCATAGCCAGCGGGATAACCAGTGCCTACTCCTGCCCCGCCTCCATAGTACTGATCCGACTGCACGCCACCGCCACTGCCAGCAGCTGGCACATTGCCGCCACCCAGGCCGCCCACAGGCGCCACTGGCACGTCAAACAGTGGGCTGCCAATGCCCAAGAGTGGTGAGAGTAGCGGTGACAGCAGTCCCAAGGTGCGTCCTTGCTCTGCTTTCGGTCTGCTGCGCTGACAGCTGGCCAGAGCGAAGAGCAGACTCAACAGGCACACAAGTGCCGGTAAATACATTCCGTTCGATCAGAAACTAACTCAATCCACAGCCACTGACAGCTGGCAACTAAATTTGCAGCGCACGAACAAAATTAGTTTTATATGCAAACACTAGAGCCACGCCTTGACCAGCCCTAACAAACTGTTCTTGAGCAGATTGCCAAATATGTTTCGGAAACCGGCAGACCTTCGTCTAGTGAACGTCTTCTCATCCAGCGGAAACTCGAACACGCACACGCAAAAAACCAAAAACAAAATACAGAAATCGCTACAAATTCGCGCCGGAGTCGCGTTGTCGCGTCACGGACTGGTTCTGGTTCCATGCTTTCACGCAGCTGCTTCAACTGAGACGCCTCCGTCAATCGTTAGTCGTCGCTGCTGCTGCTGCTAGTGCTGACATTGACCTTGCTCAGCGTTTTGCCAAATATCGACCAGGTCGGTAATAACCAAAAAGAGCAACAATAAGGAACGGAGAGTAACGCCTAGCCGAATAACACATACCCTTTACAGATCGGAGTCACATCTAATTTTAATTATAACAAGAGTGCTCTAGTCGGGAGTGCCTGACTAGGAGATACCATGAACCCAGTCCATACATCCATTCATACTTACCTATCAATGTACATCCATACAAACACATACTGCAAGCAGTGCAAGCAGTTAAAGCAGTTAGCTTGCTTCTTTACAGAGTCCCACACTATGGAAAGTTAAGTCTTAAACCACTGCTGTACGGGGTGGGATGGGGGTACGGTATCCAAAAAGTGATATATTTTGAACGTGTGTTGCTATTCGAGACTATACATACCACACTTGGTACCTTTAACTTGTATAACTTTCAAGTTATGGCCAAAAAATCACTAGTCTGAAATCGAAATTTATCGATAACATTTGAACAGGACGAGTTTTCGATCAAATGAATTAAACTTCATCTGTCCCGGGACTACGAGAACTTATGCTCCAAATATGAAATCTATATCTCTACAGTCTTTGATATCCGCAGGTTCATACAGACAGACAGACTGATCAAGAATATATATATACTTTATATGATCGGAGATGCTTCCTTACGTCTGTTACATACTTTTGCACAAAACCTTAATTCCCTTTTTACCTATTTTTAATTCAGGTGCAGAGTATAAAAATGAGTCGATCTTCAAATTGAGAATAGTTAAGATAAGAGTAGTTACACTTACCAATATATGTAGTGCCTCAAAAAATGTACATATTTAGCCAAAGTTTATGATATACTTGAAGAAATCAAAGAAGTCTTCTTTGCGTTACCAATTAACTAACATAATTATAATGCCCACTGCTAGGGTATACAGAAACTGTTTCACATAGTTAACGCTTTTGTTGACTTCCGCGGGTTTTTTCTTGAGTCTTGTTTATTTTTATGGAACTTGTGTGTCTTATAGGCAATTCAGCTCTTAGAAGCTTGTGATTATATTTGTTTTCTATGGAAATCCATAAGAAAACAAATATGCACTTGGCTAAAAGCTTTGCTTAATCTTTGAATAACCCAATTGGATCTGTTCCTATAATATTCGTATAATTATTCGCAATATGTCTTCTTAAATTTCTATAGACTGTAGACATTACTGTCTAATAATATTAAATAACCTATAAATTAGAATGCTTAACTTAATTAAAAGCATTTCATTTCACATATCATATACTGATGGAAATCTTTCGTTTCTAATTTAATTTTGTCTGATGAGATGTCTGCCTAGCAATTCGCAACTTGACTGATTGCATCAGTTGAAAGCGTGTCGCTAACCGACTTTTAAGATATATATAGTATATATCTACTTTGTAGCGTCAGACTGTGGGAAATCAAGTACTTGACTGATGAATGAATGTTAGTAATATATATTTTTTATCATCATGTGATCCTCCAATTGTATTTAATAGTCAGTTGATGTAATGCGTCATTTTCGGGGGCTATTTAACAACCGGTTTTCGGCTCATTAACTTGACTTAAGTTTTGTATGCAATCATCCTACACATCATAAAATAAACGTCACAGTTTTCGTTTTTAATGAGTAAATGTACATTTTTAAAGTGTGCACTTTAAATTACACTAAACTTAACTTAATTAATAAACACATACAGTTCACAAAACAACAATTTTTGTTATATACTTTAACTTAACAAGAATATTTGAAAGACATCAGTATCAGATTAATTTTATATACGTTATCAAAAGTTTCACGATGATGACCTAATTGCGGTTTTATTTATTATAATAATAAAAATAAATTTCTACAGCCAAAAGTTATGCAATAAAAATAAATGATGCTGTACTATATGCTACAACAAAATTCACAAATTTGTATGTGAGCTTCAGTCAGTTTTTATTCGTTTTAAATATATTCATTAATTTATCTACAAACGTTTTTTATTTCAATGGATATAATACAAGTATTTAGAGTGTACAGATATGAGAGGGGAAGGCCCCATTTTTGTACAGCTTTGATCATAGAACAATGCATATAAGGAGCTTCTTAAGTCTTTTGATAAGCACCTTCAAGGATTCTATAAAATGCTAACTATACAAGGCATTGAACATAATGTAAAAGGTATCTTTTAATCGTTTAGTTTCAATTTAATGATTTAATGATTTAATGATAAATACCATTAATTCTATTGTCAATTAAGAAATACTTGTCTGTAAACAAGTAAGAGTGCTCTAGTCGGTAGTTCACGACTAGGTGATACCCTGAACCTAATCATAACATGCATTAATACCAACATCAGTGTAAATACACACAAACACAAATACTGTACGCAGTTTTATGGAAAGTTAAATCTTCAATAGTTGTGTTGTCCTTACTTTCCGATCTCATTGAAACTTTTTGGACATCAAGTTGGCAATAAAATGTGTGATCAAGCCAAATTGCAAGGTCATATCTTCAGAATGTCGTGTTTTGCACTTTTAAGGGAATGGGGGGACGGTATCTAAAAGATCCAAAAACGTTGGTCTGAAATCAAAATGTATCGAAAACTTTTGAACGGGACGAGTAACGATCAAATGAAACATACTTGATCTGACCAAGGAATGCGAGAGCTTATATTCCAAATATGGAGGTTGTAGCTCTTATAGTCTCTGATATTATCGTGTTTATATAGACGGACATGACTAGATCGACTCGCATGTTCATACTGATCAAGAATATATTTACTTTATATGGTCGAAGATGCTTTCTTATGCCTGTTACATACTTTTCCATAACTTCATTATGCCCTTTTTACCCATTTTTAATAGCTTCAGGGTATAAAAAGCAATAAACAAATTAACCAAATTTGAATCTTGTCTGTGAGGCAAAACTCGTCGGCTTTCATTGTCTAAGAAACAAGAATATAAGTATAAGTATAACGTGATCTTCTACTGCGCAATTCTGCAGGCACTTAGAGAGGTCAGTGATCAGAGCTCTTAACAAGTTTCAATAAGTCTCGAAAGTCATGCAGCAAAAAGCAATATTCGAATTGTTGACGCGCGAAAGTCAAAACAATGAAAATAAGTACAAAGAAATATACCCTATAAAATATAGCAAATAATTCTAAAAATAAATAAATATCTATAGTACATGTTATTATCATCCTAAGGGTGTCAACCGAATTACCAGGGTCAGCAAAATTGTGCTTTTCAGTTGGGTTTTTCGGGTGGAATGTAAAAAATCAAGTTATACAACTTTCAAATAAATTTTAACACACGTTTTAAGAAAGAAAAAAATTTATAAAAAAAGATCACTGTTCCGTCTTTCCACTGGAGTTTCTTGTTGACGTACACGTACTTCGAAATATGTACTCTACCTTTAGACATATTATCTACATGAGTTTACACAATGTAGTTGATCCTCATATATTTATTGAAATACTTCTTTACCTTTGTCTTTCCCCTTATAGTTATTGAAATACTTAGATTATCTTTGAATTTCATATAATATATTATCGCAATTTCTTTAAGCTCAATCAACCTCTTGAATATATATATATATATATTGTATAGGGTATTAGAAAAGTGAGTCCCCCATTCCATAGTGAATTGCCAAAGTGTTTTGCTTATAGAAAATGTGTGAGAAGTTTTTAATTGCCGAATCTTGCTCCAAGCCGACTTGCAACAATGTAGGTCTTTGGCTCTGGGCCAACTTGACAAATGTGCTAAAAGTGAGCGTCAGGTGCTATACGTAATCCGTGGGGGTACTGTGGGGTGGAGTGGGGTCTAGCAACCAAATTGTCTGAGTGAGTGCCCGAGGGGTCTGGGATTTCCGCTGGCCGGCTGGCCGGCTGGCTGGCTGGCTGGCTGCTTACATATTCTCTGGTGAAATCATCAAAAAAATAATGATAGATGCCAGAGCTAACTAATGAATCGAATGGAAGGATGGGCCAATCAGAATAGCATGCTTCCCAACGGGGCATCCCCGCAAGGCCGCTCGACTATAAAAGATCTCGGATTCTATTCTACCACAAATAGAAGCAATTGCAAACTTAAAGATGAAACAATTCCAAGTGCTGGCACTGATGCTCTGCCTGGCCTTGGCCTACGTCTGCGCACATCCCGTAGAGCAACTGGACGAGCAGCAGCAGCAGCAGCTCACCCTGGAGGATGTCGATGATGCCAAGCCACTGAACGACGCTGCCGACGGCACTGTATCGCCCGCCACTTTGGCGGCGGAGGCGGCTTCTGCTGCGGCGGGGGCGGTGGTGGCTATGGACGTCGCGGTGGCTTCGGCGGTGGTGGCTATGGACGTCGCGGTGGTTTCGGCGGTGGTGGCTATGGCGGCTATCCAGGCGGCGGCTACGGCGGCGGCGGCTATCCCGGCGGCGGCGATTCGGCGGCAGCGCCTCAGCCTCAGCTTCGGCCTCGGCCAGCTCCAGCTTTGGCGGTGGATATGGCAAATAAAGCGAATCGAATTTAATGTAAAAATAACAAATGAGACAAACACAATAAAAGAAAAAGAAAACAAAAACAGAAACCGAAACCGAAAACAACAAGTAATCAATCGTTGCAATCGGAAGTAACCGACTGCGTAATACTCTAAGCCCAGTGAAATAACAGTTGCGAACGGGTGGCAAAAGATGCTTCTTCTTTTTTGAAAAAATAATGTCATTCAATCTACCAGATTGATGCTTTTAGTATTTTATTTGTACCTCCTAAATTTGCTGATCATATGGATTAGATTTTTACGATTTGGGGGCCTAAAGTCAGCAAGGCCAGGAAATAGTTTCATTGACTTAAGCTCTGGCATACAAAGACTTGGTTATATCGATTTATTCGTTCCCAGTGTGCGTGGTGTAAAAATGTTTAAACTCTATCTAAAGCAGACATGTACGACCATATACAGTGAAAACTCCCATTGGAGGACACCGACCGTTGAGTCATTTGTGTCCGCTTAAGAAAGGTATCATATGAAACCAATTCTTAGAACGAAAAAAAAAAATGACACGCTATAAAACGATTTTTGACAGCATATGAAATTTCAGTGGTGCAGTTGGCAGAGTGAAAATTGCAGAAAGGTTCCAAAAGAGCATAAAATCTTCGGCACGCCGAAGATAATCCTTTCCCACTTGTTTTTACTCACGTTTTTTGAATAGTTATGCAAGTAAGTTAGATAAATGTCCCGTCCAGGTAAGAGAAGGGCCCGCAGAAGAGATGTAACATTAGTCTGAAAAATAGTAAGAAATTATGATCGAAGAGAAAATGTCCTCCCAAGTGGTGTGTCCGCCCATTAGAGGTGTTCGTTTAAAAAAGTTTCCACTGTATTACCAGTTTCAAGTCTCCGGCTTCAATATCATCGAAAGAGTTACGTTCATACTCACAGACCTTATACAACACAAATATACTCTTCCATCTCCGATATCAGAGCATGAAAACAAAAAACAGACGCTTTTGGGGGCAGGTACGGCAATGTTTCTACGCATTCGCTGATCGTCTGTCAAAACGCAAATATGTATCTCACCTGTTGACACCGTCAAGCCGGTTTTTGCACTGAATAACAGCAGCAAGCGAAACAAACAACAATAATACTATTAATCAAAAAATAGCTGGGGGTGCCGTAGGTTTATTTTTATCGCACAAAAAAGTAACTCCAAAATATTCCAGTGGAAGCGATAGAGCTCAAAATATTCCGTTAGCTTAAACAACAATTGGCTAAAAACAAACAGTCGAGTTTATGCACGACTGAGAGTATGTAATAAAACGGAACAGAGTATCCATAAAATATTGGAAGTGGGAATTATTTGAGGGGCCGGAAATCATCGCAAATTTTATGATACTTTTGCGAAATTTGTGGAGTCATCTTTTAGCTGGAAATGATATTTGCAAAAGCAAAAGCACTAACTAATGTTTCAGTTGTTAGTCATGAAATTATTGTCTGGCTAAGCAGACTTATAAACAAACAGACTAAAGCAAAAGTGCCCACGTGTGTGAAAACCAAATAATTCTAACTCTAGTCATCTTGTGTGTTTGACTAATTACCTGAGCTAATTAAATTGCCCTATGCCCAGGTGGGAGAAAGCGTTGCTAGGCGATTTATCGAATTTGCTCTGTAAGCAAATTTTTATAACAAGTAAGATAAAGTTTTTGGCTGTTGTCGGTGTTACTATGGCAACAAGAGTGTTTCAACAATAGTATTTAAAGAAGAGTATTACGACAAGACAATAGCGATATGACAGTGTGAACTTAATAACTGAACAATATTACTGTTGATTTCCAATTAAGAGATTTTAATTGGATAGAAATATGGTTAGCAAAAACACTTCTTTGTATTTGGTGAAATTCAATATTTTGATCTTTGAAAACTTTTTAAAGATATTATCTCGTTAGGTAGTGCGATAGCGAACTGCATAAATGAAATATGGTTGCAGATAGTCTGTATCTTATATATGTAGCTTATAGAAGCTGTACTCGTATTTCATAATATAAATAGCTAAGCTCTTTTGTATATATTATCTAATGTGAAAATATTATAGTTCTATAGTGTATCCAACTGGAGTGAGACCAAATATTTGTATTGCAAATTGCATGTGATCCTTAAGTCTATCGTATTGCTTTATCAATATGGTCCTTCCCAGTCAATAGCTAAATAAGCTGCTATGTCGTGCGCAATAATGTATTATTATTATTGAGCTAGCAAATGATCCTAGTTGCCCAGACCTAAGCCGTGTCATCACAAAAGGTCCCGTCAGGGTCTACGTGAGCCCCAACAGGTTAGTTTTGGCCTACGTGAGTGGGGCAAATCAGCCCTTAAGTTAAGGTCCCACATCTGTTCAAACACCAATAAATAGGCCATAATAATAATTCACCGACTGTCATTTTTCGTATTTATTAGCTAATTATTTGAGCTAAGAAATTTGTCTGACTGATCAAAAGGGAACACTTGTTTAAAAATGTATTTATATTTAAAAGACACATTTGTATTTGGATTTATGGATTGGGTTATCTATGTAGAGTACTTATTTTCTTAAAAGTCATACAAACATACAAGTGCCAAATTACAATTTAAGAATATTTATTTAAGATGATTATTTTCACTCACAGGCACTTTATGACTTGAATGAAATGGAAACTTGCGAAATCAATTCGAAGGCCCATTTAAAAATAGAAAAATGTGTAATAATCCTCAACAAGTTGAAATAACATCACATACCTTTAAAACACAATTATGATAACACAAAGAAAGCCACAAATTAGCAATATACCCAGCTAGTAAAATATTCCGGTGCATTCCCATTGGAACTAGAAAATGTAAGTTGACTTCGAGCTGCTAATTATAAGAAAATTATTTATATTTATAGTCTATATTATTATACCCTGAACCCATTAAAAATGGGTAAAAAGGGTATTATGGTTTTGTGCAAATGTATGTAACAGGCATAAGGAAGCATCTCCGACCATATAAAGTATATATATTATTGATCAGTATCAATAGCCGAGTCGATCTGGCCATGTCCGTCTGTCTGTCCGTCTGTCCGTCTGTCCGTCTGTCTGTCTGTATGAACACACAGATATCAGAGACTACAAGAGCTAGAGACTTCATATTTGAAACATAAGTTCTCCCTAATCCCGGGACAGATCAAGTTTATTAAAATTTATCGATAGCTCGTCCCGTTCAAAAGTTATCGATAAATTTCGATTTTAGACCAGCGTTTTTTGGATATAACTTACAAGTTATAAGAGCTAGAGGCCCCTAATTTGACATGTATAATCTCGAATAGCATACACATGAACAAATTTTTCACTTTTTGGATACCACCCCCCAAACCCCCCAAAAGTTAAAAAAACGCATTTTTGAAGGTACGACCTTGCAATTTGGTTTGGTCACACATATTATTGACAATTGTTTGCCCCAAAAATTTCAATAAGATCGGACGATAAACACAGAAGTTATTTAAGATTTAACTTTCCATTATGTGGGGCTCAGCGAAAAGCAAGCTAACTGCTTAGACCGCTTGCACTGCTTGTACTGCTTGTACTGCAGCATGTGTGTGTTTAGATTAATATGAATGATTGTAAGGACTGGGTTCAGGGTATCTCGTAGTCGGGCACTCCCGACTAGAGCACTCTTACTTGTTATACCCTGAACCCATTAAAAATGGGTAAAAAGGGTATAATGAAGTTGTGCAAAAGTATGTAACAGGCATAAGGAAGCATCTCCGACCATATAAAGTATATATATTATTGATCAGTATCAACAGCCGAGTCGATCTAGCCATGTCCGTCTGTCTGTCCGTCTGTCCGTCTGTCCGTCTGTCTGTCTGTATGAACACACAGATATCAGAGACTACAAGAGCTAGAGACTTCATATTTGGAACATAAGTTCTCCTAATCCCGGGACAGATCAAGTTTATTAAAATTTATCGATAGCTCGTCCCGTTCAAAAGTTATCGATAAATTTCGATTTCAGACCAGCGTTTTTTGGATATAACTTACAAGTTATAAGAGCTAGAGGCCCCTAATTTGACATGTATAATCTCGAATAGCATACACATGAACAAATTTTTCACTTTTTGGATACCCCCCAAAAGTTAAAAAAACGCATTTTTGAAGGTACGACCTTGCAATTTGGTTTGGTCACACATATTATTGACAATTGTTTGCCCCAAAAATTTCAATAAGATCGGACGATAAACACAGAAGTTATTTAAGATTTAACTTTCCATTATGTGGGGCTCAGCGAAAAGCAAGCTAACTGCTTAGACCGCTTGCACTGCTTGTACTGCTTGTACTGCAGCATGTGTGAGTTTAGATTAATATGAATGATTGTAAGGACTGGGTTCAGGGTATCTCGTAGTCGGGCACTCCCGACTAGAGCACTCTTACTTGTTATACCCTGAACCCATTAAAAATGGGTAAAAAGGGTATTATGGTTTTGTGCAAAAGTATGTAACAGGCATAAGGAAGCATCTCCGACCATATAAAGTATATATATTCTTGATCAGTATCAACAGTCGAGTCGATTTAGCCATGTCCGTCTGTCTGTCTGTCCGTCCGTCCGTCCGTCCGTCCGTCCGTCCGTCCGTCCGTCTGTCTGTATGAACACGCGGATATCAGAGACTACAAGAGCTAGAGACTTCATATTTGGAATATAAGTTCTCGTAATGCCGGGACAGATCAAGTTTATTAAAATTTATCGATAACTCGTCCCGTTCAAAAGTTATCGATAAATTTCGATTTCAGACCAGCGTTTTTGGGCTATAACTTACAAGTTATAAGAGCTAGAGGCCCCTAATTTGGCATGTATAATCTCGAATAGCATACACATGTAACAAATTTTTCACTTTTTGGATACCACCCCCCAATCCCCCCAAAAATTCAAAAAACTCATTTTTGAAGGTATGACCTTGCAATTTGGTTTGGTCACACATTTTATAGCCAATGTTATGTCTTACAAATTTCAAAAAGATCGGACAATAAACACAGAAGTTATTTAAGATTTAACTTTCCATTGTGTGGGGCTCAGTGAAAAAGCAAGATAACTGCTTAAACCGTTTTCACAGCTTGCAGTAATGTGTGGTGTGTTTGTTTGTATACACACTATTAGGCAAGTATGAATGGATGTCAGAACTGGGTTCAGGGTATCTCCTAGTCGGGCAGTCCCGACTAGTGCACTCTTACTTGTTATTTATTGTTATTGTTATTATGCAAATCTACCTGTTTGCTCCGAGCATCGACTACACAGATATGCCCCTTAGAAATAAGCTGAGCATATTCATGAATATTTAGTTAGAACAAATATTTTGCACGTAGCTTTATGAGAAGATTACACGGAAATAACTGACATATTGAGAACGTGATTCATATATATATCTATATATTTAAGCCAGAAACTAGGCAATTAACGCCTATTGTTTTATGTGCGAAATATGACGAGAAAAAAGCTTCGAGTGCAAACAAGCAGATGAGCTATTCTAAGAAGCTATGAAACATCTAGAAGTGTTTGTATTTATCTAAATAGTTGACCCTTTAAATTCTTAATGGATGAAGTAAGTTATTAATATAAATGGACACTCAGTAAAAAAATAGTGTAAATACAAAATGGTGGTGTGGAATAGTACTGGATAATACTGGATATTTATCTAAATAGTTGACCCCTTAAATTCTTAATGGATGAAGTAAGTTATTAATATAAATGGACACTCAGTAAAAAAATAGTGTAAATACAAAATGGAGGTTTGGAATAGTACTGGATAATACTGGATAATGCTGGTATACTAGAAGTGCTTGTATTTATCTAAATAGTTGACCCCTTAAATTCTTAATGGATGAAGTAAGTTATTAATATAAATGGACACTCAGTAAAAAAATAGTGTAAATACAAAATGGAGGTTTGGAGTAGTACTGTATAATACTGGATAATACTGGTATACTAGAAGTGTTTGAATTTATCTAAATAGTTGACCCTTTAAATTCTTAATGGATGAAGTAAGTTATTAATATAAATGGACACTCACTAAAAAATAGTGTAAGTATACATAAAAAATGGAGGTTTGGGGTAGTACTGGATAATACTGTTATACTAGAAGTGTTTGTATTGACCCCTTAAATTCTTAATTAATGAAGTAAGTTATTAATATAAATGGACACTCAGTAAAAAAATAGTGTAAATACAAAATGGAGGTTTGGAATAGTACTGGATAATACTGGATAATGCTGATATACTAGAAGTGTTTGTATTTATCTAAATAGTTGACCCTTTAAATTCTTAATGGATGACGTAAGTTATTAATATAAATGGACACTCAGTTATAAATAGTGTAAGTATACAAACAAAATGGAGGTTTGGAGTAGTACTGGATAATACTGGATAATACTTAGAGTATAGTAAGTATGGAGCTTTGGAGCAGTGTTGGATAATACTGGTATTTACTGGATATATTGCGTTTTATCTTTATTCTAAGTTA
Organism: Drosophila flavopinicola; assembly: GCA_035042425.1. Classification (NCBI taxonomy): domain Eukaryota; kingdom Metazoa; phylum Arthropoda; class Insecta; order Diptera; family Drosophilidae; genus Drosophila; species Drosophila flavopinicola. Next base: position 381,917 of record JAWNLL010000224.1, read on the forward strand.
CAATAAGCTATTTTTAGTTACAAGCTTGATAAGACCTGATGTATTAGTTTGAAAGTGAAGTTGATTGAATGTGAAACTGAAACTGAACCTGAACCTGAGTCAGACGATTGATTGCAGCTGCGCCTACCGCAACAAAAAACCACAAATTAGGACTTCATAAATGCCAAACCCAATGGATCATCGTCATCGTCCATCTCTGACGTCACAAGAGATCACCCCTGAAGCATCTCCGAGCATTGACGGAAATGTTGTGCGATTCGAGGCGGGGTGCTAATCAAATTGTAAGATTAAGATGCTTGTTGTTGCTGTTCCGTTGCCTGTCTGTCCGTCTGTCTGTCTGCCATAATAATTAGCGCATAGTGTGAAATGCTCACGTATAAAAACTGGCGACAGTAGACAGCAGCGACACAGAACCAAAAGGAACTTCAATAGCAGCACATCAGCAGCAGTAACAGCAGCAATTAACACACAATCAACATGAAATACACAATCGTCCTTGCTTTGATCCTGGCCACTTTGTACCTGTGCCAGTCAGCGCCCATCGACAGCACGAATCCTTATCAGGCAATCAACTCAGCCACTGATATCAGCGGCCAGCCTGTGCGACAGAAGCGGGACAGCGACTACTTCATCTGCTATCCCAGCAGCGTTGTCTATGGCTACCACAACAGTCCCAATGCTCTGGAGTCCCATCGTCGTTCCAGCGATGCGGAGCGTCGCTATTCCGCCTACGACTCATTCCAGGCTCGCCAGGATCGTGCCGACAGAGAACGCGCCGCCTACACAGACAGCTTTGGAAAGTAAGCAGTCGACCTTATCTGGGATATAGTGTATATATATAGTCGTTAATGCATTCGCACAGGTGTAGCTCCTTAAGTTGTGTACAAAATCAACAAACTATTTATTTATTATGCTTATGTAAATGTAAAAAGATATTTAATAGAATATTAAATCATAGAAATTGAAATTACCTAATTGACTTTTTATTCACTCATGCTCATCTAATAAATATTCTTTATTCTTCATACAACAAAAGTAAACAGATTTAGGATAATGATAAAGATCAAGAATATGACACTCTTAATTACTTTTGTCAAAAAAGTGTAAGACGAGAGTGAAATTGTGAGCGCAGATAAATCTGTAGATAAAATTGATCTTCCATTAGAAAGCCGTTAAGAGCATTAGAAAATTCCGTGGAGTTCGGGGTTTCTATTCATATATTTCAGCATTTGAGCAATATGAAGTTTCTGGCATTAGCTCGAGCTGTTATCAGTTGATTTCCCAGTTGTTAGCTCTTTTGATTCTAAGTACACCTATTTCTCTTTTACACGGTTTGAAAATAACATTTTTTAAAATATTCTTACATGATTGAATCATTTTTCATTTTTTTACCCTTTTTACCTTTTTATTTAATTTTTTTGACAATGTTCACTTTTTTTCAAGTTTTTTTTACACGGTTGTTTTTGGATCCAATCTACCTTGTAAAATGAGAATATAGAGGTATATATACAAAGACATATTTATTCAGTTGACGCTTCAAATCTGAATCAAAATATTGCAATCTTCAAAAAGAATAAATTTTAAATAATATATTTAATTTATCTTTTTATTCTAATGACTAGTCGCATGAATAAAGCTTTCAATTGTTTTTTGTGACATATCTCTGGCTCAGGGTTATGATCATTTTTATGATATAAGGTCAACATTGGCAAATAGTATTCGAAGTAGTTTCACAAAGTCGAAGGCAGCTTATTTAATAAACTTATTTATTTGAGTATATGTATATAAATAGCTTTATATTATTTGCACAAAAAATAATATGTTTCTTCAATGCGAGGTTCGCTCAATAACTTTTTGCAAAACGAAAAATACGCACAACAATTTTAATCGAATATTTTCTTCGAGTTAGTGTAATTCTAGCGCAATAAAATTCTCAGCTTCTGTCCATCTCATTAAAGCACTCTGAGAGGCCCTTAAAAAACGTTTTTGTTTTTAGAGGTAAACTTACTTACTCCTCTTTCTGTTAAGCCATAATAGGGGCTCGATGTGAAGCATACCATGCTTGTTGAAACAATTCAAAGAGGAAGTTATTAATTTGCTTCATCAAAATGCCGCATATGTGCAATTTTTTCCAATATCGGAAAAGACGGCACCCATCTTGCCGATTTGATTCTCACACCCAATCTTTTTCTTTCAAATTAAAATGACTGCTTAAGTGATAAGGCTGTGAGTCAACAATCTCCCACACTTTCACTCGTCAATTGTTTTTAGTAGACTCAACTGGACCTCCTGAATGTTTCAATATGTTAAATTTTAATAAACTCATATAAATAAATAAATAATAAATATCGACCTTCAAAAAGGGAAATATTTCCATAAATTTTATTATTATATTTTTCGATTGCAAAAACTGCTTATAAGCTCGGAATGTTCTTGAAATAGCTACATGCACAGACTACTTGATAGCCTTTTCTCTGCATTATTGTTGCTTTATCAATAAATAAATAACAAATTTGTACTTTATTATATAAATTACACTGGTATTAAGCAACAAATGAAATTCAGTTGTTTCCAAGAAAAAACTGGTCAGATAATTGTTTAAAGTTGTCCCAAATTAAATTGTATGCCTGACTCATCAGCGCTTTGATAAATGAAGACTGAAATTGCCTGCATACTTTTGGGCATGCATTCCGCAGCAAGTTCGTTGCCTAAGTCTTTCGTTTTACAAAGCAACCAACACAGCCGCAAAAAGCGGAGCGAAACTGAACAACTGGGCAACTGAGCACGGATCGCATTTCACTTTGCCAACTAACTCACCACAGCAAAAGCCAAGCGATCGTAACAGCAAAATTTTCTGCCCGGCTGCCGTCGGTCGATCGTCTGAGACATTTAGCACCTTATTTGCGGTTGGCATTAGGCAAAATGTGCGAATTGTTTATAAAGAGATTACAAAACGCAGACAAGCTGCTCTGTTCGGGGCGGTCATAAAAACGTAAAAAAAGCGTCGCTTTGGTCGCAATTTATGAGCCAAAAAGAAAACCAATTGCCAAAAGAAGAAAGTTGCCCTCCAGCCTCGCATAAAAGGCATCTCGAACGAGCCGGAAGCAAACAGTTGATCAAAGCAAACGCAAGCAAAATGAAGTGTGTCGTCCAGAAGTCCTTGCTGCTCATCTCGCTGCTGCTACTCGCCAGCTGCAGCTGCATCCAGGCGCAGCCGCTGAAGGAGCAGCAGACACGGGAGCAGCGTCAGATGAAAGGAGCCACCAGCACGGCGGATGTGAAGATGCTCGATGGCAGCACGGCCAACATCAACATGACGCCCGCCATGCAGATGCCCATGAATGGACTAGCCATGAATCCCAATCCCATGGCACGCTATCCCAGCTACCCGGGCATGCACTTTGGCGGCGGCGCAGCAGCTGGAGCGCCCTTCCTGGGCGTGCCTGGCCAGCTCGGTCTGCAGACGAACATAGCCAACAACTATCCAGCTGATCCTAGCATGGGCCTGGGTCTAGGTCTGGGCTTGCCTGGCAACGGCGCTAACTTTGGACTCGGACTCGGACTTGGTCTGGGCGGCTATCCTGGCAATGCCCAAGCCGGCGGCTTCATGTACGGCAATCCGCTGTATCCCAACGCACAACTCGGCAACGGCTTCGGTGCTCAGCCGCCGCTGGACAACTTTGCGGCGCTGAACAACATCATCAACATGGCCAACGTGCAGGGCTTGAACGGTGCTGCCAATGGAGGACTCTATGGCCAGCCTGGCGGCTTAGCTGGAGGAGCACTCTATGGCCAGGCTGGCGGCTTAGCTGGAGGAGCACCCTATGGCCAGCCTGGCGGCTTAGCTGGGGGAGGACTCTATGGCCAGCCTGGCGGCCTAGCTGGAGGACTCTATGGCCAGCCTGGCGGACCAGGCGCAGCTGGCATAGGCATGCCCGGCTACTTTGGCGGCGGTCTCGACAACAGCATGACTATGCACAATTATGCACCCGCCTTTTAAGCACTGTTTAAAAACTTAACTTATTCAACACTAATTTATTTTATTTATTTCATTTAGCCAAATAAATTATCAACAGCATTTCAAAAATGCATCAATTGTACTTTTTGCCAGCCATCGTTGCCCACTGGAACAGCTGCTTGCGTTGTTGTTGTTGTTGATGGAGTTGTTGCTGTTGTTGTTGCTGTAGTTGCTGTTGCTGTTGCTGCAGTTGTTGTGTTTGTTGTGGCTGCCAGTGAGCTGGATGCGACACACGCTTGGCAGCCAGAGTGTAGGCGCCCTTGCCCACATAGCGCGTGGGCAGCGAACCCAGTCGCATGTTGTAGCCGGGCGGCAGGCGGAGGTGCCTCGGGGTCTGGGCCTGCGCTGAGATGGCCAGGATGAGGCAAAGGAGCAGCAGCTGCTGCAGTAATTTGTTGCACATCTTGTTGAGAACTTTGGTCACTGACTGTGGCTCAAACGGCTTGTGGCTGCAGCTTTTATGCAACATTGTCTGTGCCACTTTTGATACTCTATCCGTGGGGTATTATAGCTTTGTTAGGAGATTGAGGATTGAGACTAGATATGTTGAGCGTGTCTGTCTGTTTCCATACAAACTAGTCTCTCTTTCGCTATATGTATTTGTTTTTATATTCTTAAAATTCTTGGCGCTTAATTGCTTTATTTGTAATCACTACTGAGCATTGTTCTTAAGCAATTGTCTACAATACTTAAAAACTAATTTGTATATAATATAAACTTTTTTTATTAATACTCCTTGTTTGATATGATTATAGTGTATCCTGATGCATCCTTTTCCACTCTTAACTTTATTCTTAAATTTGTTTATTTCTTTATTTCTCCGTATGCCAGAGTCGGCAGGATCAATCATATTTCATATAGCCTTGGTAATTGCACTTGATTGATATATCAATTATTGCAAATAATTGTTGATCCTCATCCGAATTCGGTCTGCAAGTGTATCTGCGATTCGGCTTGCTAAAGTTAGCTGTTCTTTCTTGTTTTCGCAACGGGCAACTCACTCAAATGTGTCAATTGCAGTTAGTCGCTGGCCAACTCGAAAGTGGGCTAACTGGGACTTTGGATTACTTTGGCTGCTGCCCTGAAGTTGCTGCTGTTAACTGGTTTTTCTACTCGCGCATATTTCACAGGCCAACACTCGCTAATTGTGTAGCCAGAGTTGGTGTCAAGTGCAAGGCTAAAATGCAGCACACAGATTCGAGTATTGACCAGACACTCCAGCCAGGTACCTCAAGATTTATACGCTAGTCACCTTTCTGTTGGCTCTTTCACTGCATTTCACTTGCAATTACGGCGAGTTCATATTTCGAAAGTGAAATCTAGGCTTCCATTGTCCGCTGGCTGCTAATTGCTTACAGATGATGACACATGCCGAGCTATACGGAATTGTGAACGGCGACAACAGCCCGTTGAGCCATTCAGGAATTTCATGGATTTCATGGATTTCATGGAGAGATGCTCCGTGAATAAGAATGTTGGCATTGGAACTGTTGCTAACTACCTGTATCTATGTAAGGGTTTCATGTAACAGCTAGAAGAAGACATACTTGTATGGATATGTTGCAGGATAAGCATTGCAGTTAAGAAACTATACGAATTCGTAAAATATGTGTATTATGTATGTATTATTATCTTTCATTCATTCATTCATGACTTATACATCGATCATTTCAATAACTTTTTTAAAAAGCTTTTAGCATTTAGAGGACTAACTCAACAGAAGTAAGCTTAGTCATTGCATATCAAAATATATTGCAGAGAAAATTACAAATAAAGTGATAATAAAGTCGAGCTTTTTCAAATCTAATTTAATTTACACCAACCATACAAACTGGCAAATTTTATTATGTGATTTAAAAAGTATTTAATAGTTTCATTTGCAATAGTTCTGAAAGGCAAATCAAACAGCCTTAAAAACGAACTGAATTAATATCTAAATAAACTAATGCTTGTGCATACAAAACCAAAACTTTGATGAATATTCTTAAATTAAATTTAGTTCCTAGTATTTATTTTGGTATTTTGAAAATACTTGAAAGTATTAAATTTATTTATTATTTTTTATATTTATAAATACAAAACAAACTAATATTTGTGCGTTCCAAACAAAAACTTTGATAAATATTCTTCAATTAAATTTACTTTTGGGTATTTAAATCCTTGAAAATATTAAATTTATTCATTATTCTATATATATTTATAAATATATTTACATGATTATAGCTGCATATCGGTGCAAATAGGATAATTCTATTCAAAATACAATTCACATTGACATGCGACTTATATTTGAATTTATATTCAGACTTAATTTGTGATTTACGACACGAGCAGCAAAATGCAATTTGTCTTGTTGACCTGTGCAACATTTTTACCTACACCATTCATAAAATGGGTGCCTGGTTGTGCGAGTGTGTGTGTATGTGTATGTGTATATGTGTCTGAGCAGGCAGGTAATCTGTAAATGGTCTCTAAGCCATGTGAAGCATGCAAAAGGTATTGTTTCTATTTGCTCAGCCAGCTGAGTGCAATCCCAGACGACCCAGACCCAGAGTTAGAGTCAGCCATAATCTATATAAGACGCACTGAGCTGCGCTGAAAGTGCAACAGTTTCTAATTTCCCGCGACGCAAGTAGGACACGCACTTGGAATTATGAAGACACCACAGCTGCTGCTGCTGCTCCTGCTGCCGCTGATTCTTCTTCTCGTGCTGCAAAGTGAGGCAATGCCCTGGTGGCGCCACAACGACGCCAGCTACGACGCCAGCCTGGATCCAGTCGCCTGGTCGCGTGCCTTTGTCCGGGACACAGTTCGCCGGCCGCGCGTTAGTCAGCAGGCTGTGCTGGAGGGGGCAGCGCCTGGAAGCAGCTGGAGGCCACGCCTCCTGGCCAAGAGTCCACACAACAACAAGTATAAGAAGTTTGTGCGAAGGCGTCGCAAGCTGCTTCTGCTGCGCCAAACTAGATGTTAAGCGAATCGAATCAACTTGCAATTAGCACAATCAATAAACATATTGCGACATGTCGACAAACCCGCTTTATTTGTATGCCGACGAACTCCGGATGAGCGTCATCAGATCCACACATTAGCAGCTCTAACCAGGGGGCGGGTTGTGCCCAAACAAGTTCTGGAAATGCAGCTCGAGTGGGCTGAAAGCAGTTTCCGTATAGAATCCCGACTCCAACTGCGGCACAGTTTCTTATCAGCTATCAGCTCGATTACTCAATCATCGCTAGGCTACAAATGTTAACTGGGCAAACACACGAAGTCGACTGCTAAGGTCAATTGGATTACGATTCAAGACCAGCCTGGTCTTGACGGGGCAGGCGGTAAACACAACGGCAAACATGATGTAACCAAAGGCCCCAACACAGCAGCTAAAGACCTAAGCAAACCTAAGCCACAGTCACAATCAGTCAAACAGACAGAGACGGAGATATAGACAGAGATAGAGATAGCGACAGAGCCACAGCCAGAGATAGAAGCTAACCCAACCCAATCCAACTCTAGCTCAAGTGCAAATTGAGGAACAGCAACCCGACTGCGAGATACATTCTATAATTATACATACAATAACTATATACGTAACAAATCAGAATATGACAGAATATACATATAAATCAAAATAAATTAAGAAATAATAATAAAAAGTATAGTTTACTTTTAATATATAAGGAGTTATTAGAAGGTAAAGCTTTTAGTTACAACTGTCAAGTAAATTAACAAGAATAACTTTTTGCATATTCTGAAATAATCAACAAATTTACTGTAGTATATGGAAAGAATGATATTAACATTAATTTTTGTTTAATTTGCTAAGTTTAATATTAACTTCGATAAATTGCTGACGTTTGCTTTTTACAAAATAAATTGTACTGAAGTCCATTTTTGATTTATATTTAAATTATCTTAACTTCAACTACAAAAGAAAAGTCAGCATTGCTATGAAACAGCATTTGAGAATTATTAAGAAAATTAACATAGATATTATGCAGTTTTTTTTTCGATAAACATTTAACACCTAATTCTACAGATTAAGGTATTTTTGATTAATTAGATGTTGTATACGCAATAGGTGAGAGTTGGAATGAAGATGATAAAGTGGAAATGTTTTTCAGCTCTAAATATATTTAGCGTCATCAAATTATTTATTAACATTAAAATTATTATTTAATTTGAAGATGTAATGCAATTAATCAATTCAATCTTAAAAAAATGAATAAAATATTAAAAATATTGATATAGTAAGTATTAGGCATATACGACTTGGGGGACTTGGTAAACATATATCATAAATAGTTTGTAGAGCTACAACTTTCTCTAAATTCATAAAAATTATAGAAATTTGCTAAATATTTTGCAGCAGCACTGTTTTTCTCAGTGTACAAATAAGCGTAATATACCCAGTTGCCCAGCTGCGGGAACAGAGTATAGTCGGTCACAAATTCAATGAATGAAAGTACATTTTGGGAATGAAAAGCAACTTAAGTCGCAATGTGGACACTCTCAATTAGCAGCTAAACGCACGAGCCCCGCCCCCCATTGAAGAGCTTAGAAGGCGGCCGGCCAGAAGAAATGTGAGCTGTTGTATATAAGCATGAGTCTTCGCCATTTGCTATCAAGTACAAATCAGCAAGCACATCTGTCCAACTTAACTCTAACTATACATAAAAAAACCACAATATGAAGTTCCTTGTGCTGTGCCTGCTCCTAGCTATTGGATGTCTGATCAGCAGTAGCTGGGCAGCGCCTGTGGAGGCGGAGAGTGAGCCGCTGACTCTGCTGGACGTGGATGGGAATGTGGAGCAGCAGGAGCCGCAGCCGGAGAGCGAGAGAGTGGCACGCGGATTAGGACTCGGCGGCTTGGGCGGCCTGGGTGGCAAATTTGGCGGAGGCTTTGGCGGCTTGGGCGGCAAATTCGGAGGCGGCTTTGGCGGACACGGCTTCGGCGGTGGCTTTGGCGGACACGGCTTTGGCGGCGGACTTGGCGGTCTGGGCGGCTTCAAGGGACTCTTCAACAAGCATTTCTAGAACTCATCATTTAGGCTAAGGCATTTTCATTTTTCCATTTTAGTTTTATTAAAAAACAAATCAAAAGTTTTGCGTTTGAAAAATGGGATTCAGTGCGCCATAAAACTGCTGATCGGGCTGTGTGTCATAGTCGAGCTCGGATTCGGGTGTTGTGCTGCGCAGTTGTATCCGGGGTGGCGGGGTGGTGGGCTGGAAGCGTTGGAAAACCTGACGCACTTGCACCACAAAGTTGCGCCAGAGGCTTAAAGATGCACTTGGAACTGCAAATTGAGTAAATGTGAAAAGAAATGTGATAAGTAAAATGGTTGCAGTCGGAGCTAATCGACTGCTTAATACTCTGACAACAGCTGGAAACATGTGGGCAAATATTCATCCTTATTAGTATACATAAAGCTCTTGTTTTAAATTTAGCAGAGAAAGCATCTTTTCCTAATGTAGATCACAAGATAGTCCAACTGCACTTCTTTCTGCTTAGTAAGTTGGCGATTGTAGCTATGAGGAATGATTGTAGTTATTACGAACAAGATAGACTTGTTAGACTAACACATTAATTTTAAGTTCAAAAACTATGCTATAAGAGTTTAGCTATATGTTCTTCATATTTCTTTCCAATTAGATTATGCTCTAAGCCTCAACAGAACCAATAGAGGAACATTGACTAAGACCAACATACTCTTTTGGCTGCGCGATCAGCGTTCACAAAGTTTAAGCACTAACCCACAACTGGTGGTGCCACCTCGGCATCGTATTCAAGCTCATCCAGAGCTCCAGAGGCATAGGGTAATCCTAAGACGCAGCACGAGAGCAGCAGCAGCGATAGGCAAATGAAACGCCACATTTTAAGCGCAAATCAAAACTGAGCCAAGGTAAAGGCATTTATAAGCGCCACTAGTTGCTGGCTTATGGAAACTTTCTCATCGTAAATGGGCGACACTCCCTGCAGCCCAGTAATAAATAATGAGAAACTCACACCAATTGAGTCAAACAGAAAATCACACATTTATTGAGGCAGCAGCGGCAACTGCTGTGCCGCACAATGGAATATCACAAATTGTATGTAGATCGTGTTATGCTTTAGCCATAGTAGCCACCGCCGAATCCGCCGCCAAAGCCGCCGTAGTAACCACCGCGAACACGAGTACGGGTGACGACGCGGGTGCGTTGATAGCCACCGCCAAAGCCACCGAAGCCGCCGCCGTAGCCGCCAAAGCCGCCGCCGCCGCCATAGTAAGGAGGAGGTGCTGGACCAAAGGGAGGTGGTCCGAAATATTGACGCACCTTGCGTGTAGCCTCCACTCCCTCAGGCACCACCTGCGCACTTTCACCCGCCTCCACCAGCTCAACGGGCACAGCAGCTGGTGTTAGATCCTGCTGCTCCTCATTGCTGCTTCCTACTCCGCAGAGTACCGCACAGATGCAAAGCACTAGACAGACTTTAAGGTATTCCATTGTACTCCACAGCCAGAACCGAATTTGTGAGCCACTAAAACTGTGCGCTCAGCAGCACTTTAATTTATAGCCAAATATTTGACTGAAGCTGGGGTTCATTGGCATTTTCTGACTGTCATTGAATGGTTTTTGCTTTTGCCCATTTTTCTTCTTTTTTTTTTGAGCTATTCTGGCGCAAAACTAATTATGTTTAAAAGCCGCAAGTGCTGAAGTTGTTTACTTGAAATTGACCCAATCTCATTGTGCGCTCTAAGTGATGCTGATAGATGCGGAAGTCTCTGTGGGCAAACAGTGGAGCAACCAGCTACTCAAGTTACTTGATCTGTTCCGACTTTTATGGCCCCAAGCTAGACGAGAGTTGCAGACCTCCATTTGATATATTATTTGAGTATTTTGTATTACAATCGAGCGAGTTTAAGATATTGTACAATCTATTCAGCTATGAATATTTATTTTTTTACAAAAGATACATATTTATACTCTTTTCGAAGAAAATAGTATATTAAGTTTGTCCTGAAGTTTGTAACGCATAGAAGGAAGCGTCGGAGACCCCCAAAAGTTACTGCCAGTATGCTTAGAATGACAATACAAATTGATCTAGCCATGTCCGTCTGTCTGTCTGTCTGTCTGTCTGTCCTGTCTGTCTGTCTGTCTGTCTGTCTGTCTGTATGTATGCAAACTAGTCCCTCAGTTTTAGAGCTATCGCGATAAAACTTTGCACAGACACTTATTATTCTAGGGGACAGCACATTGGTCGGAGCCGGCCGGATCGGACCACTATATCTTATAGCTGCCATACAACTTGAAGTCGGTTTTGGCCATATATCCCATGTTTTTTAATCTATCGCAATGAAACTTTGCACTGATACTTATTATTCAAAGAGACATCACATTGGTTGGAGCCGGCTGGATCGGATAGCTATATCTTATAGCTGCCATACAACTCGAAGTCGGTTTTGGCCATATATCCAATATTTTTTAATCTATCGCAATGAAACTTTGCACAGATACTTCTTATTCAAAGAGACATCACAAGCCGGCCGGATCGGATCACTTTATCTTATAGCTGCTATACAACTGGCAATAAATTAAATATTTTTAAGAAGAAAAAAAAAATGTTACGCGACAAAACGATTATGTACAGCTTATGAAATTTCAGTGGTGCAGTTGGCATAGTGAAAATTGCCTGCCTATTGGTTCGAAAAGAGTATAAAATCTTCGGCACGACGAAGATAATCCTTCCCCACTTGTTTTTAATTAAAAACAAGTGGAGAAGGATTATCTTCCGGCGTGCCGAAGTTAAATACTCTTTTCGAACCTTAAGCAATTTTTACTATTTTTCCGTGACTGCTTATTTAATTCGCAGATATTAATGTCGCATACATATACCCCTACATATAAAATAAAATATATAAAGGTATTCATGTAAACAGGGACGTTTCACTATCCGCAGCTCGTGGACGCGTCCCTTAGCATTCATAAGTGCTACCGAATTGAACAATATACAAGTTTCAGTTTTTCCAAAAAGTCAAAACTACATTACATATGTATACTACAATATACATACCAAATTTTGTGCCTGTTGCTCTTATACCTTTCAAGGCTGCTGTCGGAAATTGAATTGTCATAAAACTTAATCTGAACATACGAGAGCTTATATTCAGAATTTGAGATCCATATTTTTTTTCGCGTGTCATTGGTTTTGCCAATGAATTTAAATTTTTCTTTTGAATTATTCTATTTAAAGCTACTTTATGTATGAAAAAAAAATTAGAAACAATTTAGGAAATTGAAAATAAATGAATTTGACTACAGCTATTATATATTTGAAAAGAAGAATAAGAAAAAATGAAAATAAATGACCAGTCGCCGCTGGTTTCGAACCCGGGTCCTCTCGCTCACCAGTTCGCAACTTTACCCACTACGCCACAAGCCGTTTTGATGATCGCTGACAAAATCCCTTGAAGAGCAGACTGTCAAAAGCTTTCTTGTTTTGCTTTGTACTGCTTACACCAAGCAGTTTTAAGAATCGCTAACAAACTCGATTTATACTGAGCTTTTGTTTTTTCGCGTGGCATTGTTTTTGTTCTAAGCCATTGAAAGCAAATGAATTTGATTACAGTTATTATATATTTGAAAAGAAGAATAAGAAAAAATGAAAATAAATGACCAGTCGCCGCTGGTTTCGAACCCAGGACCTCTCGCTCACCAGTTCGCAACTTTACCCACTACGCCACAAGCCGTTTTGATGATCGCTGACAAAATCCCTTGAAGAGCAGACTGTCAAAAGCTTTCTTGTTTTGCTTTCTTGTTTTTTTGTACTGCTTACACCAAGCAGTTTTAAGAATCGCTAACAAACTCGATTTATACTGAGCTTTTGTTTTTTCGCGTGGCATTGTTTTTGTTCTAAGCCATTGAAAGCAAATGAATTTGATTACAGTTATTATATATTTGAAAAGAAGAATAAGAAAAAATGAAAATAAATGACCAGTCGCCGCTGGTTTCGAACCCAGGACCTCTCGCTCACCAGTTCGCAACTTTACCCACTACGCCACAAGCCGTTTTGATGATCGCTGACAAAATTGCTTGAAGAGCCGACTGTTACAAATTTCCTTCTTTTGTTTTCCTGCAACCTGCAACTCGCGTTTGTCAGCATTTGTTTTTTCGCGTGGCATTGTTTTTGTTCTAAGCTATTGGAAGCAAATTAATTTGATTACAGTTATATATTTGGAAGGAAGAAAAAGAAAAAGTATTAAATTAACAATCAGTCGCCGCCGAGGCTCGAACTTGAACTTGCGAAACATGCGTTCGTTAGCGCGGCTCTTTACGCCATACGCCACAAACCGTTTGATGTCGGTGGCATGATCGGTGGCAAATACCTTGAAGAGCAGACTATCAAAAGCTTTCTTGCGCTTGACTTTGTTTGCTCAGACTATCAAAAGCTTTCTTGCGCTTGACTTTGTTTGCTCATATGCACCTGTTTTTTCAAAATATTTAATGACGCATATCTTCGCTGTTTATGACTCAATCGATTTGCGATTTTACCCATCGATGAGTTATATGGATGTTCAAGTGTACAAGGAAATTTAAGGCAATTGCTTTGAAAACATCGGATTTATGGCCAAAACCGACTTTGAGGTGTATGGCAGCTATAAGATATAGTGGTCCGATCCGGCCGGCTCCGACCAATGTGCTGTCCCCTTGAATAATAAGTGTCTGTGCAAAGTTGCATCGCGATAGCTCAAAAACTGAGGGACTAGTTTGCATACATACAGACAGACAGACAGACAGACAGACAGACAGACAGACAGACAGACAGACAGACAGACGGACATGGCTAGATCAATTTGTTTTGTTTTTATAAGCATATTGGCAGTAACTTTTGGGGGTCTCAGACGCTTCCTTCTATGCGTTACAGACAAACTTAATATACTATTTTCTTCGAAAAGAGTATAATCAATCTTTCTGTGGTAATAACAGACTTTTACATTTGTATCGATTGTGTTAATTATTTATTAATTAATAATTTTCTTATTTACGTATATTTGTGTATACAAATATTCATACTGTTTACTTTTCAGCTAAATTTAGATAATGCTAACATATTTTAGTTAATTAATATTAAATGAAAAATATATTAAATTGTTTTCAAAATTAACTTTTTGATGCAAATTTGTTCAAAAGCCAAAAACCTATCACCCAGTAATATATTAAAGCGATATAAAATCTGTACGGATATAATACAGAATTAATTTTATGGTATGTGACAGTATTTTTTACTCTGAAACTATAGTTTACCATAAATATAATTTTAATTTTACTTTAAGAAGTCGTAGCACACCTGAAACTTGTTAACAAAATAACATATAATATTCTAAAAACAAATTAATTTTAATTTTTAAAAGTTATTGAATTCGAGAAAAACGACTTGATTTAGTGGAATTTAAAAACATAATAACGAAAAAAAACCTGTTCTTTATATCTGCACTTATTGACAAGATTACAACATGAACTTAAACTTGTCATAAAAATGCTTAAGTTTCATTACTCATAGTTTCCTTTGAAGATGTGCATATCCTAACAATATAAAAAGGCAGCACACATGATATTTGTTGTATATGACAACAGAAATATCTCTGATATTCATTCATTCTTCCCCTCGAAATTCATTATAAAACGAAATTGGATACAGACATCCACAGTGGATGGAAATGTGGAGATCTCGTTTGAGCACAGCTGCCAATCTTATTTTACGCCTTTTTAATGCTCATTTGCAGCACTTTGGACTGAGAGTCGAGTCGAGTTAATTACGATTTGCCTCAAATGATATTTGTTGGAGTAAGAGTAAGAGTATTGTTGATTTTATTTATTTATCTTCAGTTATGACAAAATAAACGAACAAACAAACGAAAAATGAAACTTGGGCTTAAACAAGCGCTCAACAATGGAGAAACTGCAGCATCATCAAATCCACAACACACACACATGCACATATAAATATAGTCGCTTAAATATACATATGTACATACATATATATATGTACAACTCGCAAGAGCTTTGTTTATTTGCTTGTTTACACTTGAGATTTGATCTAACCCAAAAAGCCGCCAAAGCCGAATCCTTTGAATTTAACAACACCAATGCCACCGCCTACAAAGCCACCACCGCCGCCGCCAGCACCGCCGAAGCCACCACCGCCGCCGCCAGCACCGCCGAAGCCACCACCGCCAAAGCCACCACCGCCGAAGCCACCATAACCGCCGCCCAATCCACTATAACCATAGCCTTGTCCATAGCTCTGTCCATAGCTCTGTCCATAGCTCTGTCCATAGCCATAGCTGGGAATCGTTTGCACTGCTGAATAAGTAGACACAACCGGCACAGTGGTAATGACGGGCACAGTGGTTATCACAGGCACTGTCTGCACCACCGGAGCGCTAACGTAACCGCCGCCACCACCGCCACCGCCACCCACTATGCCACCGCCCACGAAGCCACCGCCAATGATGCCGCCTCCAAGGTGTCGCGTCCGACGCACAAGTTCATTGCCGTCTTTCACAATGGGCGTGGCCTCCAGCCCACTGATGTACCCACTGATGAGAAGTGCCAAGAAGATCGGCAGGTAAACCGTGTGCCACAGCATGTTCGCATCTACTACTGACTCGGGTCCCAAGGGCCAGCTAGTTATTTATGCAAATTAATTAGTAGTCCACGTCTGTTTAAGCTTCAGCCTCAGCTTCAGTTGGCGGCCTGTTTACGCTTCTAATTCACAAAGAGGACGCCAAAAATTCCCAAAAATGGCTAGGTGCCATCTCCATGTCCATGTGTGCTTCTAATATGTACTAAGAGCTATGTTTCAACTCGACTTACACTGAGCATATACCATGGTACAGTTCACCAGTAAGACGGAAACCAAACATATTTCAAAATGTTACTATTTTTTTTTATACAGTGTAATACTAAATAAAATTTTGAATTTATACAGTGTAATACTAAATAAAATTTTAAATTTATACAGTGTAATACTAAATAAAATTTTAATTATTGCTTTAGCTGAATTTACGTGCAATGAGATATATATTTGTACTTACTTATATCTTTCTTGCAAAATTTAGAAAATTGTTTCGATAATCGGGAAATTTTTTATTTAAACATATAAATTGCTCCACAATTCGAAATTGTGTTTTACTCAAATAAAATAAATATTATTATTATATGGTATATCAACTATCAACTATAAACAACTCATCTTACGTATACGTAATTGTCTACATTTTAAACATACTTTAATTCGAGCAAATATTAACAAAACTACACAAAGCTTTAAAAAGAGTCTTTAAAAGAAATATATAAGATAAATATTCTTTTATGAAGCATATTTAGTATTCACGTTAGCCTCTTTGTAATAAATAAATATATTATGAATAATATTTAGAAAGTTTAGCCCAAGCACAAAAAAATCCACTGTAATGTTAAAATCAACTGGAATTATAATTTAAAAATATTGCATCAAGAATGTAACTATTATATAATTTTTGTAAATATTTAAATTTTAAAATATTTGATTCTTAGTGCTACCACTGACACTTATAAATTAGGGCACTAGTTGCTAAAACACAGATTGCTAATATATTTGGCTTGCAATATTATCGAATATAAAATCAAATGTTTTAATTTTTTGCTGATGTTACTTTGTAATTAGTATAATTCCTGATAGGTTTTGCTTGGCTCCTATTTATTTTTTTCGTCTGAACATTTCCACTAACCAAAACCCATTATAACATTTTCACTTAATTTAACTTGTACACCGATTAGCCGTCATATTTGGCTCAGTGTAGTTCACACCTCATCATGAGCACCGCTAACTGAGTGAAGGTCAGCCCTGGCCACGTGCATGGAGGCGCGTAAGTATGATGGCTCCCAGCCCAGCGCTTGGTTAATGCGTGCGCAAACAGAGCACAAGTGGGGGAATTTCGGAGCCACTGAATGACGCACCAACGCACCACAGAGCCACAGCGCCAGCCGAGGCATAAAAACGCTCGAACGCCTGCGCCGGAGTCACACAACGTGGCTAACAATACGGCCAAGATGAGCTGCTACATACATTTGTGTCTGCTGTCCGTGATCTGTGGTGCTGCTGTGGCGCACGACTTGGTCGGTGGCATCGGTGGCATCGGTGGCTTCAACACGCTGCAGCAGGTGCCGGTGGTGCAACAGGTGCCGATTGTGCAGCAGGTGCCCATAGTTCAGCAGCAGCCGCAGGCTCTGGCGCTGGGCGGCGGTGGCTTCGGTGGCGGTGGCTTCGGTGGTGCTGGCTTCGGAGGCGGCTTTGGCAGCTATCGCGAGAGCTATCGCATTAGAGGGCGAGCCTTTGGCGGCGGTGGCTTTAAAGGCGGCTTCGGACATGGTGGATTCGGCGGTGGTGGCTTTGGAGGTGGTGGATTTCGCGCACGCTATGACAAGAAGGTGGTGGGTGGCTTCGGCGGTGCCGGCGTGCTGGGCGGCGCTGGCGGCGCTGGACTGTTTGGTTAAAAATAAGTATGATGAATGAATGTACGTACATACATACATATGTGTGCATAATAAAGCCAAAGTGAACGAGACACCCTGTATGTGATTATTGTTATGCTCGCGAGTTTTCGCTGACATGCGCAATTTCAACCCTCCGCCCGGCGCTGCTGGTGTGTGTGTGTGTGCATGTGTGCATGTGTGCATGTGTGTGTGTGTGTGTGTGTGTGTTTTCTGAATGGGGCAGCCAGACAGTCAGTTGGCTGGGAGACTTGGCCTCAGTTCGAGTCAGTCGCTCGCTGCAGTCGCTCGTCGTGGACGCTGACTGTGCTCTCTCTTTTCGTCTGTCTCTCGTTCGGTTTTAGTACCGTTGCCATTGCCATTGCCGTTACCATTACCGTTAGTTTAGTTGCACGACCTGCACCCGCACCTGCAGTTCGTCTACGGCTGGCAGGCTCAACGCTGCTAAATAGACAGCAACAGCACAATAAAGCGAACTGCTTTAACACACTCAAAATCCTTGTGGAGCTGACTAAAAATAGCTGCAAAACTGAGCCATATATCAAGCATATATACATATATATATATAGCTATATAGTTAAGTGCTGTCTTTTCTGTTTTCTGTGTGTGTTTAAAAATAAAACAACGCGACCGCAAAAGCTTCAAAAGAATACTTTTCTGTCAACTTTCGCATAAGCATATGCAACATAATCGTAAACAACTACAGCAGCAACAACAACAGCAACAACAACAACCACTGAGAGCATCAAATTCTGGAATTCCATTTGATCTCAGGTAAGCTGCTGCTGCTCAGCGCAGATTAACATTCAACGTGTGTGCGCTCATGTGTTTTTGCTATTTAATTAAAATCCAAATGAAAATTTTTCAAATGTCGCTGCACTCTCTTTAACACACACACAAGCACACAGTCGCTCTCTCTCTCTCTCTCTATCCGCTCTCTCTTGTTGCAGCGTTGCCAGACTTTGTTTTGTCATTTACTCGCAGGCTCTCCGCATTTGCTACAATAATATTTCGGTTATGTGAAGTGCTGCTGATCAGACCTCACATCATTTACCTAGTGTCAGATTTGTGTCTCTGATTTGCAACCCCTGCTTCCTCTCTCTCTCTCTCTCGCTCTTTCTCTCCCTCTCTCGCAGTCTGCCACACAATGCTATCATATTGTGTTACCTGTCTTATCTTATGGGCACACTGGCTTCCCTTGTGCGCCCATTGACACGTATCATTATGCACAGTAACAACAGAAACAACTCGAACAACAACAACAGCAACTACATAAGACTGAAACACTTGCCACAGTCTCATTTCCTCTGGCAATTAGCGTAATTGCGGCTCTAGAAAGACATCCAGCGACCAGCTATCATTTCACAGGTTGATAGACAGCGCAATTTGCACCACGCACTTTGCTTGGAACTAAATACATTGGGGGTATTCTCGCAAATGTTAATCCTTGAAAGAATAGTCTTGGTTAAAGATAATTTAAATATCAAGATTATTCTCATATCGCCTACAGATTTGTTAATATCTACAAAATATGGATTTGTATAGCATTTATTATGAATGATTTCCATGAGATTTATTTAGAATGTTTAGAAAACAAAAATTTCAACTTTACCAAGTTGTGTAAATTTATTTATTTAATTTTATTTTATATTTAATATTTGAAAATTTTATTAATTTTATTTTTCATTTTTTAATTTGAATATATTTTATACATTTTGTTCTGTCTGTCATAAACAATCAATCGTCTTTTATAATATGCCACCTGGTATTAAACATTTCCTTAAGCTTAAATTCAAAATTGCTTTTTCTTTACTAACTTTAAATTATCCTGGAAATCATTGTAATTTTTGATTATGATAATTTCTGATTGGCGTGCACTCACTATAATTTCAGGTAGTTAGGTAAAAGTTCGCCCAATCACAATTATAGTTATCATACCACACACCCAACTGAACTCCCACCCTTTCACCAATCACCCAACCACCCAACCCACCCACGCTGCTGACGTCGTTGCATTTCACCCTGACAAAGTCAGCTGTGGGTTTTGTTTTCGGCCACCTTTGGCATATTGTGTACACACAATATATAGTTCAAGGTCATTGAATGTTTTGTTTGATACGCGTATGCAGCTGAAAACTGGAGCAGCAGATAAGCACCCATCACTCTCAGTGTCCACTTCAGGGACGCAAGCTGTCCTTTGTCCACTGTCCACTGTCCATTGTCAAGGGCAAGCGAAAAGAGTCGCAGTTGATTACTTTTATTCGTGACTCCAAAGTTGCGGCATGCGAGTTCCATTTAAGGTTCATCAACTTGGCAGCAGCTATTTGTAAGACATGCTGCTCACCCTGATGATCCTGTCGGCAAACTGGGAAACTCTCCTGACACGCACATATCCTTTTTTGTGTGCTTATAAGAATCTGCATAGGAGAAAAACACTTTCATTTTTGCACTATATAATGTCCTGAGAGGTCCTGAAACTATAACTTCCTAAGGCAGTAGTTTATGATGTGTTTGTTATGTATAAAGAGAAAAACAGTATTGCAAGACTGCTTCTATTTGCACATAGTAAAAAACCGGTTATAAGTATAGACCAATCATTCATAAAGCTTATAATTACCTCCAGTCTATGTTGTCTATGGGTTCAGGGTATAATCAATGCGATATAACATATCTTGAACTCTTTTAATTAATATTAATTAACCATACAACCAACTTTAACCTTTACTTTACTCTCATTATCCTCTCTCTTGCTTTTTAACTCTTCATTTTATATGCTCACATTTAATTATTCCCTTTTCTTAATTAACAAATATAATAATACGTTTAATTCTTTGTTTGGTTTTTCTGGGCTTTCCCCTGCAACTAATTTCGAACATTTTTTTGTTGTTTATTAACACCTGCAGAACTTAACTTCACGTTACTTTAACTTAATATTTTTAATTGAAATATTTTGAACATTATTCACATTTTATAATTGTATCATATTTTAAATTTAATTTTTCATGTCGACTATAAATATATATCATTGCCATTACGACTTGAAATGCGACTATTATTTGTAACTGTGCATGAGAAAGGAAGCAAACAAGTCCAATTGGGCTGCTGCTGCCCAGGTCCTTGGTCCTTGGTCCTTGGTCATTTAAGTGTAAACGCAAAGGTAATGGCTGGCATAGTGCTAACGAGTTCTGTGGCAGTCGGCTAACAATAGCAAAGGGTTCAGGCCATTATCCCCACAAAGTGCCAGTGAACTGCTGGGCCGCAGCTTGGCAGCTATCCAGGGGCAGAGCAGCAGAAGGACACAAGGACAGAAGGACAGCACTTGTTTTCCAGCTGGCTGGGCCAAAGGAGCTGCAGCAACAGGAAGCGCAGCCATTGAACATTTAATGTATGCAGTCTGCGGCAATGTTTTTGTTTTGTCCGCTGGAATTTATGGCTGTCGCTTGAACCAGAAGCAGAACCAGAACGAGAACGACAATGAACATAAATTGTGGCGCTTCTAATCAAGCGTAAGTCAGCGGCCAAGTGGAGCAGCCTAGTTGGCCACAACTTAATGCCAGCTAATTGCATTTTGTGCCATGCCAGCAAAAAGACAGCACTTTGAAGCCGAGTTAGAATCTCCATGGGTGCACAGTGGGGCAAGGGGGCAGAGGGGGCGTTCCGGAAAGTGTCGCCAGCCAGACGCCAGCTGAGGCCCAATGAAGCGAAATTGGCTAACTGCTAGCGTTACACATACGACGCGTTGCCAACTTTCTTGATTTTCTCATTTTCTTTTTTGGCAAAACTGACGCAAAAGAAGAGATTATGTTCCCCGCCCACCAGCAAGCTGTTGGAAATTGACTTTCAGCACGCACCAACATTTTCTTGCTGTTCCTCTTTTTTTATACTTTGTATATTCACTTTCGCCGCTGTCACAGCATGTTATTGTCCTGTTTATGGCCAAATTTACAAAAGTTTCGCCTTAGCAAAAAGGCTGCCGAATTGAGCTTTATTCAAGTATCGATTTTGGTTACTCAAAAGTTAGTTGATTGAAGTATATAAGGCTCGTCAGTTGATATTTTGATCTGAAGTTAATCGACCGAATTTTTCACTAAATACTCTTCCATATATTATTTTAAATTTTAGCTTCTATGGATTCTGTAACTTTTGAATTATTTTTAATAATACAATCAGATTTGGTTTATCAATTTGATACAAATATTAATAAATACAATTCAATATTAAAATTTTAGCATTTAATAAACATCTATCTAGTCTGACATTCAAATATAACCAAATCACTTTATAGTCCTTAATTTCAAATATTTCTTTTGCTTTCATAACAATATTTTAACATTGTATCCCTTTTCGAAGAAAATAGCATATTCATTTTAATATTAGTGGAATCGTCGGAGACCCACAAAAGTTACCTCCAGTATGCTTAGAAGGACAAGGCAAATTGATCTGGCCATGCTCGTCTGACATTCTGTCTGTCTGTCTCTCTCTCTGTCTTTCTGTCTGTCTGTATGTATGCAAACTAGTTCCTCAGCTTTTGAGCTATCGCGATGAAACTTTGCACAGAGACTAATTATTCAAAGGGATAACACATTAGTCGGAACCGGACGGATCGGAATACTAGAACTTATAGCTGCCATACAATTTTAAGTCGAGTTTGGTTATAAATCCGATGTTTTCAAAGCAAACGCCGTCCATTTTCTTGAACACTTAAACATCCTCATAACTTATTAAAGTTTAAAAGTTCAAATCAATTGAGTTATAAATATCAAACATATACGTCATTAAATATTTTGAAAGAACATCATATATTTTCATTTTTTTCTAATTATCTTTTTTTTAAATATATAACAGCTATAATTTAATATTTCAATAGAAAAATTTAAATTCTGAGAACAGAGTTCGGTACGCCGATGATAATCCGTCCACACTTGCTTTTGTATTAATAATAACCAGCATAACAAGATTATAGGCACTATTTACACTTAAGGGAATGCAACTGAAGAAGTCCTTCAGCAGTTTGTTTGTATTGTCTATAGAAACTTGTATAAGAACCACCCATTTGCAAATAAACATTTTGTTAGTGTCAAACTGGCTGAACACTCATAAATCAATTACTTATTATTAAATAAAATATGTGTAAATACAATTTGAAAATTTTAGAATCAATATTTGTGCTTACGCTAAACTAAAAATAAACAAGTGAGAACGTTGCAGTCGGGCGGAGCCGACTGCGTAATACTCTGATACCATTTTAAGAACAGCTGAAAGCAAGTGAACAGAAAATTTTTGCTGGTGTTTGGGTGACCCGAAATCGGCATTCCAAGTTTTTGGGAACGGGAGGGGCATGGTCGATCTTAAGAGGGGGTGACCAGAAGTCTATCTACCAATTTTGGTGACTCTAGCTCTAAAACTGTGGAAGATATAAGCTTTCGCGATTTTTGGGGGCGGGAAGGGGCGTGGCCCCAAAAAATTTGGCCGATCTTTAGAGGGAGTGACAAGAAGTCTATTTTACAAATTTCTTGACTCTAGCTCTAAAACTGTGGAAGATATACATTTTCGCGATTTTTGGGGGCGGGAGGGGCGTGGCCCCAAATTTTTTTACCGATATTTAGAGGGGCTGACTAGAATTCTATCTTCCAAGTTTAATGACTCTAGCTCTGAAACTGTGGAAGATATAAATTTTCGCGATTTTTGGGGGCGGGAGGGGGTGGGGCCCCAAATTTTTTTGCCGATCTTTAGGGGGGCTGACAATAAGTCTATCCTCCAATTTTGGTGACTCTAGCTCTAAAACTGTGGAAGATATACATTTTCGCGATTTTTGGGGGCGGGAGGGGGCGGGGCCCCAAAATTTTTTGCCGATCTTTAGGGGGGCTGACAATAAGTCTATCCTCCAATTTTGGTGGCCCTAGCTCTTAAACTAGCTCTTACGGGGGCGGGAGTGGGCGTGGTCGAAATTTTGTTTCTGTAATCTGTAGAGGACGTCACCAGTAATATATATTCCAAATATGGTGACTTAAGCTCTAAAACTGCGGGAGATATAAGCATTTCAAATTAATTTTGGAGGGGGGCTGGTGGGCGTAATAATGGGCGTGGCCGATTAACCTAGGATCCAATTTTTTCGGGAGGTCACCAGCAATATACCTACCAAATTTGATCACTCTAGCTTCAAAATTGTGGGAGTTATTCACGTTTAATCGATTTGTGATTTGAGGTGTATCGACATGTTATCGATTTGCCAGCCTCCCAGTGGGGGTGGCATAAATTTGGAATAAACTTGATCTGAAGCAGATAGCTATAATCATAACGCAAAAGATTTCAAGAGTCTATCTAATATCGTTTCGGAAATACGCGCGTTCATCCAGACAGACAGACGGACAGACGGACAGACGGACGGCCTGACGGACATTCGACAAAACCAATATACTATGAGTACCTTCGGTATCAGAGTATAAAAACCATTAAAAGTTCTTGTTTACATAGTTCCTGCTCGGTCGCTAGGAATTATTATAACTTGAATACAACTTCTAAATGCTTATGAGTTAAGACAAGATGACATTTATTTACATTAATTTTTCTCTTTCAGTTATACAACTAGAAGAGAGGATATCCGAAGACAAAACCCAACACCACTGTAGGTGTAGCTGGGTGTGTGTGCTTTTGTGTGTGTGTGTGCTTGTAGCATGCTAGCTGCAGTTATGGCATCAGATATCAATTGGGATCCAGGTAAGCGCTACTCGCTCTCCCTCTCTCTCTCTGGCTCTGTTTCATCAACTCTCGTTTGCAGCGCTTTCAAGATTGATAACCACGTTGAAGGAGTCGGACAATCTGTCCAATGACCAGGAGATTGATTTCCTCAAGGCGCTTCTGGGCTCCAAGGAGCTCAATGCCTTGGTCAATGTGCACACAAAGGTGGCCAAAGTGGGACGCGATGAGCGCCTAGCACCAGTGCTGTCCACCTCGGCTCAGGTGCTGTATGAGGTGCTGGAGCAGCTGTCGCAAAGCTGTCATCTGAACGATGACTGCAAGGAGGCCTTTCATCTGCTGCAGGACTCGCATGTGCAGGTGAGTTCGGAACATTTGAAGAAAACGAAAAGCAATTATAAATGTAATTCTCATACTCTCTGTATAGCATCTGCTGTTTGCACACGATGCCATTGCACAGAAGGACTTTTATCCGCATCTGCCCGAGGTGCCCATCGAAATGGACGAGGACGAGGAGACCATCAAGATTGTGCAGCTCGTTAAGAGCAATGAGCCACTGGTGAGTCTGAACTCCGCTGCCTTCGCTACTCCTTGTAACTCATGTCCATCTGCGTCATTGTCATTGTCATTTTCCCTTTTTCAATGTTGAGTTTATATAGTGCTATAACTGTCCCAACCGTCCAGCTTTCTGGCCCTCATTTCATGAACTCATTGTCATCCTGCATATAATGAGTCAACGCTCAACTGTCAACTGTCCCAAGTCCTTGTTCTCAGCTTTTTTTATCTACGCCAACTCTGCTCCTTTCTGCGCTTTCATTCATTCCCCCAAACCGCATTTCAAACTTTTGTGTAACGCTAACAACTTTTACTGTAAATTTATGCTTTTGTCCAAAAAAAAAACAACAAAAAATAACATTTCAAAACTCGAATAAAATCGAATTGATTTTCCCATAAAACAAAAATCAAATCAAAATATTAAATAATAAATACACAGACAGGAGCACAAAGTGCGGAACCGATTGTTGTAAGTAAACAATGTCCTTACTGTATAGTTCAACCAATAAATAAGACTGCTCTTCAAGCTTGGCACCACAAACAACAACACACAGCAACAACAACAACAACAAACAGAAACCACCAAATAAAGCAACTTTTTGTACTTTTTGTTATGCATTGTTGCAACTAAAACTCGAAAAATATTGCAAACAAAATAAAAGTCCGAAACACAAAAAGCACACACGCACACACATGTACAGCCTCACACACACACATACACCATGCACAAGCAGTGCTGTTAACTTTATTAAAAACCCATTGCACACTTTTAGGGCGCAACCATAAAAACAGACGAGGAGACGGGCAAGATAATCATAGCGAGAATTATGCACGGCGGCGCTGCGGATCGCTCGGGCTTGATACACGTCGGCGATGAGGTCATCGAGGTCAACAGCATTAATGTGGAGGGCAAGACGCCAGGCGATGTGCTCACCATTCTGGTAAGTATTCCCCGTTTTACGGGTGTCTTGTTAAGATTGAAACCGAAGTTAACTTTAGAATTGAGAAATCAGAAAGAATGTTCATTCAATCGGAATTCAAAAACATTTGTAAAAACAAGTGTTCCAATAATTGGTACCATATGAATTTAAATTTTTCTTTTGAAATATTAAATTTATTTCCAGTTGTATGGCAGCTATAAGATATAGTGCTCCGATCCGGCTGGTTCCGACCAATGTGCTGTACAATTGAATAATAAGTCTCTGTGCAAAGTTTCATCGCGATAGCTCAAAAACTGAGGGACTAGTTTGCATACATACAGACAGACAGACAGGCGGACATGGCTAGATCAATTTGTTTTGTCATTCTAAGCATACTGGAGATAACTTTTGGGAGTCTCCGATGCTGCTTTCTATGCATTACAAACTTCAGCACAAAGTTTTTATAATATTTTCTTTGAAAAGAGTATAAACACGACAGGATACATAAGTCCAGGAAACGTTGCCTGCTAGGCAGTTTTCACCTGGGCAGCTGTTCCAAAAAACCGCACTTTTTGTCGGGTTATTGGACTCAAACGATAAATCATTGCCCAGAGGGTTGGCATGAGTAGTATACCTGGCATTTTGGAGTTCTGCAAATGAATTTATAATGTCTATGAGTAGAGTAACCAAGATCCCTCATAATATCTATAATTCTGGCAAACAGAAAACCACCAGCTGCAATTTCTTTCATCCTTTTTCAGTTTTTTGCCTAAATTTCACTAGTAGTCCGTATGTTATATCCGAACATGACAGCTGAAAAATCGAATGATGCAGTTCGATTTCTGATGACCTAAATGGGCTCAGGAAGCTTATTCCGGCAAATTCTTTTGTCACTTTCACAGTGTAATATTTACCTGGGTTCACAAGCATTTGCTCCTCAGCAATAGAAACCTTTCTCAAAGTGTCTATCAAAGTGTGGACACACTGGTCCACAGTGTTATTCCGGCTTATGAACTAGTTCACCTTTAACTGACATTGATTTTACTTGTTGTCCCCATTTGCAGCAAAATTCCGAGGGCACCATTACCTTTAAGCTGGTGCCCGCCGACAATAAGGGGGCCCAGCGGGAGTCCAAGGTGCGCGTGCGTGCCCACTTCGACTACAATCCCGAGGTGGATCCCTATATACCCTGCAAGGAGGCGGGTCTGGCATTTCAGCGCGGCGATGTCCTGCACATTGTGGCCCAGGACGACGCTTACTGGTGGCAGGCGCGCAAGGATCACGAGCGCTCCGCTCGCGCTGGCCTCATACCAAGCCGAGCGCTGCAGGAGCGGCGCATCCTGCACGAGCGTACCCAACGCGAGGGCAATGACATGGACTCGAAGCGTAAGTGTGCACCTATTGCAATGATTACTGATTTCAGTGTGTACACAACAAATCATTCATTCACATACCAAGCAGCCAAATCAGAGTTATATTCATATTCCCAAGCACAACTCAAACTCAAAGACTACATATTTAACCCACTAATATATTCCAAGCTCATTTTAAACCTGATTCACATTTTAGAATACAGTGGTTCTTTTGGAAATCAAAGCTCTTCGATTTTAGATGTGAATCTTATAAGCCATTAAATTTCAATACTGAAAGTCCTATTTAATACAGATATCAAATGAAATCATTCTTTATTAAAGACATGAAAATTGTTTTATTTTGTGTAAAATGTCATCTTCTGGAAGTCGGGTTTACCAAATATCCACTGTACAAAAGAAAAGTACCGCAAATAACATTAGCAATATTCCTCACACTCTTTACTGAAATTAAAAATGAAAACTAATTGATAATTACTAATCAGTTTACTACAACTAGTAGTAATTTGCAACTAAAAAACTAAAACCTCTAGCAATTGATGGAATACCCCCATTGTGTAATTAACTGTCTTAAACTGATCTATCCTCGCATGTATCTCATTCGCTGCATTCTAACCACTCATAACAACAATAACAACATCGCTCTCAACATCGGCCTCAACGCCAACTCCAACTCCAACTCAAATCCCAACCTCAACCGTCACCTCATCGGGATCCCAGCGGGCTCATGCGCTTCACTATGCACCACCCCGCCCGGCTCGCCGCGGCTGCAGACGAGCAGCAGCAGCTCCTCGTGCCGCCAGCCAAAGACTAAAAAGATCATGTACGATTTGACAGAGAACGACGACTTCGATCGCGAACTGATTGCCACCTACGAGGAGGTGGCCAAGCTCTATCCGCGTCCCGGCGTCTTTCGGCCCGTCGTCCTCATCGGAGCACCTGGAGTTGGTCGCAACGAGCTGCGCCGTCGACTGATAGCGCGTGATCCGGAGAAGTTTCGCAGTCCGGTGCCATGTAAGTAGAATTGACTCCACACACTGCACACCAGATGCAAGTATGCTTAATCCTTGCAGATACCACACGACCCATGCGCACCGGCGAGGTGCCCGGCCGGGAGTACATCTTCGTGGCGCGGGAGAAGATGGATGCGGACATCGAGGCTGGGAAGTTCGTGGAGCACGGCGAGTACAAGGGTCATCTGTACGGCACCTCGGCGGAGAGCGTCAAGTCGATTGTGAATGCCGGCTGCGTCTGTGTGCTGAGTCCGCACTACCAGGCGATCAAGACGCTGCGCACGGCGCAGCTGAAGCCATTCCTCATACACATAAAACCACCGGAGCTGGACCTCTTGAAGTCCACGCGAACTGAGGCGCGGGCCAAGTCGACGTTCGATGAGGCGAATGCGCGCAGCTTCTCGGATGAGGAGTTCGAGGATATGCTGAAGTCGGCGGAGCGCATCGACTTCACCTATGGCCACTTCTTCGACGTGGAGATCGTCAACGGGGAGCTGCTGGCCTCGTTCGAGCAGCTCGTCCAGAATG
Source organism: Drosophila flavopinicola (assembly GCA_035042425.1). Taxonomy (NCBI): domain Eukaryota; kingdom Metazoa; phylum Arthropoda; class Insecta; order Diptera; family Drosophilidae; genus Drosophila; species Drosophila flavopinicola. Next base: position 410,526 of record JAWNLL010000224.1, read on the forward strand.
TGCAGCGGCTGGAGAATGAGCCGCTCTGGGCGCCCTCCATGTGGGTGCAGTAGGAGAAACGCCCGCCCTTCCCCTCTGACAGATAGCAGGGGTTGCAATTTGTTGAACAAACACCAAAGTATTTGCCATACGAATTTAGCCATCTAGTTTTTTTGTTCTTAGCCCTTTGAAGCGTGAGACAACACCGGAAGTGCTAAGCTAAATGTACAGTTATTTGCCAAGGTTGCACGGCATTTAGTTAGAGAGAGAGAGAGACAGGGAGAAATGGAGATATACATATGTATGTATAGAATATATACTATTTACCCTGCCGGACGCTCCTGTCCAGCGTTAGTCCTTTTCACGACATGTACCTTTTTGCGTAACAGTGAAAACAATGAAAAGAATACAATAAAAAACCAAAAATATATTATTATTATGTAAACTAATTCAAAAAGAAACACTTAACCAACCAATTTAAGCGAAATTACTTATTACAAAAATCTGTTGTACAACAATTATTTTATTCAAACAATGATTGTCCACAAAATCCATATATTAAAGATATAAAATGTTTAAATTTTATAGACAAAAACCAGAGATGAAAATTATAAATGTGTTACAAATTCCAGCAATTCAAGTCTTTGTCATCTATTTCGTATTGTTATCAACCATTTTGGTTAATATTATTATTTATTTCAGATAGATTCCTGACCTTCAAATCCATTGGAATCCATTTACAATTTGTAAATCTGTTATTCTATTGAATTCGGAGTATTTTGCTATCCAATATTAGGACTATGATATTTAGGGCTTTGAAGGATAGACTAGTAGTATATTCCTTATATAAAGACCCATTTTCAACTATATTTTAATATACTTCACTTTATTTAGGGGGCAGAAATCAGACCATTAATTTACTTTTAAAATTCTTGACATGCAGTAACTGTTTCTATGAATTGGCTTAATGCGAATTGTTGATCTTAAGATATTGTGCAATACTTAAGTGGCATACTCAAAAGATCTCGCCTATCTACATACATATGTATGTAAATGAATATTATATCCATATCTTGAAACAAATGAATATCATACGCCTGTGAGAAACCGCAATACATTTGTGCCAGTAACTAAAGCTCTACTGATAAGCAAAATAAAACCAAACCTTAAGGAGATAACAAGCTAAGTTGTATACAATGAACCCATTGAAAATGTGTAAAAGGGTCTATTGAAGTTGTACAAAAGTATGTAACAGGCATAATGAAGCTTCTCCGACCCCATGTAGTGAATATATTCTTTATCAACATCAATAGCTGAGTCGATCTAGCCATGTCCGTCTGTCTGTCTGTCCGTCCGTCTATATAAGCACGCTAATATCAGAGACCATAAAAGGTAGAGACTTCATATTTTGTATATAAATTCTCGTATTCCCTGGTCAGATCAAGAATGTTTAATTTTTACGATAGCTCATCCCGTTGAAAAGTGACCGTTAAGTTTAGATTTCATACGTTTTTGGGCTAAAACTGGAAAGTTATAAGAGCTAGAGGCACCAAATTCGATATGTATAACTTCATATAGCACACACATGTGGAAAATATTTTTTGGATGAGAAAAATTAATTATATACTATTCGATTTTATTAACTTTCATAGGTTTATTTAGTTCTTAAATAAACATATAAGCTTAAAGTCTTAAACTTTAAAACTCCAGTGAAATTGAGGCTGCAATTTATCACGACTTTTAAGAGCGGACTCATTACTATTCCAAAGCTAAAGTGGCTTCTATTGTGTAGCTAACTAAAACAATTACAGCACAGCTTAAAAACGTTTCATGCATTTGCATTTATCGTTGGAATGCATTTTAGCAGAGCTTTCGAGCTGCTAAAACATAAGGGGTTAAAGTAGCTGCCGCTCATCAGCTGATCACCGCGTATGCATTCTCTGTTCTGCTCAGCAGCTACGTCATTGCCAATTGCTAGAAGGTCAAACGCAACACAATAAAAGAGAGTAGAGTAGAGAGCAGCAATGTAGAAGCAGCAGCCATGACGCAATAAAACAAGGTGGCATATCGTTTTCTCTCGGGTTGCCAAGCTCTCACTCGCTCTCTCGCTCTCTCTCTCTCTCTCTCGATCATGGCAGCAGCGATGTTAGCAGCGCCGCTTGCTGCGATCGTTTGCTGTGCACATTCCGCTTTGTGCGTTAATCGCGAGTGGTTGCTGCTTAGAACGAGCGCTTGTGTCAACTATCACCTATTTCCTCTCTCCCCTGTACGTCCTGTTCGCAATACTCGTAAATTATATCAATTTGCATATTCGTGCGCCTTAAGTACAAAATGTCGAAATTTGAATTGAAAAATCTGGACGAGTGCTTGGAGAAGCATTTGCCAGCAGATGAGCTACGGGAGGTGAAACGCATACTCTATGGCGTGGAGAAGGAGTAAGTATTAACATACACATACATAGGTATACAAATTATCAGAGATTAACAAGCAGCTACTAACTACATAGATGATAAGCACATACAATGTAGCTTTGCAGCTGCAGAGATAAGTGGAATATTTGGACAGCATTAAATGACATCTGTGGAAGCCACGCGCGTTTATTTTTCCCTATATAAATATGTATTTGCACATTAAATTTAAAATTAGAATATATACATACAAGTATACATCAAGTATACGCCGCGCAGCACATAAATATATAATAATAAAAAAAGCTTGTGGCGCAAAAAATTCGACGAGCAAAACAAAAACAGATACATAAAAGTCGAGCGCGTTGTTTACGAAGCAGTGCAAACAAAATCAAAGAGAACTCTCTCAGCCTCACGCTCTCTCACTCACTCACTCTATCTCTCTCTTCTGGGCTCTTCACCCTCACAGTCAAGTCCTGGAGCTGCCTGCGGACGCCACTGCCACAGCCGAGCAGCACGGCTTCGAGATCAAGGGCTACCGCTTCGGGGCCCGCGAGGAGCAGCTGCGGAAGCCCCGACTGGTGCGGGTGGGCGCCATCCAGAACTCCATTGCGCTGCCGACGACGGCGCCCATTGAGAAGCAGCGCGCTGCCATCTGGAGCAAGGTGAAGGTCATGATCAAGGCCGCTGCGCAGGCGGGCTGCAACATTGTGTGCACCCAGGAGGCATGGAGTGAGTAATTGTACACTGTGCCAAATACTAGTGCAACTCAGAAGCAAATGTGATCTTATTTAAATAAATTCATATTGAATAATGCATAAGCAATTAGATGAGCAGAACGTAAATATGAAAATACTTAAAAAAAATTGGTTCTTAAAAATATAAAATAATATTAAATAAGAAACTCTAAAATTTAGGGATGTTAGAAAAGTAAAAGTAGCACAAATTTATATATATATTTTAAACAGAGAGTAGCCAGAGAGAGAGAGAGACTGAGAGAGCAATGAGAGAGTAGCGAGAGAGAGAGACAGTAATGAGCGAAAGACTGAATTTACTGCTGACACTGAGAGAGAGAGCAGAAAACAATATTATTATTTCACCAACACACAACACAATATTCAGACTACAGGTCAGCCCATCAATATCGACAGACCTCACTTAAATTCTTGAGAATCGCTTAGAAGGGCAATGTTAAATATGCGTTATTTTTACATAAACGGCAATGTTATAGAAATAGTGATGCAAACATAACTTTCGTATGGTTTGATTTCTCTAGCAAATTTATATATATATATATCATAAACAGTGTTGAGATAAAATGATCTTAATATGTATGTGTACAATTAACTACTAGAGCGATTGTAAAGTATATTCCCATCCACGCTAAAGGCTTGTTTGCAAAGCATATGTGTGTTGTTTCTTAAGAGAAATATATAAACAATATATATATTTACATATATATTATATTATTATAAATATATGTAGGTGTTAATGGACTTGTTTACTTTGTATGTGATGATCTTTACCCATGATAAGCTCACACATGTTGACACGCATTTTTCCATTGTGGACAAGCGAGGATCGCTTATCATTTATGATATTTTCGAGTCTTTCAACTATTTAAGGTGTTGCTACAAGATTTGTGAATCCCGAGGGTTGCATGTCTAGTTTTCTGAACCGTATATTAAAGTTTATGTGAAATTTGATTTCAATAACAAACAGTAATTCATCAAACTCCAAATTAAATGGAAATCATTTACACAAAAATATACAAATTTCATATGACTATAAATATTATTATAAATAAATCAATATGAATATGCCTTATTTGAAGTAATATCAAATCAAATTGAATGTATCCATATTGAAATAAATAGAGAAATTGAAAATTCGATATTTTTAAAATTTAATACTAGCATTACTTGAGTTTTTAAATTATCTTATCAAACTTGAAATAATTACACAAAATGCTGACGTTCCACAGTATTCCTTTCAGTAGTACTATTATTATCTGTATTTAAAGCAAATCGCTAATGCACATTTCACCCACTCCTCAGCCATGCCCTTTGCCTTCTGCACACGCGAAAAGTTCCCGTGGTGCGAGTTCGCCGAGGAGGCGGAGAACGGGCCGACTACGAAAATGCTGGAGGAACTGGCCCAGACCTACAACATGGTCATCATACACTCGATACTGGAGCGGGACGTGGAGCATGGCGAAACGATCTGGAACACGGCCGTGGTCATCTCGAACAGCGGCCGCTACATGGGCAAGCATCGCAAGAACCACATACCGCGAGTGGGCGACTTCAACGAGTCTACCTACTACATGGAAGGCAACACGGGGCATCCCGTCTTCGAGACGGAGTTCGGCAAGCTGGCGATCAACATCTGCTACGGGCGCCACCATCCGCAGAACTGGATGATGTTCGGCGTGAACGGCGCCGAGATCGTCTTCAATCCCTCCGCCACCATCGGACGACTCTCGGAACCACTGTGGGGCATTGAGGCGCGCAATGCGGCCATTGCCAACAGCTACTTCACTGTGCCCATCAATCGCGTCGGCAGCGAGCAGTTCCCCAACGAGTACACCTCCGGCGACGGACAGCCTGCCCACAAGGAGTTCGGACCCTTCTACGGCTCCACATATGTGGCTGCACCCGATGGCTCCAGAACACCGGTAGGCTTTCTCCCAATCATATTTCAATTGTGTCAAGAATTTTTGGGCACTGCTTGGAAGAAAAGAGGTTCCCGATCAACTGAATCTATCTATCTATATTCATCCGTCAGTCTGCTAATATGCAAACTAGTCCCTCCATTCCTCTAAATCTTATCTTAATGAGACTTTAGGTCCACAAGTTGCCTTGGTATTAGTCAGTACAAAAATGTTAGTTATTTTCACAATACATACTATTAATCATAGGTTCTTAACAACAAAAATCTAAATTTGAAACTGATACATATATGTATATTTGTTTCTATAATTGATAATTTGTTTGCCACTTCAAGAACGTCTCGGCTCAATCACCAACAGATTCTGCAATCGTCTTTAGGCTTGCAGCCCCCTCTCCAGATTAAACCCTTTGCAATTAGTTCATTCAAATATTATTAAAATCAAAAAATACAACAAGAGGGAAAGGATTATCTTCGGCGTGCCAAAGATTTAATACTCTTTTCGAACCTTTAGGCAATTTTCACTCTGCCAAATGCACCACAGAAATTGCATATGCTGTAATAAATCGTTTTATCGCGCAACACTTATAATATATAGTGATCCGATCCGACCGGCTCCGACCAATGTGCTGTCTCTTTGAATAATAAGTATATGTGCAAAGTTTCATCGCGATAGCTTTAAAAACATGGGATATATTGCCAAAACCGACTTCCAGTTGTATGGCAGCTATAAGATATAGTGGTCCGATCCGGCCGGTTCTGACCAATATGCTGTCCCTTTGAATAATAAGTCTCTGTGTAAAGTTTTATCACGATAGCTTAAAAACTGAGGGACTAGTTTGCATACATACAGACAGACAGACAGACGGACATGGCTAGATCAATTTGTATTGTCATTCTTAGCATACGGGCTAACTTTTGGGGGTCTCCAAAGCTTCCTTCTATGTGTTACTTACTTCAGCACAAACTTAATATACTATTTTCTTTGAAAAGAGTATAAAAACCCAATATACTATGAGTTCCTTCGGTATCAGCATATAAAACAAAACACTGAAACTGCGAGGGTATATAATAATCGGCGTGCCGAAGCTGACTACTCTTTCTGTTGTTGTCATCTCAATATCTTTTCCGCAGAGCTTGTCCCGGTGCAATGACGGTTTGCTGGTAACCGAGCTGGATCTAAACCTATGCCGCCAGGTCAAGGACTTCTGGGGCTTCCGCATGACGCAAAGGATACCCCTTTATGCCGAGTCACTGCAGCGCGCATCCGAGCCGGACTTCAAGCCGCAGATCATCCGTGAGAAGAAGTAAAGAGAAAGTTGTGTCTATCGTTACTTTTGATTAAAAATATATGCATCCAACTATACAAATACAAATCAGGGCTGTCTATATCAACTGCTTCTGGTGGTAGCCCGTCAGGCGGCGCGCCTCACGGATGCCGGTCTCCACAGCGCCGTGGACCGTCGAGTAGTGATTGGGGCTGGTTGCCTCGCCGGCGAACAGTAGAATGGGTCGCACAGACATGGGTATGACATGATTCCAGGACACGCGCGTGTCGTTCGGCTCGTAGGCCAGCACATTGACCGGCTGGCCGAGCTGCTCGGGTCCCGTGTTGAAGTTCTGGGCCAGCACTGTGATGTACGAGTAGGATCCGAGGTGGGCCGGATCGCCGCTCCACTTGCTGCTCACCAGTCGCTTCGGCTGCGGTATCTCCAGCTTGGGCAGGAACCTGCGCAGCATATACATGACGCCGTGGGCGAGCAGCTTGCTGTCGATGGTCTCGATCACCTCGGTGTAGGAGCCGGCTGCCCAGCCGAGCAGCACGCGTGGCTGATAGGCGTACACGTGGAAGCCGTAGATGTCCGGCACCCATTCGAGCTGCGGCTGGTTCATGTCCTCCGAACGCCACATGGCGTTGAAGCCGTGCCAGTTGTCCTGCCAGAACTGCTCCTCGAACTCAGCGAATATCTTGCAGATGTGCCCGAAGCCCATGAAGTTGATAGCCTTGCGCTTCGTCTGTGGCAGGTGGGGCTGGAATAGGTTCGGGTTGCCCTTCAGCACGCCCAGCGAGACGGTCACGACCACATGGTCCGCTACGTACTTCTTCTGGTTCTCGCAGGTCACCAGCACGGTCCCGTCCAGGCGATCCCATTCCACTTGGAGCACCCGCGTATTCAGATCGATGCAGTCCCTCAGCTCGCCCAGCTCGTTCATCTCGTCGCCATTGACGAGCACGTGCAGGAACCGCCGAAAGCTGTGTGTGTGAAAGTGGGGTAGTACGGTTAAAACAGGTGAGAGCGCTCTAGTCGAGAGAGCTCGACCACAAGATACCCTCTACCGATGTACACAGATATACACACTCTAGCACTTAAAGTTGTGCTTTAAAATTGGAATTATCCTATTAGAAAGGGAGAATTGAGCTTGAAATCTAATCTGACGAAACCAACCTTGACTAATCCACTTCACTCACAATCGTTGGGAATAATTGAACTAAAACAAGTGGAGAAGGATTATCTTCGGCGTGCCGAGGATCTTATGCTCTTTTCGAACCGTAAGCTCACGAAATGAGACAGTTTCGGTCTGAAACTCAATCGCTAAGAGTCTCTTTTTAGTCGATTTGAAGCCTTTATATGTTGTATGGTTAGTGCAATGACTTTTTGCAATCGTATATCGCTTTTTATCGATAACATGAAATATACTCGATCTCAGGCAGACGGACATCGACTCGACTAAGGATACTTATGAGGAATATATGTGATTGCACAACTTTTTACCCATTATTTGGTGCTGGGGAAATGGTATAGATGAGACTTGGCCTTAAGTGCCTACCCATACCCCTGGTCCCGCCAATTGAGATGGCTGTCGCCGTGACAGGGATTGAAGGACTCGTAGCCAAAAGCGCTCATGTCCGTGTCGACGGCGCTGCCTTCCATTTTCTTGAATGTGCGCAGGAATTCGGAGGCGAGCTCGCGATCGATGTGCTTGAAACGGGGCTTGGACAGCTCCTCGGTGAACCGATCCATCAAGTACTCGCCGTAGGTGCCCTCGCGATCTATGAGCTCCGGGTGTCTATTGCGGAATATGCTCGACATGATGTTCACCAGCTTCTTGACCAAGGAGCGTGACATCTGCTGACCATTGGATCGTATCCAGTCCACATGGAGGAACAAATCTCCCGAGGAGTCAAGCAAATTGAGCTCCTGCACTTTCTCATAGACCACATTGTCCTGCGTGCCATATACCCACTGGGCGCCCAGGTCTATATAGTTGTCGGCAAACCTCATCGTCCGTATCCGACCGCCAATACGATTGGACATCTCCACAATGCGCACGCTCTTAAAACCCTGCTTCTTCAGCTCCACGGCGCAGGCGAGTCCAGCAGCGCCTGCGCCCAGGATGACTATGTTGGGCTCCGCATCGAGGCTTTGACTTAGTTTCTTTGGATGTTTACTCTTGGACGCATGGTAACGATTGTGTAGTTTGTGGTCTGATTTTTTCGACCAGCACTGCGGAATTCGAGTCTTGGATGCTGAGAAATCTTTGGAAACAGTGCGGTAAACTTACACTTCCCATAGGTCGTAATTTTTATTAACTGCCGAATTGTCAAGAAATTATAAAATCATTTTTGGATTTACAGCATACTCAGCTTAGCTTCTGTGATGAAGTTGTGTATATGAAAGTGTTTCCATTTATTTAAAGAGCATGGTACATTTATATGTGCGACTACTTCTTGGGTCTTTATATTAATTATAGAACTTTCACCTTCCATTAACTGGAAAATTGTCAAATTCTTCTCGTACTTTCAGCTGAATTGGCTAGATTCATTACTCATTACTTGACACACACTAAACATCTTCTCAGACGTAAGGAACCCTTTAGTCTCTTTAGAGTCGTAGACCGACAACAAGTTTACCCTATAAATTCTGAACTTTCAAGACAGTGTTTTTTTATATTTAGAATATTTTTTGGCAAAATCCTTTTATCTTTTAAACAAAGTATTGAAAGTAATGCGATTGCTCATAGGGAAAGATTTTAAGGATAAATTGTTTTTCTACGTTTAGTTACATTTACATTAAAAGTTAATTACTTACGTATAATAAATAGTTTGCAGTGCATGGTATACTTAAAGTATATGCCACTTTCATAAGACTTTGTACAGGTTCAAGCAATTCTTCAGTGAGCACTAGCTTTATAGATTTAAACAACTTTATTGGGCAGGCGTTTATGAAAGAGTTCAGCTTTAATACATAGTACATATGCGCACGCTTAAGATTAGTTCTTAAATGTACTATATATATGCCTATGCTTATATATATGTCTCTGTATATCTTATGAAGTCTATTCAGGATGTATAGTTCAGTTAAATTGATTGATTGATTGCGAAGAGCAGTTGATCAGTTTGTTATCAATTATCAGTTATCATTTTTTCAGTTTATACTTTAACACATTGCACTTACAAAGTAGGGCCCCGAGGGGCCAGAAGAATCACTGTTAGAGCTGCGACTTGGTCGGCGCCTCACTGAGCCCGTAGAAGTCCGCCAGTCTCTTGGCCTCCCGCCAACCCGCCTGCACGGCTCCATGGACCGTGGAATAGTAGTGTTCGCTGCTCGCCTCGCCGGCAAACTGCACAATGGGCTTGTCGCAGCGGCTCTGCTGCGGCATTGATCTGCTCCTGGCCGGCGAGGGAGGCGTCATGGTGACCACGGTCAGAGGCTGCGCCAGCTCACTGGCGCCCGTGCCCAGGCGTTCCGTTTCCATGGAGCGATACGAGTAGGAGCCACGAAAGTGCGGATTCGTGTGCCAGGCAGAGGTGCGAAAGCTCAGTGGTTCGGGTATGTGCCAGTGCAGGAAGCGCCGGAAGAGGTACATGCAGCCAGCCAGGACCTCGTCGGGCTGCAAGGACTCCATGTGCCGGCCATTGGCATTGATTATCCAGCCGGCCAGCACATGGGGCTGATAGCTAACGCGATAGAAGCCAAAGACGTCCTCCAGCCAGGCACGTGGTGTATTGCGTATGTCCTCCAGATCCTCGGCACGCCACAGCAGCGTGAAGCCTGTCCAGTCGTCGGGCCAGAAGGCGTGTGGAAACTCCACGAAGAGCTTGTTCACCGTTCCGAAGGCCAGTCCCTCGATGGAGCGCTGCTTGGCCACCGGCAGCGTGGGCTCGAACATCTGCAGATGCTGCTCCTTGAGCACGCCCAAGGACACCGTGACTATCACATGGTCAGCCACACAGCTGTCCCCGTTGCTGAGCTGCAGCTCCACGCGCGCATCGTTGCGGTTCCATTTGATCTTGGTAACCCGGCTGCTGAACATCACTCGCTGCTCCAAGACGCCCAGGTCGGAGCCCGAGTCGGAGTCCGAGTCCGATTCGCGACTGCGCATGAGCAGACGCAGCAGCTCCACGAAGCCCTTGTCCTTCCAGTTGAGCAGTATGTCGCCCTCGCACTCCCAGTAGTCCAGGTAGCCCCGCCCGGACACCTGCTCCAGCGTGTCGGACGCCTCCACGGAGTTCTCGAACTTCTTGTAGTTGTCGAAGAACTCGCCCGCGATCACCCGATCGATATCCGCGTTCTCCGGCCGGTGCAGCATCTCGTAGAACTTATTGGCCAGGTAGCTACCCAGTGAACCGCTGCAGTGCTGCAGCTCCAGCTGCCGCGTGACCAGCGAGTCGCCCACGATCGCCTTCAGCCGGCTGGCCACGCCCTCGGGCAGCACCTCCCGATTGCTGCGCACGCACTGGTAGTTCTCGTACACCGGCCCAGTGGACTCCAGCAGGTCGTGCTTGCTGGCCAGCTCGTGCACGATGTTGTCCTGCTCGCCGTGACACCACTGGGCGCCCAGATCGATGACATTCTCGCCGAAGGGTATCGTGTGTATGCGACCGCCCAGTCGCTGCTCCGCCTCCACGACCAGCACATTCCGGAAGCCGTACTCGAGCAGCTTGGTGGCGCACGCAATGCCCGATGCTCCGGCGCCGATGACAACGATCCTGTGATCCCGATGCAATTTGCTCATGGCTCACTCTACAACACCAAATAGGTTTTCTGCAACGGCAAAAGAGAGCGCATTAGGTAAGGTTAGCTTAGAGCGGTAGTCACGGGTGCAATCTCACAATGGATTGGTCAAATTCCGTTCACCTAGTGCTGAATGATTGGGGAGTATCTAGGACCATCCGGAGGCCCGGAGTAGGAATTCTAGAATATGTTTTAGATTCTGAGCAGAAAGCTTTGAAAGGTCAGACAAAAAGAAAGCTCCAGAAGAGGTGAGAAACCGTTACCTCGTCTTCTTTATAACCAATGTGATGTCTCTTTGAATAATGAGTATATGTGCAAAGTTTCATCGCGATAGCTTTGAAAACATGGAATTTATGGCCAAACCCGACTTCCAGTTGTATGTCAGCTATAAGATACAGTAGTCCGATCCGGCCGGTTCCGACCAATGTGCTGTCCCTTTGAATAATAAGTCTCTGTGCAAAGTTTTATCACGATAGCTTAAGAACTGAGGGACTAGTTTGCATACATACGGTCAGACAGACAGACAGATAGAAGGAAATAGCTAGATCAATTTGTTATGTCATTCTTAGCATACTGGCGGTAACTTTTGGGGGTCTCCGCCGCTTCCTTCTATGCGTTACACACTTCAGCACAAACTAAATATACTATTTTCCTCGAAAAGAGTATACAAATGTGGGAAATATTCGCGTTTTATCGATTTGTGATTTGAATATCTTCGGTATCAGAGTACAATTACTTAATTAACATGGATATTAAAAAATCAGTTGGTTAACAATGAAAACAGAACGTTGCAAACTTGCTAACAAATCGAAAATACCCTATGTCGGGACTTGCATTGAAATGCCGGCAAGAGTGTAACTGTATATGTTTGTTTTGCGTTTCTGTTGTGGGTGGTTGTCGGATGGGTGGTGGTAGAAGAGGTGGGAGGGGAGGGTGGTGCAGCTGTTGCAAAAACACACGTGCGCCGGCAAATGCGAAACGGCGTCTGCTCATTTGCTTATGCAGTTGCTTTTGCAATAGTATTAGTCACTTTGCACAACACAGACTAAGGCAAATGCCATCCAGACTGCAAATTGCATTTGAGAAGCAGCTGCAATCAAATATTTGCATTTCAAATGAGCATGTAACGGTGCCTGCTTGAATGCTGATAACAAATAAACGCGCGCGCGGCAACAGCACTGATAAGAGTCGCTTCAATTGAGCATGAGAGCGCATACACACACGCACACACGCACACACGCACACACCTACACACGCACACACACACAGAGAGCGTACATAGCGTATTTATTAATAGCGTGGATTTGCTGTGGGTGAACGGCACATAGAATATTCTGTGCTGTCTTTGCATCTTGCTTGACCAGGCTGGACCAGCCAGTTTTCTAGTTAGTTAGCAACCCCAGCAGCACAAATACAACATTCGCTTATACAACACACACACAAACACACACACACACACATGCACACACTCCTGCTGCGAGAAAGAGAGCGTAGCATTGATTTTATATACTTTTGACAAAAGTGACCAAAAAAGTTTTCAAGGTTTGCTCGCAATGCATAAATTTATAACAAAACACACAACACAGCAAACATACATACATTTACATACATATGTATGCATATACATACATACATAGTATATATGTACATACTTATGTGCTGACCTAAAGCTTCATTAACTCCACTTCCTCGTGGCTTTCTCACTCACCGAAAATGGCTTAAAATTTGTTTGTTTATTGTTGTCAATCAATTGCTTTTATAAATCAAGCATTATGCTTGCCCTTGGCAATGTTTTAAATATTATACATTTACTGCACTATTGGCATAAATAAATATTGAACAAGTGTTGCTGCTGCTGCGGTCTGCTGTTGACACAGACACAAACAAAACTGAAAATCATATGGAAACGTGCTGCTCCACAATGCTTATGCTGCGCCAGTGGCGTACCCAGCCCCCCTGGTCCCATGCCCCCTCCCCATACAACCATGGCTGAGCAAAGTTTCGGCTATGCGGAAAGCTTTCGCCGCGAGAAAGCTCCCAAAGCGAAAGCGCGCCAAAGAATGCGACAGCTGACCGAACCGGCGTATGGAATGATGATGAATGGGTTGTTGCTCTGGGCCCCATAGGGCTGCTGTGGCCTATGGGTGTTGTGTAGTGTCCTTAGTGGTACAGTGATCGCTCGTAAGCTAAGCATTATCGATATTTTCAATACGATCTACATTTCGTATTTTTGTGTTACATTTCCTATTTTTAGCCAACACTTTTGACATTCGATTTCAATCAATTTCGTTGTAAAGTTCTATAGAAATATTTTTATGATTTTTATAAGAATTTCTTTACAAATTTATTGGAAGGTTGAAAATTTCGCACTCCGAATTATTATTACTTTTTTTTAATAGAAACATTAATTTCAGTAAATGAAAAGAATTTCTCAAGCGTTTATACAAAACATTTCGTTTTTTTCTGTGGTAAACTCTTGAATATGTAATTTTCAAATACTCTTCCAAGTTGTTCTATATAAATCATTTAATTTTAAATATATATAACACTATAATTATTTATTTATAATTGTTTGCGATTCAAAATCAGTTGTGGGAATAAAGTGGACGCACGGAAATAAGAATTGTTTTCATTTATCGATGATGTTTTCCATTTTTTGCAAAATTAAACAATTAAAACAGCATTCAAAATATTTTTGATTTCTTAAATAAAAAAAAACATTTAAAACATTCGGAAATTCTAATCGTTTGGTTCTTTTTCTTTCAAACATTTTTCCATTTCCGCAAGTTCTAGTTAACGAGCGTCCACTGTAATTGCAATTGCAATTGTAATATTTTAGGCATAAGTATACAATTAGTAAACTAGTTGATGTGCTTCTCATTGGACTACCACAGCTTATCGCTGAAAACGATCTCTTTGAAGATGCAGTCCTGCTTGGCAATGCTGACCATGGCCTTCTTCGACTTCATGGCATCCTGCACCTTCTCGCGCACCTCGGCCGCCTTCACGTCGTTGCGTATGTAGAAGAGGCGCACCAGATGATCCTCGCTGAGCGACGGATAGCTGCCCAGCAGCGTGTGCAAGTCCAAGGCGAGCAGTTCAATGTCCGCAATGAGCAGCGCGGAGAGTGTGGTTATCAAATCCAGCGGCGAATCATTGAGCGAAATCTTGGGCGCAATCTTCTCGAAGAACTGCTTAATGCGTTTGGCCTCCTGGTTGATTTTGCGTGTGACGGCATCGCACTCGCTGCGCGTCTTCGACAGCCGCTTGGAGAGCTGGGCGCGAATGTAGCGCTTGGCGAGCAGCTTCTGGGCCTCGTTGATGACCATCTCGAAGTTGGCGGGCAGCAGATGATTGTAGTCCTGAAAGTAGTCGTCCAGCGTGACACAGATCGTGTCGACGGCAATGCTGCTGCCCAGCCACTTGACGGTGAACAGATCATTGAAGTGGCACTCCATGTCGAGAAAGGCCTCCTCCAGCAAGTAGTTGGCGGCATGCGCACGGATGCGCTGGAATGTTGCCAGCAGCTTCTCAAAGTCCTCGTAGTGGTCAGTGCGGGACTTGGGCCAGAAGAGGTTCTTCATCTGCTGCGCCATCTCCACAACGCTCTGGCTGTTGTTCACAATCGTGATGATGTAGTGCGTGAAGTATTTGATCTGGTCGCGATTGCGAAAGTGGTGCTCCTTCAGCTCGATGACATTCTTCAGATACGTCTGGCCAAACAACTCGACCTGCTGAATGCTCAGCACCAGCGCCTTGAACGTCAGCTCCTGGTGTATCGTATTGGTCACCTGCAGATGCTGGTCGATCATCTCGAAGATGATCACAGGCCCAGCACTGTTGTAGTAATGATCTCGCTGGTCGGGCATTATTTCCGAGAACCATTCCTGTTTCTCCGAATCGACCGTCTTCTTCATCCAGTCCTGATAATTGCGCTCCATGTTCTGCAGATACTCGTTCTCCAGCGATTTCAAATGCTCCGGATGCAGCAGCGGACGCGGCAGCTTCACCACATCCACATTCAGATCCGCATGCAACATCAGATCAGCGCCCGGATACGTGTGCATCACCCAGGCCAACATCGAGACGTACTCATTGCCCTGCAGACCCGACTTTACAATGTTGTCCAGCTGCAGGTCGATACAAATTAAAGTTGAGAGCAAAATAAATATACTGTATCCAAGAGTTATTGATTAAAAAAAACAAAACTCAATCGAAACCTGTGTATAACGTACAGGGTATACATGAAATGAGTTTAATATACTCACATAGCTCGAAAGGCCGTCGTGATAGAACTTGACATACTCATTAAATATGTCATAGTGTGGGGGAAAGCAGGGCACGCACAGGGACTTGACAACGCGCAGATCTTCCAGGATAATCTGACGCAGTATCTCCAGGTCGCGCACCAGCCACAATTTGTTGTCCTCTCGCTCCTCCAGCTTGGAGCCTTCGATGCGTGTGATGACCGCCGAATGCAGTACGTCCATAATCATTTTGCGCCATGCCTTTGGGCGCCCGGGTGGCAGAAAGTTGGTGACCTTCTGCTGCTGCAGCGCGAACTGATCGTTCTTTTCCTCCCGCTCGATGATGCGCAGCGCGGTGACAATTACCGTCGGCTTCTTGCGCACCGTGTTCAGAGTGCGGCTGATGATGAGCCGCAGCTTCTTCTCCAGCGCCTGCGACACCTGATCGACCTTCTCAAAGTGCCGCTTCAGCGTTATCTTGTCGGAGGCGTGCTGCTTGGGCTGCTTGTGCAGCTCGTACAGCAGATCATCGCGCGAGTTCTCCAGGTCGGCCAGGCACTGGTGTGCGTTCAGCAGCTTGTCCTCGTCGATGAGCGCCATCGTCTTCTGCACGCTGGCGTCCACGTTGAAGATGTGCTTGAGGTTCTCCATGGCCGTCGCGTACTGCGAGTGCTTTGTGTTCTCCTCCCGCACCACCTCCAGTGCATCATAGATCTCGGGCACGCACTCGAGCAGGCGCTCCACTTCGCCCATGCGACGACGCACCTCACGCACATCTTGCATACAGGTCTCCAACTGCTTAAGGCCAACGCGCACGCCCTCCAGCTGGTTCTGCATGCCCGTCTTTAGCAACGCCTCCACAGAGGCTTTTTTCCTCGCTATGCGATGGCGATATTGCTCCACCTTCTCCAGCTGCCCGGGGCGCTGTAGCATGTTCTGTATGTCCTTAAGCGCCGCCAGGCGTGCCTCCTCTTCCAGTTGCTGCAAATCCATCGTGGCTCTCAATTTTAATTGTGTTCAATTTTCGCTGTTTTGTCTTTTTGCCGTCCGCCTGAGCACAGCTGTTTGATATCGATAGACTGTGGTGACACATGGAAGTTGACAGCAATCGATGTTTCGCTGTTTTGGTTTGTCATCGATTGTTGGGAAAATTATCATTTAAAGAGTATGTGAAGCCTAACAGCATATTAAATTCAAGCCGTACCTATTTTCGGAATTCTTCCAGGAACTGGCTTTTTAGTTTAACATTCTGTTAACGCATCTAGCAGTGATGCCAAATTAAAAAAAATGCACGTAAATCACCAAAGAAAACTAGAGCTCATACAAATATTTATTTAAGTAGCTTGTTCTCTTTATTTATTAACTTCATTATTTTGCATGTAATAGTTGTCATGTAATTATTCGATGTCATTTTAAAAACTTATATTCAATTTGCTCGTATGTCAAAGTTGACATATTCTATAAAATATGTACAAATGAATATATATTAGTTAAAACAAGTACAAGTTACAATTTGTTTAATGTTCGCATTCATAATTTTATTTTATTCATCTGTCTCATACTTTCTCTTTTAAAATGAATAACTCAAAAATAACAAAAATATATCATCATTACTGGAATTTGTAAAATGCATTAACTACGAATTTAAAGGAGAAAATTGTGGAAATAAAAATATGAGAATGTAGCATTAAAATGGTTCGTCGCAATATTAATAAACAAATTCAGTTGTTTCTTAAAAACTTTTTAAAATAATAGATGTCGTTTATCCTAGCCACCACTGTATGCAAGCTAAGACTTACTCCGTTGGTTGTTGTCTTCGCTGAATCGGCACACCTCAATCAAGTTTCACACCTGTTGCTTCGAATGCATATTTTATAGTAAGTATAGCCGAAAAAACAGACGTATGTAATCGATGGACAAATAACTTAATTAGGGTTATATTGAGAAAAGAAATAAAATGGGTCAACTGATAGTTAGACGTAGGTTGTTTACTTTTCGTTAAATTAGCGCCCATTACAAATTTGTCCTCAACTTTCTGCTGCCTATTAAAATTTTATAAGAATCGCATTTAAAATTCCCAAATTATGCCACACGAAACGTTTTAAATGGGGCCAGTTTCAGAAATAAGTAGCTCAATTGTCCACGAGCTGTTGAAGTGAAAATGTATCTTAAGGTTATAATAGTGTCCTTTCTGGTGCTGCTTCTGGGCGCACTCATAGGCTTCCTGGGCTTTCCCATGCTGTTCCAGGAGCTAGTGAGGAGAGTAAGTTGGAAAATTCTAGAAAATGTATCAAGCAATCAACATTAATCGCCTGTGTAGAACGTGAATTTAAAGCCTGGCAGTGAGACGCGTCAGCTGTGGGAGAAGCTGCCATTTCCCCTGATCTTCAAGATCTATGTATTCAATGTGACCAATGCGCAGGATATAGAAGGGGGTGGCAAGCCAAAGCTACAGGAAGTGGGTCCCTTTGTATACGAGTGAGAATGCTCAGAAACTAGGCTTTATAATTGCAATAATTGTATCACAAATCTCAGGGAGTGGAAGGACAAATACGATAT
Source organism: Drosophila flavopinicola (assembly GCA_035042425.1). NCBI lineage: Eukaryota > Metazoa > Arthropoda > Insecta > Diptera > Drosophilidae > Drosophila > Drosophila flavopinicola. Next base: position 428,406 of record JAWNLL010000224.1, read on the forward strand.
TTTGGATATTGATGAAGAGGATGCGATAAGGTTTAATATGCGCAATACTTTCCAACTACGCAGCGATTTGGGTCTCAGTGGTGAGGAGCTGATTACCATGCCACATCCTCTGCTGCAGGTGAGCTTTGCACATTTAACTTCTCAACGATCAAGGATCTACATTAGGCAATCACAGTTCATGGCCATTGGCACCTTGGGTCAGCCAGCAGAAACACAGGCAGCTGTTGCCTTGGGGTTGGATGCGATATTTACGCCGAAGAGCGCTTTCATTACGGCCAAGTTCTCGGATCTCTTCTACGACGGCATCGAAGTCAACTGCCAACAGGAGCATCCGGCGGCACAGGCCATCTGCCAGCAGTTCGAAGCGGGCGCAGTTCCCGGCGCAGTTGCCCTCAATGCCAACCACTACAAGTTCTCGTTGATGGGAGCGGCAAGTTCAATTCCGGCTTGCAATCCGAGTCTCTGCTACAATTTCCCCATTGCAGGGCAATCACACGAGTGCCGGACGCTTCAAGGTGTCGCGCAGCAGGTCCAGGAAGTCCTACGTGGGACGCGTGCTGGCATTCAATGGGGCGGAGCAGCTGCAGGTGTGGCAGGAGTTGAACAACAGCAGCTGCAACAGCTTCCGGGGCACGGATGGCACCGTCTTTGCGCCCTTCATGAAACCACAGCAGGGCCTCTGGAGCTACTCGGCTCAGCTCTGCCGCTCGCTGTCGCCCAAATGGGTGGGCAGGACCAAGTATAACCAACTGCCCGCTCAGCGCTACGAACTCAGCTTTGGATCGCCACGTGTAGGTGTTCCAAATTATAGCCTAATGGTTTCAGTGTTGGATGTGACTACTGAATTGTTATACTCTTTTCGAAGAAAATAGTATATTAACTTTGTGCTTAAGTTTGTAATGCAAACGTCGGAGACCCCCAAAAGTTACAAACTTGATCTAGCCATGTCCGTCTGTCTGTCTGTATGGTATCTAGTCCCTCAGTTTTTGAGCTGTCGAGATGAAACTTTGCACAGAGACTTATTATTCAAATGTACAGCACATTGGTCGGAACCAGCCGGATCGGACCACTATATCTTATAGCTGCCATACAACTCGAAGTCAGTTTTGGCCATATATCGATAAAACGATTTTTGACAGCATATGAAATTTCAGTGATGCAGTTGGCAGAGTGAAAATTGCCTAAAGGTTCGAAAAGAGTATCCAAAATGAAGATATTCCTTTCCCACTTGTTAAAATTAGTTAAAGTGTTGAGCAAAATTAACTACTAATGTGAAGAAACAAACCAAATTTATACATTCAATGAGACTCCAATTTGTGATAGTTCCAACTTCCGAATGATCTAATTTGTAAGCTGTATCACTGTATCCGAAAAATAAGAAATATTTTTTAAATTCAATGCAGAGAGTTGCATAGATTCCAAATATTGAACTACTGGAAATTATAAAATATTGAAGTCAATGAGAAAGTGAAATAGGTTCGAAAAATTAACTAACTTAAATATTATATATATATTTTCCAGACGGAACCAGATCAATCCTGCTACTGCACAGACTATCCGACAGATTGTCCAGTTGATGGCACTATGGATCTGAAGCGCTGCAGCGGCACGCCTTTAATCGCCTCCTTGCCGCATTTTTATCAAACGGATGCGAGCCTATTGGATCTAGTCGAAGGACTAACGCCCACTGCAGCTAAACATGCCAGCATATTGATTTTCGAGCAGGTTGTGCTTAGATTTTGTTAAGCGTTAGTTTGCAATTTCTCAATTTCTTTAGATATCCGGCACTGTGCTCTCCGTGCATAATCGCCTGCAGTTCAGCTTGAAAGTGGAGCCCGTCAAGGATGTGCCGCTGATGTCGCAGCTGCGTCCTTTGGCCATGCCGCTCTTTTGGATTGAGGAATCGCTGCAGCTGGATGAAACGATTACACAGCTGCTGCATAAAAAGATATTTGCGTGAGTTTCGGTCAAAACGAAATTTGTTTATGCTTAACTCTTTTTCTCTTTGTATGCACAGCGTTCTGAATGGCAACAATGTGTTCAGATGGCTATCCATTGGCTTGGGCAGCTTGGGCTGCATGCTTGGAGGCCTTTTTCTGCATTTAAGTCGCAGCGATGCGAATCGCGTGGCTGCCAGCGGAGAGGAATAGCTATGTTATTATACATTATATCCATCAGAGGAGTTCAATATATAATAATCACAATATAATAGATTACAATATATAGCATCACGAAGTGTGCAAAATCTGCCGAGATAGTCCGATCAGATAGATGTCATAATGAAATACAATATGCTCTAATATAATAATAAGCAACTAGCTTGAAGTTTGCTTGCTTACAAGCTTAGTTAAAAATCATTGTTTACATTACGAGAAATCGGTAAATAATATAATTATAGGCATGCTCTTCAATGTTTATACCGATTTGCAGTTTAAAATGTTTTAAATAATTCGATAGCGCTTGGAAGAGCATTATGCAAATACACATATATAAACTTATATAACTTATGGTTTGTATGCACTATCTTAAATAAACGAAGAATGCGAATGTGTTCGACAGCAAGTGTGAATGTGATTGGAAAGTTGAGGATGAGCAGGACCAAAATGCGCAGAGATTTAGTTGCAGTTTCAGTTTTGACGTCGCGTTTGACGCATATTTTTCTCGATTTCAAATTGCCGCAGATCGGTGCGCTGCAAAAAGTCCTGGCGCTCCAGAAAGCTAAATAAGTGTGAACTAAAGTTAGTTTAAATTTAAATATTTATTTTATATTTAACTCACCCATCTTTGCCTTTATTGTGAGTGCGCAGATCTTCGTCTATGCCCTCGGCGCTTTTGAACGACTTCCAGTCCAACTGCGATTTTTCCAGCACAGATATTTTCTTCTTCTTGCCCAGCTGATTGAGCAAGGATCCCAAACCTCCTCCTCCTCCTCCGCCGCCGCTGCCATTGGCGGGTCTTTTAGGGGCGCCAAAAACGCGTGGTGCTGTTGTTGCCGTCTGCTGCTGGTTCTCCTTGGCACTGGAACTGGAACCAGAACCTGAACCGGGACTAGTAACGGTTTTCGTAACGGTCACCTGCTCGCCGGCAAAGTCCAGAATCTCAGTGACTTGCTTAGCGGCGGGGACCGAAGCAGCTGTGGGCGCCGAGCGTTTTGGACTCTCCGTCTGCTGCTTGGCTTTCGTCTCTTTTGGCTTTGAGGCTGGCTTACTGCTGCCGCTCACATCGCCCAGAAAGTCAGCCCAAAGGGCATCCGTACGTGATTTGTCGGCTTCTTCGTCCGATTCCAATTCGTCCTTTTCGGCAACGGCCCGTCCATTTTGTTTTTCCGATTGCTCCGTTTGACGCGTGCTGCGTGTGGCGTTTCCATTGCCTGTTTCTACCTGCTTCTTATTTACATTGTCTTTCTTTTTGCCTTTGGCATTTTTAGTTTGTTTTTTGTCTACCTCGGCGTCATCGTCTCCTTCATCGGATTCGTTTTCGCTGTCGTCTTCCTCTTCTTCGCCGGACTCGGCTTCATTTTCATTTTCTAGACAAAAGTCTTCGTCACTTTCATCACTATCCGAGGCATAGTCTTGCTCTTTGTTCATGTTTAGTTCTGGCTAGGTTATATTAATTTACACTAAACTTTAATTAATATCTATTTGCTAGGCTTTAAGTTTTTTCCGGCCGCAAAAACTTATATGTGAAGCACACACACACAACACACATGCACAAAGCGTAAATCAGCTGCACATCAGCGTGCCAATTAGTGGTGCGGCGAAACAAACGATGTGTCTATATCGATACACAGCAACAGCTGTGCGATATATGTGTATCGATATGTGGGCGGAGAACAGCTGTAGCTGGGCTGCTTATCAAGCCGTCTCATTTCCCAAAGCGTTCCAGGCACCGTTGCTATGTCACACACAACGCAGTTGAAAAAATAACAATAATTATAATATTTAAGTAATTAAGCGATTATCAATTGTGCATTGCTACGAAAAAACCAAGTAACAAACGCGCTGGGCATGTACTAATCAAACGAAATGCTTAGCTAGGAGTTAGTGAATCACTGCCGCAGCAAGTGCTATTTTGGTGTGGCCTTTTAAATCGATTCCCGTTTTGCCTCCCCGCTCTCCACCCCTCCACAAGAAAAGGAAAACAAAGCAAAATATTTGTTCACTGGAGATTACAAAGGAAGAACGTAGTAGAGGATTAAATGCAGCAGTGTCCGTGTGTGCCTATGTGTGTGTGAGTAGCAATATTACAAAGGCCAAAAGGTCAACAAAACTAAAACGTGCTCATCGCTCCTCACCTATTTCTCACTCTCTCTCTCTCTCACGCAGGTTCAACAATGTGCAGTATGTTATTTACAGTTACTCACTGCTGCACATTAAACAGGCCAACGCCTGCTAAACGACAACAGCAACAACAACAACAAGAAACAAATGACCAAAACGAGGCGTCGAAGCAACGGAAAAGCAATAATTAGCAACATAGCGATTAAATAGCAACAACAACCAAAACACACAACTCAGCTTCCAAGATTTTGCAGCCAAACACAAATTTAGCATTATAGATACATTTAGAAATCAGCTCCCAGCTTGCCTGCCCATCCTTCTGGTCATGTTCTCCGAGCCGTACGACACCGATGAGCTGGACGCCATCGTCGATGTGGTCGGCCTGCGCTCCCAGGCGCGCCTCAACACGTTCCGCGAGATGTGGTACCATGTGTTCCTGTGGGCGCTCTTCTCGTCCATATTCATACACACCTGCGCCGCTCTGGTGGCGTTTGTGACGCTGCGCAAGCATAAATTCGGACGCTTCTTCTCCATACTGATACTGGTGATGGGGTTCCTGTCGCCCGCGAGCAGTGGGATCATCAGCAGCGCCGTCATCGCGTTCGTCCATCGCGCTTCCAGTCTGCCCATGTCGCCGATCTATGCGCTCTTCTGGGGCGTCGGGCAGACCATCTTCTCGGCCTGCCTCGGCTTCTTTCGCATTCTGGCCACGCTCTAGAGGGTGTCGAGCGACCGAACTGACTTTCAACACACACAAGCATCCTGTAAAGCACCCATTTTTTGATTTATGTGTATTGTGTAAATTACATTTTATATTCTTAGTTCTTAAGCAATAATCATCTAAAATCTGTAAAGAACTCTATTTAAGCATAGATCGCATTCAAGTATACATAGACTTACTATTAGGCGCTCTCTTATTATGTGGTAAGTCACAGTTAAATTATTAAAAGAAGAAGAAAACGAATACAGTGGTCGCTTGAAAAGAGGAACTTGATTCAAATAATTCAATTCAAGAGTACAATTTTGCTATACAACAAATTGAATATTTCTAATTGTAAAATAGCATATTTTAAATCTACAGATCTCTATGGAACTATTTCATATGATTTTCTTGAAAATTCGATTCACCATAATATTAAAACCTAGCGGAAAAAAAAGATTTTAGATTTTATAACTAGCAGCTATAATTTGCAATATGTGAAACTATTGATTTAAATATATGTAGATCATATTTCCAATTTAATTTCAACTGAAGTTTTAGACAGAAGATAATAAGAAATGTTAGATTACAAATTCGAATTTCTGGAACCTATAATTTCGAAGTCATCCTCTGTATTTCGAAGTACAATTATTATTATTAAGTTCAAAACAATTTAAAAAGTACTTTCGATGCGCCAAAAAAAATCTATCAACAAATTATTCAGGTCATTTCATATACTAGAAATTAAACCAATTATGAAAATTTATAGAGACACACGTATAAAAGTATTGTGATTTTTAATATAATATATTAACGAAATAAACTGTACATACATTATTTTAGCACTCTAACTAAATGATTGTAAATTACGAACAGCTGAATAAACGGCCTAATACTATAGATTAATTAAATCTAAATCAATGTGTTTGGATCCCTTGCATTATATAGCGTATACAATTTACTGCTCAAGACATTGCCGATCCTCCGTTCCGACTGCAGTGGCTGTGGTCCATTGCTGCGCTTGATCCTCAAATCCGCCAGCGTTTGCACCGCCTGCGGATCTGTGGCAAAGTGCTGCAGCATGCGCTTAGGGCAAGGATATTGGGAAATGATCGACTCCGCTACCTCCAGCGTGACTTGGGGCAATCGATTCAGATGCTGCTGCCAGAGGCGTCCGTAGCCGTTGCCCTGCTCCACGCGCACACATTGCTTGTTGTCATTGGCCAGATACTTCTTAAAGCTGCCCAGGATGGCGTTGCGCTGTTGCTTGTAGGGCGCCTCCGCTATCGCCTTGGTGTAGCGTTGCAGCAACGCTAGAAGCTCCTGCCCCGTCGGCGGAGCCAGTTGCTCCACGTGCAGCTGCTGTAGCAGCTGGAGCTCAATCAGCGCAGTCGCATCGTGGCGCTGGCGTGGCACAATCACAGTAAACTGGCAGTTGGGCTGAGGAAATGCATGGTGCAACTTGGCACCGATGCAGGCTACATTTTGCTCCTTGAGTGCACGCTGGAAATCCGATTCGCTGTAGATCAGCACAATCTGCTGCTCCATGTGATAGGCGTCGTCCAAGGCGGCACCCGCTGCCAGCGTCTGCTGGCCCACATTACGCTCCCAAATAATGCAGTTTCTAGCGGGCAAGCTGCGCATTTCGTACTTTAAATGCGTATTGTTTAATTGTGAGATCAGCTCCTGGCCCAGTGGACAGCGCAGCAATCCCAAGTCCAACACTAAGCGCACATATTTCTGACATTCGGCCGGCTTAATGCGTTTCTGCTGCTCCTTGAGCGCTTGTTTAAGCAGCTTATCCGCTTTATTGGACATTTTCAAAGTTATTAACAAAAATTAGCGCCAACCGCCAAACAATTTTAATTATAGTGCTGTACAGTGGTATCGATAAGAACGATAAGCAATAATTACAGTGCTGCAAAGCGCCAAGGGGTATCGTATGTGTCAGTATCGGATGGTATGGATATGCAGTAAATTTGTTGTAAATAACATTGGTGCATTTTTAAATATAGATAGGTTTTATCCACAAGGTATACATCTACCTTTGCATGCGTTGGCTAACAGAAACATCAACATCAACATACTATCGATATTTTAGTGATTAAAATCGAAACAACTAAGTTTTCACATCTCTAACACTTATCGTTGCGCAGCGCTGCACGCCACACGTGTTTATATTTTTACTGTGAAAAAGACGCACATTTCATAAACTCCATACAAAATGTATCTGATGTACACCATTGACGAAAACGGAGAACGCTCCTACACGCTGAAGGTGAGTTATTGCCAAGCACAATGTGTGAGTGATGAGTGCAGCTCTTGTATTGTATTTGTAGAAGCGCACTGTGGACGGCCGCCCCACCTTATCGGCACATCCTGCACGTTTCTCACCCGAGGACAAGTACTCTCGGCAGCGCATTACCATCAAGAAACGCTTTGGACTGCTGCTCACACAAAAACCAGAGCCGATCTACTAAAACTTCAGCTTATATTTAAATTAGCTTACAGTGTATATTTACAAATAATAAGTAAACAAAAATCCATTTTCAAAAACACATCAAATGCGACGTTTCAGTCCGGCAGTATAATCAAACAATTGCGTATTGCGGAACTCGCCGCGCATATCTAGAATATAGAAGAGCGTCTTATCCTTGACTTTAATGGGCAGCTGGACGGTCGCCATTTCGCGCGACTGCTCCGCTGAGATGCATTTCAGTGGCACGGTCATGATGCGATTGCGATTGAAAGGCCCGTAGGTCACAAAGGACACGCTTTCGCCGCCCTTGCGTAAAATGAGAAAACGCACCGAGCGCAGCGTAAACATCCAAACGGCAAACAAAATGCCATAGCCTAAATGATTAAAGTCAGCATTTAATACACTGCAGCCGTAATTTATGTATCGCCTCACCTATCATAAAGCAGCAGACTGTAATACCATTCTTGTACTTGTTCTCGCCCAGATTTATGCGTTGAAACCATTTCAGCTCCTCGCCCGGCCTCTCCACAACGGGCGCATCCTTAAGAGTGGTGAATGCGAAATGAGACAAGTATGTCCAAAACACAAATTGGCATACGCCAAAGAAGTTGAGCATCTTATAGAACTTCGGGTTCTCATATTTAAACAACACAATATCCTTTGGCACGTTTGTGCTCAAATCGAAAGCAGCTCGCGTTGAATTTGTTCTAATTGGAGCAGCCGGCACAATATTCGCCTTCAGCGCCGGCAGCGCGCAGCGTAGGCTTTGTAAGGTCTGTCGCTTCAGGAAATTAGCGCCGTGCCTAAGCGCAAAATTCACTAAATTGCTCATTCTTAACTGATTACTTTGTTTATAGCATTTATTATAAAACCAAACTAACCTACAAGCCGCACAGATGTTTTTGTTTTGTTTCCCCTTTTGACGTTCGTTCGCGGGTGAACTGGTTTTACACGCTGATTTCAGGGCTGGTATGTGCAATGACCCAGTGTTGTGGCACTGTGAGCATAAGTTCGCATAATACAATGCACCTCATTATCACTTATATATGATGAGATAAAATTGCATATCAAACTATTTTCTACACAGATTTTAGTTGCTGCTGAAATAGTTAATATATATAGTAATATTTATCACATCAAACAAGAGCTTAGTCTCTTGCACACATGAAATCAGCACTCATTGCTTTTGCGCATTATCATGATCCGGTACTTCATTTTCACACATAAACCGATATCATATTTGGATTGTCCATAATAGTTTCCATGCCCTATTGTTGTCATATGTTTTTATTTTCTGCTGCTTACTGTTCATTTGTCTGAACTGGTTGTGATGTTCAGGAACTGGTGGCAATGCAACTGGTTCGGGGTACGTCACAATTGTTGTTGTCTGCTCAGATTTTAGTCTGTGTTTGGTATTCCAGTTGTTCAGGGCGGTAGTCCACAGTACGGTATAAACAAATCGACTGAAAACCGTTTAAACTATTGAATATCCAACAGTAAATAGGCATAGCATGTTTTAAGCGTTACGTTCCAAAGTTTTAGACAAAAAAAGTACACAAAATATCGAGAAACTTCATAAAGGGTAAGTACGTCTATGCTAACCATTAAAGATAAAAAAGTTTCCAAAGCAACATTGTATTATTATTATTATTATTGTGTATATTACTTCTACACTGATGTGACAGATATATACACACGCTTTAGACGTTTTCTAACGAATTAAGTTTAATTTGGGTTTTTTGATTTCATTATTGAGGCCTTTTTAGCATTTGTTTGCGTTGTTAGGGTTGTCAGGTAATTTCAATGCAGCATGTTGGCCAAATACGGCACCCAACATATCCTATATTATTTTCTAATGTAAACATTGAATGTCGATAGGGGCACGCATATATTCATGCTTGTCTTCAGATCGGGAGTATTAACTGTACATGATGCCATGCACATACGATAATTGATGATGATGGCAACCCTATCATATATATGGTTGTTATATGTACATACTGACATTTACGCCCAATCATATACACATGGAAAGTTAAAAGTAACTTTAATCCAACATAGTTCTGTATAAGCACCTGGCAGCCCTAAAAACATTAAAATGTACAATCGACAACAAAATTGTTGCCCCGTTCGTTTTCACGTTTGCGCTTACAACTCAAGGCACGTGACAACTCAAGCGCCGATGTCTAGGATCGATACATATATTTATATTATTACAGCAGATTGTATGTTTTAGACCCAAAGATCCGTAATATTCGATGGGGTTTGGATGTTTTTCAAACTAACCTCACTTTATATCAAAATCGATACGTAACCTAAAAAGAATGTGAATGCGCTGCAAAATTATATACGCATACACAAACCTTGTTATACATACACGAGCGCACACACAGACACTGCAAGCGCAGGTATGGCTGTGTGCGAGTGAGTGAAACAGCTATAATAGACATTACTTCCCAAACAGGTCCAAACATATGTAGTTATGGTACTACATATATACATACATACATATTTACTTATATGTATGCTCACATTTATCAGGTAGCATTGCTTTTATTTAGTTAATGCCCATATGTATGTACATAGTAAAAGCGCATACAAAACAAGATGGGAACATTGATGGAAACCTAAAGTTTGTGGGTGGTACGGGGCCAGAGGCGGGCGCAGGGTTGAAAGACATCATAATAATACCCTATAGCGGAATCATGTTTTCGATAATGTTCCTATAGCTTGACATATATTCTGATACCGATACATTATACAACTTTGAGACAGCAAATACGGCTGCCGACGCCTCAATTTGTTTCTTTCGTTTTTCTCTGTTTTGCGTCTGTTTTAGTTGTTGCTTTTCACTGTGCTGCTGTATCTTTCGGAACGCCTCGTTGTTGTACGACGACCGACAACCGAAATGACTTTTTGTCGTTCGGCTGTTTAACGCTATGGCAAACTTTTTTTTTTTTCTTATTTTCTACATATAGATACTTACATATATATATATATATATATACACATATTTTTACCTCGTATAAACGTCATATCTCGGTCCCTCTCCCTCTCGCTGGCCTTTGCAAGCTCTTACGCTCTTGCTCTCTGCCTCTCTCTCTCTCTCTCTTTCTCTCTCTACCTCTCTTGCGCTCCAGGCCTACGACCTGGTATTAAACCGGTATCCTGCCAAAAGAGTCCTAGGCCGACGCACAAGATTACTGCATTTCAAAGTTCTAAAACTGCGGATCTTGGACTAGCGCATACATTCGCCACATTACTTTCCACCTAACTGCCGCCCCCTTCCTTCCCCCCACCACCCATGCATAACTTTCTATCTAGTTGCCTGCATTTTATTTGATTTTGTCTGCGCGTTTTACATGTTTTCATTTTCATATTAAAATTGATAGAAAATAATAGTTTAATATTGCCCCCCCGCAAATGGCTGCCCCCATCCCCCCCATCCACCTCATCCATAACAAGATGCAGTGCAGCATAGAGTTGTCTCGCTTGCACAAGCGGCTTATACGCATAGGCTGTCTCGCTCCCACACAAAACGTTGCGTTGCTCATTTAGTAAAATGCCAATTTATGGCAACTTTACCTTTTAAATTGCTATAGGCTCTACTAGTTTTGTATGTATCGGAACTCTATTGGCAACCGCAGCATAGTCGAAGATCCCCTACAGTAGCAAACAGCGCAATAGCAATTGAATGTTTCAACCCCCCTACATCTGATTTCCGCTACCCCCCACCCATGCCTAGGTAATTTCTTCAATCCTCAGTGTTGCCAGCTCTCTCAAAATGTTTGCCCAAAGTTCCGATTTAAGCTGAAAGAACTACCCAATATCCATTAAATGTTGCGCAAAACACGCGTCTATTTACTTGCACACAATGACGATGACGTCACAGCACATTATTGTTGACATTCCGTGAAGGTGAAAGTACAATATTTTCGTTTTTCAAAATTTTGGGAAAAATCTTATTTGAGTGTTATCTAAAACCAACTTGACACGCCCCCCTAAGGTATGGGTCGCTGCCCCCCTCAACCACACTCTCTTCCTCTCTTTGTCTTCCGCTCTCTCTCCCTCTCTCTCTCTCTCTCTCTCTCTGTCTGTTTCTGGAACTCTCCGCAGCGCTCGTGTGCTCTTTCAGCGTCGTCGTCGTCGTCGTTTCGCCGTCAGCTGGTTTTTTGCGTTCGCCTTCGCGTTCACTTCGGCCTCTGTGTTTAGTGTTGCCTTGAACTCTCAATGAAATCTAGTTACAAATAATTTCACTTCTTTCGAGTGCATTGTAAATCGTAGCAAATAAAATTACAACATCATTGAAGATAACAAATTGAACAGTCGCTAGAGTTTCGTAAGTATACTAATTTTAGCAATTTTATAAAATTAATAGGCAACCAGATTCAATCTAACCTCAAATTTGTTAACTTTCGAGTCGCCTGAAATCTGCTTACTATATACAAAATCGGTTCGGACTTAGCGCCTCAATGCAAAGTTACTTGTTTGCTTCTACCTTCGCTACAAACTTTTATCACATGTTCCTGCTTTATGTACGCTTATTTCTCTTGCTCATTTCGCTTTGTATTTGTGTTTCGGCTGCAGTCATCTTTGCGCTGTGGCGGCTCTCATTGTTGTTGTTGTTGTCGTTGTCGTTGTTGCGTTCGCGCTCATCGGCAACACACAACCGAACGAACGACCGACCGACCGACCGACGGACCCAACGACCGTTCGACCGACCTTTCGCACACCGGTTAGAGGTACATAGATACATACCGATGCCGAAAAAGCGTAAGGCGCCAGACGAAAATCAGTTTAATATAATTTAATATCATTCTGATTAATAACATTTCTGAAATGTTTCATTTAAACGCTGTAACCGACCTAGCTCTATTTTATTTGTATTATTTTCCAATTTTAATAAAACTAGTTTTCAACTATATTTAAGCAGAGGGTCCCATATAGTAAATCAATTATTATCTCATCGGAAATTCATGTTTTAAACTCATCGCCTATTTTTCATTTTCATCAATGCCAGAAACTACAGCACAAGAGCTTTCGTTAAGCTTTTACCGCGAGCTTTTTGTGCTCTGACATCAATTCTTAAAGAGGGAGTCATTGAATTAACTATTTAAGATTTTATAAAATGATATTTACTTAAAGCTCTGAAATCGGTCCTATTTGGGATAGGGATCAAGGTTGGCATTGGCGTTGGGCTGTCACTTTTAATTGTTGCCAGACCTCCTAAGAAACCAAATTAAATAGTATAACCCTCTTCTCCGTTTCGATTAACAGTTCAATGTGTTCCAAGTAAAAGCAAGGAAATAGATAACGCGCAAATATGATGGAAGTAACACAAAACGTGGAGTTAAAGGAGCTGCCAACTGAAGATGAGTTAATGCGTAGCATCGCAGCAGACCTTGACCATGAAGTTGATAAGCTTGACAGCCCTGGTAAGTAGCAAATAATCATAGATAAAATCGGTTTTGAAAATGAAACATTCCACAGATATTGAAACAACGGTAAAAAGTCGCAAATCAACTGTCGACGAGGAAATACAAAATGGATTGGAATCAGATGATATGGAAAACGACATTGAGGCGGCACCGTCTATCGATAGTATCGGCAAAAGTACCGATCAAAACGCAGAAAGTGCAGCACCCACCAAGGAACGCGATGCTGGCACCGACTTGGATGCTCTGCTGGATAAAATCAGTTCGATCGTAGACTGTGATCCCAAGGAGTCGGCCGACGAAGCGACGGACGAGATAGAGGAAACAGAGCCGAGTCGAGCAGCAGTAAGAACTGTCGACACGGAAAACGTCGATAACAAAGACGACAGCAACACTGCGATCGATGATACTGATGCGGAAGTGATTGGCGAAGAAGCAGAGCAAAGCGAAGAACAAAACGATAACAGCGGGAAGGAGGTTAAGGACGCTGAATTTGTTGAGGCCGACGAGAAGATACAGAAGGGTGAGGAAAACTCAGTGGAAACGGAAAATAAACAAAATATCGATGAAACTGGGAATGTCGCCGCAGCAGAAAAGGACGAAAATATGGTAGTAAGGAAAGAAACGGAAAACGCTAAAAAGGAGACAGAAAATCTAAAAACGACTGACCAAACAAACTTGAACAACTCGAATGATGAGATTTTCATGGATGCATTGGAGTCAATCTCGAGCTCCGATGAGTTTGAAGCATTTGCCAATCAGGAAACCAATAAAGAAAGCAAAAATGGTCTCGAGGACATAACCTCGGATGAAAGCCACGATAAAGACCATCTGGGGCATGATAAGGCCAAGGCAGATATGTCAATTATTGATCTGGACACATCAGATGAGTGTGTGGCAACTGGAAAGAATCCGGAAGTTGCCGAGAAGCAGGATGAAGCAGAAAAAACCGAAGGCGAAGAAACAGCTAAGCCAATGGAGATTGGTGAAGAGAAATCAGCTAAGCCAATGGAGTTTGGAGGAGATGAAACAGCTAAGCCAATGGAGCTTGATAATGCAGAAAAAGTGGATAAAGAATTGAAAGACAATACCATAGATGACGTATTACTGGAAGCTGCCGAAACCAGCGAGGCAAACTCAAAGAAGCCCAAAACCGAGACAGACAATGCAAAAGAGGGCGAAGAAGTTTCTGCAAAGGCACTCAACGAAATTGTGGTGACAACAGCAGCAGAATCAAATGGATCTTTGGACAAAGCTAAGCTGGAAAAGCCAACGGATCAAGCGAAGCAGACGTCGAGCAAAGCTTCAAAAAAGCACGAAGCCCAGACTAAGGAAGCCGAATCAGATGATGAAGTGATCTTTTTCGAGCCGATTGAAAAGTCTGAGAATGCAACGGAAAGCAACAGCGAAACTGTCAAGGATACGCCCAAGAGTAGAAGCGAAAAGGTCAAGGATGCGCCCGCCACTGACAAAAAGGAAGACGAAGTGGTGCTGGTCTCCGAGGATGAGGATGAGCAGCAGCTGCCATCCGCCAAAAAAGCCAAAGAGGCAACCAGCGAAAAATTGGATAAGTCAGCAGAAAATGGAGTTATCGACGGCGATTTGCATGCTGATAATTCCGACAATGCCTGCGATCAGTTTGAGAAGCAGAAGGCGAAGGAGAAGCCAAAAGCCACCGCTGGCGAGGATGTGGACAGCAACTCGAGCAACTTGCTGCAGCCATCACAGAAAAGCAGAGATGGGCCAGCTGTGGCAGCTAGAGCCGAAGCGGAAGCGGAAGCCGAAGCTGAGGTGGAAACTGTTGCTGAGCCCTCTGCTGAGGTTGAAGACGGCGATGTGGAAATGGTTGCCGATGAGCCGGATGTGGAGCAGGGTGCGACTTTTCCACCGGTCAAGCGCATTAAACTTAGCACCGATGACAAGCCGGAAACGAGCAACTGTTCCAGCGGCAACTCTAGCACAACCAGCACCGCAATCAGCAGTACCATCGAGAAAGAAGCTACCCAAGTAATTGGTAAGCGCAGCCACAGTCTGCTGTCGAGTAGTATTACCCAGGATAAAGAGGAAACACCTAGCAAAAAGCTCAAGGCCGACGACTCCGACTCGAATAGCTCCAGCGATGGCACACTGCAAATCGATCTGGATGCAAACGATGATAATCCGGAGTCGGAGACAGCAGCGCCGGCTGTCAAGCCCGACCAGACCAAGGAACTGAAGGCGCCACTCGAATTGAAGCCCAAACCAGAGCTCAAAAGCGATGTGAAGCCCCTGCGTCTCGAGTTTGTGAAGAGCTTTCGCAAGAGCTTCGACATGATGACGCGTCTTGATCTCGAGGAGCTGGTTCTCCAGAAGGTCGTCGAGAGCATGCTGGTCAAGAGTGAGTTCGCCGAGATACGCCGCCAGGTGGATAATCACGAGGTCACGCTGGCCAGCTATCGCCGCAAGATAGCCGAGGTGTCCAAGCAGTTCCTCGACCTCGAGACGGTGCACAAGCGTGTGCTCAAGGATCTGGAAACGAAGAATGCACACTTCACGGCGCCGGTGCGCATTACACGCGCCGTTGGCCTCCAGGTGGGCATGGCGCTCATGAAGAAGCCCAGCGACGAGGCGCGTGCTCATACTGCAGGCGGTATGTCAGCACCAGGAGCAAGCTCTGTGGGAGCGGCAGCAGTTCCTACGCCGCCCAAGGCAAGCACATCGCCAATGCGTCCCACAATGCGCGGCATGCCGCCAGGACGCACTGCACCCAGCCCGCAACACCAGCAGCAGCAGCAGCAACAACAGCAGCAGCAGCAGCAACAACAACAGCAGCAGCAGCAAGCGCCGCCAACACGCTCATCCTTGCCCTTTGTGCAGACGAGTGGCTGCAACGCGTTGCCGGTGCGTCGTGGCTGCATGCAGAAGGTGACGCCACAACGGCCGGTTAACAACAGCCAGGCCAGCCAGTCCTCTGGCAGCCCAGCCATGCAGCGCATCCAAGCCTCGCCCAGCGGCCAGCAACGCACGCCCATGTTTGCCAGCAAGCACACGGGCATTTCAACGCCCACATCGACAGCAGCGGCAGCAGCGGCGGCAGCGGCAGTGATGCGGGCACGCGGCACCACCGCCAAGCCCCTTGGCAAGGACTATCCCAACTCCTCCTACATGGCACAGAAACAGCAGCAACAGCAGCAGCAGCAGCAACAACAGCAGCCACTGCCGTGAGTAATCCTCGCATTGGGAAATTAAAACTTGTAGAAGCAGATCCATCCCAAATGGAAAAGATTATACATATTTATATATGTTTATACTCTTTTCGAAGAAAATAGTATATTAAGTTTGTCCTGAAGTTTGTAACGCATAGAAGGAAGCGTCTGAGACCCCCAAAAGTTACTGCCAGTATGCTTAGAATGACAATACAAATTGATCTAGCCATGTCCGTCTGTCTGTCTGTCTGTCTGTATGTATGCAAACTAGTCCCTCAGTTTTTGAGCTATCGCAATAAAACTTTGCACAGACACTTATTATTCCAGGGGACAGCACATTGGTCGGAGCCGGCCGGATCGGACCACTATATCTTATAGCTGCCATACAACTTGAAGTCGGTTCTGGCCATATATCCCATGTTTTTTAATCTATCGCAATGAAACTTTGCACAGATACTTATTATTCAAAGAGACATCACATTGGTTGGAGCCGGCCGGATCGGATCACTATATCTTATAGCTGCTATACAACTGGCAATGAATTAATTATTCTTAGAACAAAAAAAAAAAAAATTACGCGGCAAAACGATTTTGTAGAGCTTATGAAATTTCAGTGGTGCAGTTGGCATAGTGAAAATTGCCTATAGGTTCGAAAAGAGTATAAGATCTTCGGCACGCCGAAGATAATCCTTCCCCACTTGTTATTTATATACGTTCGTTTAAACGGAAGCTAGAGACTGTTGATTCGATAGTATACATGCAAAATGTTGTTCCTCTAGCTCGTAAACCTTTCAAGTTAGATCCAAAAACGCTGGCCTGATAATTATCGATAACTTTGGAAATAGATATCGATAAAATAAGAGAAATGAAAGTAATCCTCTTGTAGTCTCTGACATCCTCGTATTCATATTGACGGACGGACAAACAGATAGATAGATTTTACATTTTGAATTTTTAAAAACATCAAATCGAATACATATTTAGTTTTCGGATGAAAAACTTGTAAATTTGGAAATGTATCTTAACTAAGTTGATCTATTATGAAAGCTATTATGATCCTTACCAGGGAATCAAACCGAATCGTATTTTGATTCCGGTTTCGGTTTTCGGTTACTTATAGGTATCTTAATTTGTATGTCGTTATAACCGTGGTTTTATCGTATCTCTTGCCACTTGACTTCATTAACTAATCCTGCTCCACCTTTGCAGTGTGCGGATTGGACGCAGTCCTGGCAAGCAGGCGGCCGTCAGTATCAACACCAAGCCCCGCCCCATGCCCATTGGAGGCGGCACCGTGTCGGTGCCCATGGTGAATACCCAGGATAGCAGCGCAAGTGCCGCCAGCTATGGCCAGCCCAATTTGGCGCCCGCTCGGCCCAAAGAGAAGGCTGTCATCGACCTGACCGACGAGGATGATGCGGCAGCAGCGGCGGCTGCTGCGGCGATTGCTGCAGCGGAGGTAACTGCGCGACTGCGGCAAGCACCAAATGTGTCCGTCAAGCGCAACATGCAGTCGATTCCTCCGGGCAGTGCGCGTCCTGTGGCCGGCAGCGTGGTCCGCGTATCGCCCATGAATATACCCCGTGCCAATGCCGTCGCCCGACAGATAGTGAATGGTCCTGGTAAGTTGACACAAAGAATCAAGTTAAATTATACTTGCATTTAGTTATGTAGGCAACTTATAGTGCTCCAAGTAATTCAAACGTTAGAAAACATTGAGAATATATTTTCATTTATTAGTATTTAAAAAAAATAAAAATATATTTTATTTGTTTATTTATTTTTATTAAAAAAAAATAAAAATATATGGAAGAAATGGCAAAAATACTCCAAATACTAAAAATACCAAAACAAAGTACTTAACATATCCAAAATACTAGTACTTAGTATTTTGATATTTATAGTATTTAAGGTAGCTTTATTATTTTTAGTACTTTAAAGTATAAAGTATTTTTTTTAGGAATATTTATTTTAAAATATTATTTCAAATATAAAAATATTTCTTATTTACGGTCCCTGTTTTGAATCAGTCATTATTCATCAATTAATAGAACATGGGAGAAATAATTTTCAACTATTATAAAATATATCATATTTCTGTATGATAAAATGGTGCTTAAACAATATAATTCGAACTAGCGAAAAACTGTTAAATGATAAAGATCTAACTGTTTTGCCCGATTTAAAGCGGAAGTGTGAATTATTATAGCCTAAGTCGTATGAAGCAAACTCTAAAAGCCATCTTTTTAACAGGTCCGCGAAGTTCCATTGGGTCCAATGTGACAATGCAGATACGATCGGAAAATACTCCGCCAAGTGGACCGCGTTCCCGCTTTACCCATCCAGCACCGTTGCCTCTGGCGCCGGCACAAACGTTTCATCCGGACTGGAAGCTGCCGCCATCTCGTCCCGTTATACGGATCACTTTGCACGACTCGGGCATTGTCATCTCGTGGACGCTGGAAGATACGGGCAGTCGCTTCGCCGAGTGTGTCACCTATCAGATCTACGCCTACCAGGAGACCATCAACGAGCCCAGCACCGACTCGTGGCGTCATGTGGGCGATGTGAAGGCGATGCTACTGCCGATGGCCGTAACCCTCAATCAGTTCCAGGAGAATCAGCGCTATTTCTTCGCAGTGCGCGGCGTTGATGCTCACGATCGATATGGGGTATTTAGTTTGCCCAGGACGTGGTAAACAGTGTCGCATCCTCTAGTTAAGAGTGTTTCTCTGTTTTCGCCCCCCCCCCCTAGTTTTACTGTATTTATACCTTATTTATGTACGCATTTGTGCCCCGCTCCTCGTCTTAAGTATTTTGTTTGTGGCATGAAGACAGTTTCTCTTTTATCGCCAACTAAAACGCCAAAAAAAAAAAAATATGCTCGTTCCTTAAATATACATACATGCGATGTGCAAAACACACACAAACACAAAACTGGCAGCTGTTAATTTGAATATCCACAAACCCCCATACTTTAAGTTAGCCCTAAGTTTTAACCTTATGGAGTGTTTTCTATGAATTAATCCGATCTGTACTCATTCAGCTGCTTCGTATAAATTAAACGCAACAACAACACACTTATGTAATTAATTCTTAAGTTTACAGCATATGTTATAAGCGTATAGGAAGAGTTCACAATGAATAAATATCGAACTGAAACATCTGCATAACTTTCAATTTCTCTTTCTTATGCAGCTATAAAATTTTATGAAGACTGCGCTAGTCATTGCAAATACAGTAAAACTTCTCGAGTTCAATTCTCCAAAGCAGTTCGAGTTATAGAGACTTAAAATTAGTGAACAGCACTTAATTAGACATCTGCATAATCGGTTGAAGATGTTATTGTTTTTCAAAATATTCACCAAATTGCGTTATATTCAATTTATTATTATTGCTTAAAATTATTACCTAATGCGACCTATTAGATCTATTGTACCCCATTCTGAGCCTATAGATGATGGTACCAATTTTATTTCCCAAATGAATGACATGTTTTCCAAGGATACTACATCTTTTACATAGAGCACAAAGATATGCATTGAAGATCCTTCACAATATTTTACTAGTCCATAATACCTTTCGGAAGACCGGTGAGTATTGTAGGTCTATTCTCCTCCATTGTAATTGTGTGCTTTAATCGTCTGAGGTGAGCCATCATGAGATTTGTGCTTTGACGGAGACAGGGTGCCTCTGCCCAGCTCGTCTGCCTCAAATATCTTGTTTCTTCCCTAAGCTGCTTCAGTACTGTGTGTGTGTTCCTATGAACAAAACGTTTCTGGATCAATAAGGGGCCTCTGCTCACATGCTTGATAGCTTATCAGCTGCTTCATTTTGAGCTATATTTGTTTGCCCTGGGATCTATATCAGATTCAATCATGGGATCCTAGTTGTCCGAACCTCTCGAACCTCCTTAGATGTCTTTCCAAGTGCACTTAGTGCCTTATTACTTCTGCCTTAAACATGGAGTAGGCGTACCAATATGTTGCTTATAGATTCATGCGGTGGGCTTCAGTTAGCGATGTCCATTCCATTTAGCTAGTTTGGGGTACTTCAGCAGTCATTTGGTTCCTAGATTAGTTCAGTAGGGGTAGTTCAGCTGATGCTAAGTCTACATCTCTTTTGCTGAGGATATGCTCTCTGCCGTTCCCTTTGGCGGTGCTTAGGTGTATTTACTGTACTCTGTCTTGACTAAACTTCAGCAGAAAAGATATTCAGCTGGCGGACTTAGCGCCTCAATGCAAAGTTACTTGTTTGCTTCTACCTTCGCTCCAAACTTTTATCACATGTTCCTGCTTTATGTACGCTTATTTCTCTTGCTCATTTCGCTTTGTATTTGTATTTCGGCTGCAGTCATCTTTGCGCTGTGGCGGCTCTCATTGTTGTTGTTGTTGTTGTCGTTGTTGTCGTTGTCGTTGTTGCGTTCGCGCTCATCGGCAACACACAACCGAACGACCGACCGACCGACCGCCCGACGGACCCAACGACAGTTCGACCGACCTTTCGCACACCGGTTAGAGGTACATAGATACATACCGAAACCGAAAAAGCGTAAGGCGCCAGACGAAAATCAGTTTAATATAATTTAATATCATTCTGATTAATAACATTTCTGAAATGTTTCATTTAAACGCTGTAACCGACCTAGCTCTATTTTATTTGTATTATTTTCCAATTTTAATAAAATTAGTTTTCAACTATGTATATTTAAGCAGAGGGTCCCATATAGTAAATCAATTATTATCTCATCGGAAATTCATGTTTTAAACTCATCGCCTATTTTTCATTTTCATCAATGCCAGAAACTACAGCACAAGAGCTTTCGTTAAGCTTTTACCGCGAGCTTTTTGTGCTCTGACATCAATTCTTAAAGAGGGAGTCATTGAATTAACTATTTAAGATTTTATAAAATGATATTTACTTAAAGCTCTGAAATCGGTCCTATTTGGGATAGGGATCAAGGTTGGCATTGGCGTTGGGCTGTCACTTTTAATTGTTGCCAGACCTCCTAAGAAACCAAATTTAATAGTATAACCCTCTTCTCCGTTTCGATTAACAGTTCAATGTGTTCCAAGTAAAAGCAAGGAAATAGATAACGCGCAAATATGATGGAAGTAACACAAAACGTGGAGTTAAAGGAGCTGCCAACTGAAGATGAGTTAATGCGTAGCATCGCAGCAGACCTTGACCATGAAGTTGATAAGCTTGACAGCCCTGGTAAGTAGCAAATAATCATAGATAAAATCGGTTTTGAAAATGAAACATTCCACAGATATTGAAACAACGGTAAAAAGTCGCAAATCAACTGTCGACGAGGAAATACAAAATGGATTGGAATCAGATGATATGGAAAACGACATTGAGGCGGCACCGTCTATCGATAGTATCGGCAAAAGTACCGATCAAAACGCAGAAAGTGCAGCACCCACCAAGGAACGCGATGCTGGCACCGACTTGGATGCTCTGCTGGATAAAATCAGTTCGATCGTAGACTGTGATCCCAAGGAGTCGGCCGACGAAGCGACGGACGAGATAGAGGAAACAGAGCCGAGTCGAGCAGCAGTAAAAACTGTCGACACGGAAGAAGTCGATAACAAAGACGACAGCAACACTGCGATCGATGATACTGATGCGGAAGTGATTGGCGAAGAAGCAGAGCAAAGCGAAGAACAAAACGATAACAGCGGGAAGGAGGTTAAGGACGCTGAATTTGTTGAGGCCGACGAGAAGATACAGAAGGGTGAGGAAAACTCAGTGGAAACGGAAAATAAACAAAATATCGATGAAACTGGGAATGTCGCCGCAGCAGAAAAGGACGAAAATATGGTAGTAAGGAAAGAAACAGAAAACGCTAAAAAGGAGACAGAAAATCGAAAAACGACTGACCAAACAAACTTGAATAACTCGAATGATGAGATTTTCATGGATGCATTGGAGTCAATCTCGAGCTCCGATGAGTTTGAAGCATTTGCCAATCAGGAAACCAATAAAGAAAGCAAAAATGGTCTCGAGGACATAACCTCGGATGAAAGCCACGATAAAGACCATCTGGGGCATGATAAGGCCAAGGCAGATATGTCAATTATTGATCTGGACACATCAGATGAGTGTGTGGCAACTGGAAAGAATCCGGAAGTTGCCGAGAAGCAGGATGAAGCAGAAAAAACCGAAGGCGAAGAAACAGCTAAGCCAATGGAGATTGGTGAAGAGAAATCAGCTAAGCCAATGGAGCTTGGAGAAGATGAAACAGCTAAGCCAATGGAGCTTGATAATGCAGAAAAAGTGGATAAAGAATTGAAAGACAATACCATAGATGACGTATTACTGGAAGCTGCCGAAACCAGCGAGGCAAACTCAAAGAAGCCCAAAACCGAGACAGACAATGCAAAAGAGGGCGAAGAAGTTTCTGCAAAGGCACTCAACGAAATTGTGGTGACAACAGCAGCAGAATCAAATGGATCTTTGGACAAAGCTAAGCTGGAAAAGCCAACGGATCAAGCGAAGCAGACGTCGAGCAAAGCTTCAAAAAAGCACGAAGCCCACACTAAGGAAGCCGAATCAGATGATGAAGTGATCTTTTTCGAGCCGATTGAAAAGTCTGAGAATGCAACGGAAAGCAACAGCGAAACTGTCAAGGATACGCCCAAGAGTAGAAGCGAAAAGGTCAAGGATGCGCCCGCCACTGACAAAAAGGAAGACGAAGTGGTGCTGGTCTCCGAGGATGAGGATGAGCAGCAGCTGCCATCCGCCAAAAAAGCCAAAGAGGCAACCAGCGAAAAATTGGATAAGTCAGCAGAAAATGGAGTTATCGACGGCGATTTGCATGCTGATAATTCCGACAATGCCTGCGATCAGTTTGAGAAGCAGAAGGCGAAGGAGAAGCCAAAAGCCACCGCTGGCGAGGATGTGGACAGCAACTCGAGCAACTTGCTGCAGCCATCACAGAAAAGCAGAGATGGGCCAGCTGTGGCAGCTGGAGCCGAAGTGGAAGTCGAAGCTGAAGCCGAAGCGGAAGCCGAAGCTGAGTCGGAAACTGTAGCTGAGCCCTCTGCTGAGGTTGAAGATGGCGATGTGGAAATGGTTGCCGATGAGCCGGATGTGGAGCAGGGTGCGACTTTTCCACCGGTCAAGCGCATTAAACTTAGCACCGATGACAAGCCGGAAACGAGCAACTGTTCCAGCGGCAACTCTAGCACAACCAGCACCGCAATCAGCAGTACCATCGAGAAAGAAGCTACCCAAGTAATTGGTAAGCGCAGCCACAGTCTGCTGTCGAGTAGTATTACCCAGGATAAAGAGGAAACACCTAGCAAAAAGCTCAAGGCCGACGACTCCGACTCGAATAGCTCCAGCGATGGCACACTGCAAATCGATCTGGATGCAAACGATGATAATCCGGAGTCGGAGACAGCAGCGCCGGCTGTCAAGCCCGACCAGACCAAGGAACTGAAGGCGCCACTCGAATTGAAGCCCAAACCAGAGCTCAAAAGCGATGTGAAGCCCCTGCGTCTCGAGTTTGTGAAGAGCTTTCGCAAGAGCTTCGACAAGATGACGCGTCTTGATCTCGAGGAGCTGGTTCTCCAGAAGGTCGTCGAGAGCATGCTGGTCAAGAGTGAGTTCGCCGAGATACGCCGCCAGGTGGATAATCACGAGGTCACGCTGGCCAGCTATCGCCGCAAGATAGCCGAGGTGTCCAAGCAGTTCCTCGACCTCGAGACGGTGCACAAGCGTGTGCTCAAGGATCTGGAAACGAAGAATGCACACTTCACGGCGCCGGTGCGCATTACACGCGCCGTTGGCCTCCAGGTGGGCATGGCGCTCATGAAGAAGCCCAGCGACGAGGCGCGTGCTCATACTGCAGGCGGTATGTCAGCACCAGGAGCAAGCTCTGTGGGAGCGGCAGCAGTTCCTACGCCGCCCAAGGCAAGCACATCGCCAATGCGTCCCACAATGCGCGGCATGCCGCCAGGACGCACTGCACCCAGCCCGCAACACCAGCAGCAGCAGCAGCAACAACAGCAGCAGCAGCAGCAACAACAACAGCAGCAGCAGCAAGCGCCGCCAACACGCTCATCCTTGCCCTTTGTGCAGACGAGTGGCTGCAACGCGTTGCCGGTGCGTCGTGGCTGCATGCAGAAGGTGACGCCACAACGGCCGATCAACAACAGCCAAGCCAGCCAGTCCTCTGGCAGCCCAGCCATGCAGCGCATCCAAGCCTCGCCCAGCGGCCAGCAACGCACGCCCATGTTTGCCAGCAAGCACACGGGCATTTCAACGCCCACATCGACAGCAGCGGCAGCAGCGGCGGCAGCGGCAGTGATGCGGGCACGCGGCACCACCGCCAAGCCCCTTGGCAAGGACTATCCCAACTCCTCCTACATGGCACAGAAACAGCAGCAGCAGCAACAGCAGCAGCAGCAGCAACAACAGCAGCCACTGCCGTGAGTAATCCTTGCATTCTTTTGCTGACCTTGCATTGGGAAATTATAACTTGTAGAAGCAGATCCATCCCAAATGGAAAAGATTATACATATTTATATATGTTTACTTATATATGTTCGTTTAAACGGAAGCTAGAGACCGTTGATTCGATAGTATACATGCAAAATGTTGTTCCTCTAGCTCGTAAACCTTTCAAGTTAGATCAAAAATCGCTGGCCTGATAACTATCGATAACTTTTGAAATAGATATCGATAAAATAAGAGAAAAGAAAGTAATACTCTTGTAGTCTCTGACATCCTCGTGTTCATATTGACGGACGGACAAACAGATAGATAGATTTTACATTTTGAATTTTTAAAAACATCAAATCGAATACATATTTAGTTTTCGGATGAAAAACTTGTAAATTTGGAAATGTATCTTAGCTAAGTTGATCTATTATGAAAGCTATTGTGATCCTTACCAGGGAATCAAACCGAATCGTATTTTGATTCCGGTTTCGGTTTTCGGTTACTTATAGGTATCTTAATTTGTATGTCGTTATAACCGTGGTTTTATCGTATCTCTTGCCACTTGACTTCATTAACTAATCCTGCTCCACCTTTGCAGTGTGCGGATTGGACGCAGTCCTGGCAAGCAGGCGGCCGTCAGTATCAACACCAAGCCCCGCCCCATGCCCATTGGAGGCGGCACCGTGTCGGTGCCCATGGTGAATACCCAGGATAGCAGCGCAAGTGCCGCCAGCTATGGCCAGCCCAATTTGGCGCCCGCTCGGCCCAAAGAGAAGGCTGTCATCGACCTGACCGACGAGGATGATGCGGCAGCAGCGGCGGCTGCTGCGGCGATTGCTGCAGCGGAGGTAACTGCGCGACTGCGGCAAGCACCAAATGTGTCCGTCAAGCGCAACATGCAGTCGATTCCTCCGGGCAGTGCGCGTCCTGTGGCCGGCAGCGTGGTCCGCGTATCGCCCATGAATATACCCCGTGCCAATGCCGTCGCCCGACAGATAGTGAATGGTCCTGGTAAGTTGACACAAAGAATCAAGTTAAATTATACTTGCATTTAGTTATGTAGGCAACTTATAGTGCTCCAAGTAATTCAAACGTTAGAAAACATTGAGAATATATTTTCATTTATTAGTATTTAAAAAAAATAAAAATATATTCTATTTGTTTATTTATTTTTATTAAAAAAAAATAAAAATATATGGAAGAAATGGCAAAAATACTCCAAATACTAAAAATACCAAAACAAAGTACTTAACATATCCAAAATACTAGTACTTAGTATTTTGATATTTATAGTATTTAAGGTAGCTTTATTATTTTTAGTACTTTAAATATAAAGTATTTTTTTTAGGAATATTTATTTTAAAATATTATTTCAAATATAAAAATATTTCTTATTTACGGTCCCTGTTTTGAATCAGTCATTATTCATCAATTAATAGAACATGGGAGAAATCATTTTCAACTATTATAAAATATATCATATTTCTGTATGATAAAATGGTGCTTAAGCAATATAATTCGAGCTAGCGAAAAACTGTTAAATGATAAAGATCTAACTGTTTTGCCCGATTTAAAGCGGAAGTGTGAATTATTATAGCCTAAGTCGTATGAAGCAAACTCTAAAAGCCATCTTTTTAACAGGTCCGCGAAGTTCCATTGGGTCCAATGTGACAATGCAGATACGATCGGAAAATACTCCGCCAAGTGGACCGCGTTCCCGCTTTACCCATCCAGCACCGTTGCCTCTGGCGCCGGCACAAACGTTTCATCCGGACTGGAAGCTGCCGCCATCTCGTCCCGTTATACGGATCACTTTGCACGACTCGGTCATTGTCATCTCGTGGACGCTGGAAGATACGGGCAGTCGCTTCGCCGAGTGTGTCACCTATCAGATCTACGCCTACCAGGAGACCATCAACGAGCCCAGCACCGACTCGTGGCGTCATGTGGGCGATGTGAAGGCGATGCTACTGCCGATGGCCGTAACCCTCAATCAGTTCCAGGAGAATCAGCGCTATTTCTTCGCAGTGCGCGGCGTTGATGCTCACGATCGATATGGGGTATTTAGTTTGCCCAGGACGTGGTAAACAGTGTCGCATCCCCTAGTTAAGAGTGTTTCTCTGTTTTCGCCCCCCCTAGTTTTACTGTATTTATACCTTATTTATGTACGCATTTGTGCCCCGCTTCCCGTCTTAAGTATTTTGTTTGTGGCATGAAGACAGTTTCTCTTTTATCGCCAACTAAAACGCATAAAGACAACTATATGCTCGTTCCTTAAATATACATACATGCGATGTGCAAAACACACACAAACACAAAACTGGCAGCTGTTAATTTTAATATCCACAAACCCCCATACTTTAAGTTAGCCCTAAGTTTTAACCTTATGGAGTGTTTTCTATGAATTAATCCGATCTGTACTCATTCAGCTGCTTCGTATAAATTAAAATAAAAACGCAACAACAACACACTTATGTAATTAATTCTTAAGTTTACAGCATATGTTATAAGCGTATAGGAAGAGTTCACAATGAATAAATATCGAACTGAAACATCTGCATAACTTTCAATTTCTCTTTCTTATGCAGCTATAAAATTTTATGAAGACTGCGCTAGTCATTGCAAATACAGTAAAACTTCTCGAGTTCAATTCTCCAAAGCAGTTCGAGTTATAGAGACTTAAAATTAGTGAACAGCACTTAATTAGACATCTGCATAATCGGTTGAAGATGTTATTGTTTTTCAAAATATTCACCAAATTGCGTTATATTCAATTTATTATTATTGCTTAAAATTATTACCTAATGCGACCTATTAGATCTATTGTACCCCATTCTGAGCCTATAGATGATGGTACCAATTTTATTTCCCAAATGAATGACATGTTTTCCAAGGATACTACATCTTTTACATAGAGCACAAAGATATGCATTGAAGATCCTTCACAATATTTTACTAGTCCATAATACCTTTCGGAAGACCGGTGAGTATTGTAGGTCTATTCTCCTCCATTGTAATTGTGTGCTTTAATCGTCTGAGGTGAGCCATCATGAGATTTGTGCTTTGACGGAGACAGGGTGCCTCTGCCCAGCTCGTCTGCCTCAAATATCTTGTTTCTTGCTTCAGTACTGTGTGTGTGTTCCTATGAACAAAACGTTTCTGGATCAATAAGGGGCCTCTGCTCACATGCTTGATAGCTTATCAGCTGCTTCATTTTGAGCTATATTTGTTTGCCCTGGGATCTATATCAGATTCAATCATGGGATCCTAGTTGTCCGAACCTCTCGAACCTCCTTAGATGTCTTTCCAAGTGCACTTAGTGCCTTATTACTTCTGCCTTAAACATGGAGTAGGCGTACCAATATGTTGCTTATAGATTCATGCGGTGGGCTTCAGTTAGCGATGTCCATTCCATTTAGCTAGTTTGGGGTACTTCAGCAGTCATTTGGTTCCTAGATTAGTTCAGTAGGGGTAGTTCAGCTGATGCTAAGTCTACATCTCTTTTGCTGAGGATATGCTCTCTGCCGTTCCCTTTGGCGGTGCTTAGGTGTATTTACTGTACTCTGTCTTGACTAAACTTCAGCAGAAAAGATATTCAGCTGGCGGACTTAGCGCCTCAATGCAAAGTTACTTGTTTGCTTCTACCTTCGCTCCAAACTTTTATCACATGTTCCTGCTTTATGTACGCTTATTTCTCTTGCTCATTTCGCTTTGTATTTGTATTTCGGCTGCAGTCATCTTTGCGCTGTGGCGGCTCTCATTGTTGTTGTTGTTGTTGTCGTTGTTGTCGTTGTCGTTGTTGCGTTCGCGCTCATCGGCAACACACAACCGAACGACCGACCGACCGACCGCCCGACGGACCCAACGACAGTTCGACCGACCTTTCGCACACCGGTTAGAGGTACATAGATACATACCGAAACCGAAAAAGCGTAAGGCGCCAGACGAAAATCAGTTTAATATAATTTAATATCATTCTGATTAATAACATTTCTGAAATGTTTCATTTAAACGCTGTAACCGACCTAGCTCTATTTTATTTGTATTATTTTCCAATTTTAATAAAATTAGTTTTCAACTATGTATATTTAAGCAGAGGGTCCCATATAGTAAATCAATTATTATCTCATCGGAAATTCATGTTTTAAACTCATCGCCTATTTTTCATTTTCATCAATGCCAGAAACTACAGCACAAGAGCTTTCGTTAAGCTTTTACCGCGAGCTTTTTGTGCTCTGACATCAATTCTTAAAGAGGGAGTCATTGAATTAACTATTTAAGATTTTATAAAATGATATTTACTTAAAGCTCTGAAATCGGTCCTATTTGGGATAGGGATCAAGGTTGGCATTGGCGTTGGGCTGTCACTTTTAATTGTTGCCAGACCTCCTAAGAAACCAAATTTAATAGTATAACCCTCTTCTCCGTTTCGATTAACAGTTCAATGTGTTCCAAGTAAAAGCAAGGAAATAGATAACGCGCAAATATGATGGAAGTAACACAAAACGTGGAGTTAAAGGAGCTGCCAACTGAAGATGAGTTAATGCGTAGCATCGCAGCAGACCTTGACCATGAAGTTGATAAGCTTGACAGCCCTGGTAAGTAGCAAATAATCATAGATAAAATCGGTTTTGAAAATGAAACATTCCACAGATATTGAAACAACGGTAAAAAGTCGCAAATCAACTGTCGACGAGGAAATACAAAATGGATTGGAATCAGATGATATGGAAAACGACATTGAGGCGGCACCGTCTATCGATAGTATCGGCAAAAGTACCGATCAAAACGCAGAAAGTGCAGCACCCACCAAGGAACGCGATGCTGGCACCGACTTGGATGCTCTGCTGGATAAAATCAGTTCGATCGTAGACTGTGATCCCAAGGAGTCGGCCGACGAAGCGACGGACGAGATAGAGGAAACAGAGCCGAGTCGAGCAGCAGTAAAAACTGTCGACACGGAAGAAGTCGATAACAAAGACGACAGCAACACTGCGATCGATGATACTGATGCGGAAGTGATTGGCGAAGAAGCAGAGCAAAGCGAAGAACAAAACGATAACAGCGGGAAGGAGGTTAAGGACGCTGAATTTGTTGAGGCCGACGAGAAGATACAGAAGGGTGAGGAAAACTCAGTGGAAACGGAAAATAAACAAAATATCGATGAAACTGGGAATGTCGCCGCAGCAGAAAAGGACGAAAATATGGTAGTAAGGAAAGAAACAGAAAACGCTAAAAAGGAGACAGAAAATCGAAAAACGACTGACCAAACAAACTTGAATAACTCGAATGATGAGATTTTCATGGATGCATTGGAGTCAATCTCGAGCTCCGATGAGTTTGAAGCATTTGCCAATCAGGAAACCAATAAAGAAAGCAAAAATGGTCTCGAGGACATAACCTCGGATGAAAGCCACGATAAAGACCATCTGGGGCATGATAAGGCCAAGGCAGATATGTCAATTATTGATCTGGACACATCAGATGAGTGTGTGGCAACTGGAAAGAATCCGGAAGTTGCCGAGAAGCAGGATGAAGCAGAAAAAACCGAAGGCGAAGAAACAGCTAAGCCAATGGAGATTGGTGAAGAGAAATCAGCTAAGCCAATGGAGCTTGGAGAAGATGAAACAGCTAAGCCAATGGAGCTTGATAATGCAGAAAAAGTGGATAAAGAATTGAAAGACAATACCATAGATGACGTATTACTGGAAGCTGCCGAAACCAGCGAGGCAAACTCAAAGAAGCCCAAAACCGAGACAGACAATGCAAAAGAGGGCGAAGAAGTTTCTGCAAAGGCACTCAACGAAATTGTGGTGACAACAGCAGCAGAATCAAATGGATCTTTGGACAAAGCTAAGCTGGAAAAGCCAACGGATCAAGCGAAGCAGACGTCGAGCAAAGCTTCAAAAAAGCACGAAGCCCACACTAAGGAAGCCGAATCAGATGATGAAGTGATCTTTTTCGAGCCGATTGAAAAGTCTGAGAATGCAACGGAAAGCAACAGCGAAACTGTCAAGGATACGCCCAAGAGTAGAAGCGAAAAGGTCAAGGATGCGCCCGCCACTGACAAAAAGGATGACGAAGTGGTGCTGGTCTCCGAGGATGAGGATGAGCAGCAGCTGCCATCCGCCAAAAAAGCCAAAGAGGCAACCAGCGAAAAATTGGATAAGTCAGCAGAAAATGGAGTTATCGACGGCGATTTGCATGCTGATAATTCCGACAATGCCTGCGATCAGTTTGAGAAGCAGAAGGCGAAGGAGAAGCCAAAAGCCACCGCTGGCGAGGATGTGGACAGCAACTCGAGCAACTTGCTGCAGCCATCACAGAAAAGCAGAGATGGGCCAGCTGTGGCAGCTGGAGCCGAAGTGGAAGTCGAAGCTGAAGCCGAAGCGGAAGCCGAAGCTGAGTCGGAAACTGTAGCTGAGCCCTCTGCTGAGGTTGAAGATGGCGATGTGGAAATGGTTGCCGATGAGCCGGATGTGGAGCAGGGTGCGACTTTTCCACCGGTCAAGCGCATTAAACTTAGCACCGATGACAAGCCGGAAACGAGCAACTGTTCCAGCGGCAACTCTAGCACAACCAGCACCGCAATCAGCAGTACCATCGAGAAAGAAGCTACCCAAGTAATTGGTAAGCGCAGCCACAGTCTGCTGTCGAGTAGTATTACCCAGGATAAAGAGGAAACACCTAGCAAAAAGCTCAAGGCCGACGACTCCGACTCGAATAGCTCCAGCGATGGCACACTGCAAATCGATCTGGATGCAAACGATGATAATCCGGAGTCGGAGACAGCAGCGCCGGCTGTCAAGCCCGACCAGACCAAGGAACTGAAGGCGCCACTCGAATTGAAGCCCAAACCAGAGCTCAAAAGCGATGTGAAGCCCCTGCGTCTCGAGTTTGTGAAGAGCTTTCGCAAGAGCTTCGACATGATGACGCGTCTTGATCTCGAGGAGCTGGTTCTCCAGAAGGTCGTCGAGAGCATGCTGGTCAAGAGTGAGTTCGCCGAGATACGCCGCCAGGTGGATAATCACGAGGTCACGCTGGCCAGCTATCGCCGCAAGATAGCCGAGGTGTCCAAGCAGTTCCTCGACCTCGAGACGGTGCACAAGCGTGTGCTCAAGGATCTGGAAACGAAGAATGCACACTTCACGGCGCCGGTGCGCATTACACGCGCCGTTGGCCTCCAGGTGGGCATGGCGCTCATGAAGAAGCCCAGCGACGAGGCGCGTGCTCATACTGCAGGCGGTATGTCAGCACCAGGAGCAAGCTCTGTGGGAGCGGCAGCAGTTCCTACGCCGCCCAAGGCAAGCACATCGCCAATGCGTCCCACAATGCGCGGCATGCCGCCAGGACGCACTGCACCCAGCCCGCAACACCAGCAGCAGCAGCAGCAACAACAGCAGCAGCAGCAGCAACAACAACAGCAGCAGCAGCAAGCGCCGCCAACACGCTCATCCTTGCCCTTTGTGCAGACGAGTGGCTGCAACGCGTTGCCGGTGCGTCGTGGCTGCATGCAGAAGGTGACGCCACAACGGCCGGTTAACAACAGCCAGGCCAGCCAGTCCTCTGGCAGCCCAGCCATGCAGCGCATCCAAGCCTCGCCCAGCGGCCAGCAACGCACGCCCATGTTTGCCAGCAAGCACACGGGCATTTCAACGCCCACATCGACAGCAGCGGCAGCAGCGGCGGCAGCGGCAGTGATGCGGGCACGCGGCACCACCGCCAAGCCCCTTGGCAAGGACTATCCCAACTCCTCCTACATGGCACAGAAACAGCAGCAGCAGCAACAGCAGCAGCAGCAGCAACAACAGCAGCCACTGCCGTGAGTAATCCTTGCATTCTTTTGCTGACCTTGCATTGGGAAATTATAACTTGTAGAAGCAGATCCATCCCAAATGGAAAAGATTATACATATTTATATATGTTTACTTATATATGTTCGTTTAAACGGAAGCTAGAGACCGTTGATTCGATAGTATACATGCAAAATGTTGTTCCTCTAGCTCGTAAACCTTTCAAGTTAGATCAAAAATCGCTGGCCTGATAACTATCGATAACTTTTGAAATAGATATCGATAAAATAAGAGAAAAGAAAGTAATACTCTTGTAGTCTCTGACATCCTCGTGTTCATATTGACGGACGGACAAACAGATAGATAGATTTTACATTTTGAATTTTTAAAAACATCAAATCGAATACATATTTAGTTTTCGGATGAAAAACTTGTAAATTTGGAAATGTATCTTAGCTAAGTTGATCTATTATGAAAGCTATTGTGATCCTTACCAGGGAATCAAACCGAATCGTATTTTGATTCCGGTTTCGGTTTTCGGTTACTTATAGGTATCTTAATTTGTATGTCGTTATAACCGTGGTTTTATCGTATCTCTTGCCACTTGACTTCATTAACTAATCCTGCTCCACTTTTGCAGTGTGCGGATTGGACGCAGTCCTGGCAAGCAGGCGGCCGTCAGTATCAACACCAAGCCCCGCCCCATGCCCATTGGAGGCGGCACCGTGTCGGTGCCCATGGTGAATACCCAGGATAGCAGCGCAAGTGCCGCCAGCTATGGCCAGCCCAATTTGGCGCCCGCTCGGCCCAAAGAGAAGGCTGTCATCGACCTGACCGACGAGGATGATGCGGCAGCAGCGGCGGCTGCTGCGGCGATTGCTGCAGCGGAGGTAACTGCGCGACTGCGGCAAGCACCAAATGTGTCCGTCAAGCGCAACATGCAGTCGATTCCTCCGGGCAGTGCGCGTCCTGTGGCCGGCAGCGTGGTCCGCGTATCGCCCATGAATATACCCCGTGCCAATGCCGTCGCCCGACAGATAGTGAATGGTCCTGGTAAGTTGACACAAAGAATCAAGTTAAATTATACTTGCATTTAGTTATGTAGGCAACTTATAGTGCTCCAAGTAATTCAAACGTTAGAAAACATTGAGAATATATTTTCATTTATTAGTATTTAAAAAAAATAAAAATATATTTTATTTGTTTATTTATTTTTATTAAAAAAAAATAAAAATATATGGAAGAAATGGCAAAAATACTCCAAATACTAAAAATACCAAAACAAAGTACTTAACATATCCAAAATACTAGTACTTAGTATTTTGATATTTATAGTATTTAAGGTAGCTTTATTATTTTTAGTACTTTAAATATAAAGTATTTTTTTTAGGAATATTTATTTTAAAATATTATTTCAAATATAAAAATATTTCTTATTTACGGTCCCTGTTTTGAATCAGTCATTATTCATCAATTAATAGAACATGGGAGAAATCATTTTCAACTATTATAAAATATATCATATTTCTGTATGATAAAATGGTGCTTAAGCAATATAATTCGAGCTAGCGAAAAACTGTTAAATGATAAAGATCTAACTGTTTTGCCCGATTTAAAGCGGAAGTGTGAATTATTATAGCCTAAGTCGTATGAAGCAAACTCTAAAAGCCATCTTTTTAACAGGTCCGCGAAGTTCCATTGGGTCCAATGTGACAATGCAGATACGATCGGAAAATACTCCGCCAAGTGGACCGCGTTCCCGCTTTACCCATCCAGCACCGTTGCCTCTGGCGCCGGCACAAACGTTTCATCCGGACTGGAAGCTGCCGCCATCTCGTCCCGTTATACGGATCACTTTGCACGACTCGGTCATTGTCATCTCGTGGACGCTGGAAGATACGGGCAGTCGCTTCGCCGAGTGTGTCACCTATCAGATCTACGCCTACCAGGAGACCATCAACGAGCCCAGCACCGACTCGTGGCGTCATGTGGGCGATGTGAAGGCAATGCTACTGCCGATGGCCGTAACCCTCAATCAGTTCCAGGAGAATCAGCGCTATTTCTTCGCAGTACGCGGCGTTGATGCTCACGATCGATATGGGGTATTTAGTTTGCCCAGGACGTGGTAAACAGTGTCGCATCCCCTAGTTAAGAGTGTTTCTCTGTTTTCGCCCACCCTAGTTTTACTGTATTTATACCTTATTTATGTACGCATTTGTGCCCCGCTTCCCGTCTTAAGTATTTTGTTTGTGGCATGAAGACAGTTTCTCTTTTATCGCCAACTAAAACGCATAAAGACAACTATATGCTCGTTCCTTAAATATACATACATGCGATGTGCAAAACACACACAAACACAAAACTGGCAGCTGTTAATTTTAATATCCACAAACCCCCATACTTTAAGTTAGCCCTAAGTTTTAACCTTATGGAGTGTTTTCTATGAATTAATCCGATCTGTACTCATTCAGCTGCTTCGTATAAATTAAAATAAAAACGCAACAACAACACACTTATGTAATTAATTCTTAAGTTTACAGCATATGTTATAAGCGTATAGGAAGAGTTCACAATGAATAAATATCGAACTGAAACATCTGCATAACTTTCAATTTCTCTTTCTTATGCAGCTATAAAATTTTATGAAGACTGCGCTAGTCATTGCAAATACAGTAAAACTTCTCGAGTTCAATTCTCCAAAGCAGTTCGAGTTATAGAGACTTAAAATTAGTGAACAGCACTTAATTAGACATCTGCATAATCGGTTGAAGATGTTATTGTTTTTCAAAATATTCACCAAATTGCGTTATATTCAATTTATTATTATTGCTTAAAATTATTACCTAATGCGACCTATTAGATCTATTGTACCCCATTCTGAGCCTATAGATGATGGTACCAATTTTATTTCCCAAATGAATGACATGTTTTCCAAGGATACTACATCTTTTACATAGAGCACAAAGATATGCATTGAAGATCCTTCACAATATTTTACTAGTCCATAATACCTTTCGGAAGACCGGTGAGTATTAGAGGTCTATTCTCCTCAATTGTAATTGTGTGCTTTAATCGTCTGAGGTGAGCCACCTATGAGATTTGTGCTTTGACGGAGACAGGGTGCCTCTGCCCAGCTCGTCTGCCTCAAATATCTTGTTTCTTCCCTAAGCTGCTTCAGTACTGTGTGTGTGTTCCTATGAACAAAACGTTTCTGGATCAATAAGGGGCCTCTCTGCTCACATGCTTGATAGCTTATCAGCTGCTTCATTTTGAGCTATATTTGTTTGCCCTGGGATCTATATCAGATTCAATCATGGGATCCTAGTTGTCCGAACATCTCGAACCTCCTTAGATGTCTTTCCAAGTGCACTTAGTGCCTTATTACTTCTGCCTTAAACATGGAGTAGGCGTACCAATATGTTGCTTATAGATTCATGCGGTGGGCTTCAGTTAGCGATGTCCATTCCATTTAGCTAGTTTGGGGTACTTCAGCAGTCATTTGGTTCCTAGATTAGTTCAGTAGGGGTAGTTCAGCTGATGCTAAGTCTACATCTCTTTTGCTGAGGATATGCTCTCTGCCGTTCCCTTTGGCGGTGCTTAGGTGTATTTACTGTACTCTGTCTTGACTAAACTTCAGCAGAAAAGATATTCAGCTGGTGGTGGTCGGGTCTAGGGTCCCCCTATTCAGGGCAGCCTTGACAGCATCATGCTATGTATTGTTACCTACGCCATCTATGTCTAGAACATTTTGCAAGTTTCCTACTGTCAAATGTCTTCCTGATAAAGGGCCTTGCTGCGTTCTTTTCAGCAGACTTTGGTTTAGCAAAGTGCATCTGCATTTTATCTGAAATGTGAATCTAATGGATCTGAGGTGATTTGGGTTCGGTGATGTCTTTCTTCACAGCCTTGGGGATGGAGACCCTAGCTCTACGGTGGCTTAACTTCTCCAGGCCTGTGAGCTTATAGGGCTGGAGAGTTCCCTTCGTTTCAGGGCTAGATTTGCCTTTGCCGTCCGTTTTGATAGTGCTCTATGGAATACATACCATTTAGAATTTATGAGAGAGGAGATCAAAAATCTCTTGTCCCGAAATTTCTGATCTGTTGTGGCTCGTGATCTCGTCATCCTCTCTCCAAAGTCTACACCCTGTGTTGGGGGATATGCACATGTTGTGGATGTGTTATTTGTTTGTTTGGTGGTCCGGTGAGATAGGCCACCAAAAACAGAAGCTTTTGGGTCTTCCTACCTATGTGTGGGCGTAAACGCAGCTCAACCCTATAAAATGCCTTCGTTGATGGGAATTCCGGGATGCCTTGGTAGCCAGCAAAGTGTGACCCGGTTTTTGTGTGTGAGTTGCTGGAGACAGTTTCAGCAATCCGCAATCATCCTTGAGGTAATATAAAGAGATTAGATGGCTGCTCGACTATCTTAGAAAAAATGACGGTGGTTCCTATTAACCCCTCGTCGAGGTTATATCTGGAGGAGGAGTCAATGGCGTGGATCTCAGATTGAAAGATCAATGCAACCGACATTTTGGCGCTATCCCAGTTATTTGCTTTTGATCCGTCTGTGAAGCACTGCAGGCTCATGCGGAGACTACATGGGCCGCTATTTTTCCATTCCCTAAGGTCTGGAGTAAGAGTTTAATTGTTTAATTGATTGCGATCTGGATTTTCTGCATACGCCCACTAGAACTCCCCCAAACGACATCTGTCTTCCTGTATATATGGAAACTAGTCCCTCCGTTTTTGAGCTATCGCGATGAAACTTTGCGCAGAGACTTGATATTCAAAGGGACTCCAAATTTATCAGAGCCGGCCGGATCGGACCACTATATCCTATAGCTGCCATACAACTCGAAGTCAGTTTTGGCCATAAATCCCATGTTTTAAAGCTATCGCGATGAAACTTTGTACAGAGACCACTATATATTATAGTTGCCATATAACTGGAAGTCGGTGTTGCCCATATATCCGATCTTTACAAAGATATCGCCTTCAATTTCCTTGTACACTTAGAAATGCTTATTACTCATTAATGTTGAAAACTTAAAAACGATTGGGTCAAAAATAGCGAAGATGTGCGTCATTAAATATTTTAAAAGGACAATTTCGTAAATTTTGTTTAATTTTTTTTTTTAAACATAAAATAGCTTGAATTTAATAAGTCAAAATAAAAATTTCAATTCATATTATACCAATTCTTAGAAAAAGAAAAAAATGACTCGCGAAAAAACGATTCTTTACAGAATATGCAATTTTTGTGGTGCAGCTGGCCGAGTTAAAATTGTTTAAAGGTCCGTCAAGAGTATAAAATCTTAGGCATGCCGAACCACTTGCTTTGGTGTTTATTTGTATAATATCTATTTTTGATAGAAACGGGTGATCGACATGTAATCGATTTGCTAACCTCGCAGTGGGCGTAGCACAAAACTTTTAACACTTTATTTGAAGCAGAAAACAAGAACTTTAATAGTCCAAGTTTTAAGTCTCTATCTTCTATATGTTCATACAGACGGATAGATGGACTGACGGACATTGCACAGACTCCATATACAAAGACTACTTTCAGTATCAGAGTATAATAAATGTAACGGTAGTAATAACAAGTGGGGAAGGATTATCTTCGGCGTGCCGAAGATTTATACTCTTTTCGAACCTATAGGCAATTTTCACTCTGCCAACTGCACCACTGAAATTTCATAAGCTGTACAAAATCGTTTTGTCGCGTAACATTTTTTTTTC
This sequence comes from Drosophila flavopinicola, assembly GCA_035042425.1. NCBI lineage: Eukaryota > Metazoa > Arthropoda > Insecta > Diptera > Drosophilidae > Drosophila > Drosophila flavopinicola. The sequence continues at coordinate 466,474 of JAWNLL010000224.1, forward strand.
TTATTTAATTTATTGCCAGTTGTATAGCAGCTATAAGATATAGTGATCCGGCTCCAACCAATGTGATGTCTCTTTGAATAATAAGTATCTGTGCAAAGTTGTATCGCGATAGCTTTAAAAACATGGGATATATGGCCAAAACCGACTTCGAGTTGTATGGCAGCTATAAGATATAGTGATCCGATTCGGCCGGCTCCAACCAATGTGATGTCTCTTTAAATAATAAGTATCGGTGCAAAGTTTCATCGCGATAGATTCAAAAACATGGGATATATGGCCAAAACCGACTTCGAGTTGTATGGCAGCTATAAGATATAGTGGTCCGATCCGGCCGGCTCCGACCAATGTGCTGTCCCCTAGAATAATAAGTGTCTGTGCAAAGTTTTATCGCGATACCTCAAAAACTGAAGGACTAGTTTGCATACATACAGACAGACAGACAGACGGACATGGCTAGATCAATTTGTATTGTCATTCTAAGCATACTGGCAGTAACTTTTGGGGGTCTCCGACGCTTCCTTCTATGCGTTACAAACTTCAGCACAAACTTAATATACTATTTGCTTCGAAAAGAGTATAAAAATGGCCGTTTACCTATCTTGAAAAATACAGTTCCTTCAATTAACATATGAAATGGAAACAAATAATTGTTTTACGAAGCATTTAAATTGCACTAAAAACGTGTCGGTATGACTGGACAATTGCCGTTGATAATTTAAGGCAAATATTATGGAAATCTCAGGCTCAATTAGCATTTAATGCGCATATCCTTGCTGACAATTTGTACTGGAGGCCGAACTAGAGCTCAACAAATTAGCACAAATTGCATGCACAAATTGATTTTGAGCTGGAGGACAGAACAAGCTAAACGATAAAGGGATGGAAGGATGGGTGAAAGGATGGCTTGTAATATATGTGAATGGAATCGATGACACATAAAATATAGATACGCTCATTTCCTGGCCGTCCATTTTGGGGTCACTTGAAGCACAGCATTGGCCCTAATGGCAATCGCCTGGCCACGTTGCATGTTAAGTGCAGTCCCCTCGGCGCCCCCTCCTACTACACGGCACCCATCGATGGGAGCCCCCTATGAAGACCCCTTTTTTGTCATGGCAGCGACGCCCATTGCGCTCATGCACTTGACATTGGATAAGCGTTGCAGGCGACGTCGCTAGTTCTTTTTTTTGCTTTTCATTCTCTTTTTATACGCTGGTATTGAAGGTGGTAGGTGGGTATATTCGCGATTTGTGCTGTGCCAGTATGAACTGCATTTGTTCGACCCAATTTCAGCTTAAATTTGTAACTGGAACTATATTAGTATTCTAGAATTCTAAATCTTGTCTTTAAGTCAACAATATTTTGGATCGGTATTAATTCAAGTTATCAAATCCTTCATATCAGTTGAAATGTTTTTAATAAAATACTTAGCAAAAAAATAAATTTGAGAAAATCAAGTCTGAGAAATGGTTTTCCGGACAAAGACTGGAAGTTAATTCTAGAATTAAATACCAAATAAAAGAAGTAAGCATACCAAATGAGGTGCCGCTATCTATTGTAACTTTCAAGTTATTCCAATCGATAATTTATCGATATTTTTTTAACAGTACGAGTTTTCGATCCAAAAATAAGCTTGATCTGTTCCTGGAGTCTGAGGCTCAGTCTATATACCAAATAAGAACTATACTTCTTATAATCTCTGAGATCAACGCATACGGACAGACAGACAGACGGACATGGCTAGAACGACTCGGCTGTTGATGCTGATCCGACTTTTTAGAGTGAGCGTTGCTTTCGTATGCCTTCATTGAGGGACTTTTGATTATTACTATATTTGACAATTGGAAAACTGCAAATAGGGTGTGGCGTGGTCGGGCAAATAGCAACTTTAACTTGTTTAGTTCTTATTTTCTTTATTTTTTGTGTGCATTGAAGCGCTGCATGTGGCACAGAGAGAGAGTCATTATTGGTGCCTGCTGCCTGCCTGTCTGCATCCTTGCCTCCTTGCTGCTTAGTTGGCGAGGGGCGCCACCGTAAGTTGATGCAAAAAACGGCTGCTTCTGGCCCACGTGGCCACGTGCCAGCGCATTTTGAGCGGCAGCCAGAAAACCTTGACATTAGGCCCAATGTTAAGTCATGGAATTGTAGCGAGCAGTGTGCCCGCTGCACATCCGGCGCCCAGCAAATGTGACCGTTTGTCATATTTGAATTCATTTGCAGAGCGAACGTGTCGCAAGCATGTCCTGCGCCATGTCCTGTGTGTGTCATTGCCGCTCCAATTATTTGGCAATTGTCAAGGCAGCAGCCAAAAAATTACACACACACTGACGTCTGTATACATGGTTGCATTTAATTGAAATAACTGTTACACGCACGCACACACTGTGGGCGCAATTAAATTGTTGTTGCTGCATCATTTCCGGGTAACGTCTTAGCTGGCACAACACCACAACCCACCTTTCACCCACCTTTCACCCACCACCCCCAACGACCGCCCAAAACATTAGGCATAACAAAAACACAGATGTTTCGTCAGCAGGCACAAAAACTGCTCGCGCTCACTGTGCCCTGCGCATGCGTCACTTGTCGCACGGCAACACTGTTTCCGCTACCATTTTGGCAGCAACATTCGATGGCACTTTGTTATTCCTTCCTTATTCGCTCGCTGTACGCGCCACATAACGGTTGTCTCTCCTCTGCTAGTTCGCATCTCTGCTACGTGCAACTGGCAACGTGCAACTTGCGGCGGCATGCGGCGTGTGTTTTATAATAAATAATAAATAAATATTGCATCATTAAAATATAGCGTGCTAATATATAATAAATATAAAAAAAATTAAAAAAAATTTGTATATTAAATAAATTTATTAATTGTCGCCGCTTGAATATTTGGAAACATCCTATAAATAAAATAATAAAGCAAAAAATATAAAATATAAAAACACCAATATCAATTCATACAAACAAAAAAAATTTAAAAATTTAAAAAAAATTTATGAAAGGCTGCAATAGTTAATATTTAAAAATCAAAGGAATTGTTTATAGTAATGTTGCTAAAAAAATTATAAAATATTATGTAAATATAAAAAGAAACAATAATTATAAATTTATAGAAAAGAAGCAAAAGTGCTGCACTGAAATTAAAACAAAAGAAAATAATTATAGCATTAAAAACTATTAAAATATTTAACTTATTCAAACATAAAAATACTCAAAATAATGCCTATATATGTCTAACTGCTAAGGCGCAAACAAAAACTATAAATACAAATAATAGGTGCATATAATTTATTTATATAAAACTACATAAATAAACTTTAATTGAAATATCGATTAAAGGGCAACCCGTCAATCGCTTTGTAAGTGTAACATTGCCCCAAAGCGTTCCACATGCTCCATGTGTGTGTGTGTGTGTGTTTATGTATGTTAATTAAATTACCGTTATGTGTGCTTAAGAACAATGCCAAAGCACACAACAACACACAAACACATGCGGCGTAACCTCCATTGTAAGTAATTATAAAAAACAACAGTAACAAGAACAACAACAGCAACAAAAACAAGTCGTCGTACACACACACACACTCACGCACACACACACAGTAACAACAATAACACACGTCAACTCAAAACCCATTTTCAGTCCCAACTCCAACTCAAGCTCGGGCTTCATTTCTTGGCCCTGGCCACTTGGGCCTTCTTATTTGCTGTTTGTCGTGTGCATGTGTGTGTGTGTATGTGTGTGTGTGTGTGTGAGTGTGTGTGTGTGTGAGTGTGTGTGTTGACTGGGCTGGGCCTATGTCTATTACATGCTGTGAGCATTTACACGTAGCGCTCTACTATTATCAAGCGTCTTATTGTACAATGAGAGCGCCCATAAGTATGCTACGTTTTCAGTCGCTTCAGACTCAACCAGTCACATACATATATGTACATATGTATTTGTTTTGACTGTGTGTGTGTGTGTGTGCCTGCTGAAGGTGCAATAAGCTGGCATTAGCTGAAGATGTATGTATATGTTCGTATTGCATGCTGTTCGGCTGAAAGGCTTATGACTCAAATCGATAAAATCATGATCCGTTTGTACTATGTGGTCTATCAGTCATCTAGCAAAGCTTTGCGGCTTCTGCGTTCGCACTTTATTTTCATTTCCCGTTTCCCATTGCCACTTACTGCTTTTTATGGCAAAGATAAAAGTAAGCTTTAACGTTCTTATTTAATTTCTTATTTCTTATCGTTTTTAAATATGTTTTGTGGTCATTCGCCTGAAAGTATTTTGGAAATATGGAAACATAATTTCGCTATTTTGATGATCTATTTATGATTTTATTTTATTTCTACAATTATACTTTTTAGCACCTGGCATACTTATATTATTCTTAAATGAGATTATACAAACCTTCTTATAATAAATTATTTCTTGTGAATTGGGTTGGAATTTTTGTTCCTAATTATTAAAGTTCTTTAGAATTAGAATATTACAATAAAGTAGTCTAGATTTTGTAACACAGACTTCCTAAAATCGCGCATTATTCTTTAAAAAATGAAATGCAGGAAAACTTTACAAAATGTTTAAATATGCTATACGCCCATAAATTTGACTTGTAAATATATATTTTATTAAAAAATATTTAAAATTCTGTTCTAAGCAGAATTTTTGACTATTACTATATCACTTTTTCTTAAAAGAACAATGTTCCGAATCTAAAAGAATATTTTCAGGCAACTGCTTTGCGAAGTTTGCGCCCTTATTATGAGAATTATATTTTTATATTATATTATATTACATATTTAATGTATCAATACATCAATCATCTAATTCATATATTATTGTTGCATTCTATCTAGCTTCTTTAGCCACATAAATCACTCAATTATATTAACCTTTATGTTTATTTTTTACGTTCCGTGTCAGCTTCAGAGCTTCATATTCGTTGGGTTCATAGCTTAGGGCTGACAGGATGTTTAAAGCGCTGTCATGTTGCCCTGCAGGACATGTTTGCCCTCGACACGTAGAGGTGTTGCAGCCAAAACAACTAATACCACAACAACAACAGCAACAAGAAGACAACACACACACATCTTTTTTTTCATAAATTTTCCAACAAATGTGAAAGAGAGTCGAGAGTCCGCACACGAGTTCTTTATGTGCAGGGAGTCAGCCAGAAAACAGAAATAGATGCAGGCAATAGGAGAGAGAGGAGAAGGGTCGGTTTGTATAGGGCAAATAAAGTGTCCCAATGCACGTATGCAAATGTGCAAGGACCAGCATAATGTACCATAATAGCCGCACTTTCTGAACACAACTGAACATTGGAGCACTCATACTGAGCATTGAGTATCGAGTACGAGTACTGAGTATTGATTATCAGTTTTGCATACTAATAAGCAAGCGCTTTGTCCCTGCGACCACATTCCGCTGATAGACGAAACGCGGGTCGCGAACTTAGTGGGTTGAGAGGACTAACAAAGCGACTGTAAATGTGACTGTGTGTGTGTGTGTGTGTGATTGTTTGTCTTTGTGTGTGTGTGTGTGTGCGACTGATAGAGTCGCTGTTTCCTTGTTTGCCATGGCAGCTGTTCTGGACTGCAAAAAAGGGAGCGCCGCATGGCCCCAAAACAAGTCGCAGAGGACTCGCATTTCTACATAGCTACATTTGGGGTATTCCGTAAAAATATATATATTTTCATATTTGTATTTATTTTGCGATTAATTTCAATATGGTCAACTACCGACAGTTAACTGAAAAGTAAATTTAGAATATTAGCTAGCTCGTGTTGCCCTTTAGCATTTTTCTTCTTCGTCGAGTTGTACTAAAAGAAATTTGCAATTTTATTTGAAGTTCATAGAATTGTGAGGGTTTTTCTTGAAATTATGATTTTTTACTATGAGAAATACTTCTAAAAACTTCTTATTGTTGTATATTTCTTTGGAAGCTTTCGAATGATATAGAACTACAGTTGCTAAGAATATATGAAAGCTGTTGAGTTTTTACAAGATATAAATTTTGTTAAGAGTACACTCTA